>JACEEZ010007507.1:0-60000 GCA_016584305.1 Chionoecetes opilio
TTATTTTCGGGTTTTACGTCCCCAAATGTCCTGTATTAATAAAAACTCCCTTTTTACAGGTCTATTTAAAGGGTTTTGGAAAAAGGTTTATGTTTTGTGGGGATCAGAACCAGTTTTAAATTTTAACCCCCCCCCCCCCCCCAAAAAACCCGTTTTCCCCAGTCCCCCAGCAGGCGTGGGCAAAGGGAAAAGAAAATGGAGAGGGGGAGTATTGGTTTAAAGTGCGATTTCCCCAAAGGAAAAAAGGGATGCACAAAAAAAAGACAAAAAATTTGAGCAAAGTAGCCCGTAGGGGAAAGTCCCGGGGGGTAAGGCCAGATTTGAAAACAAGGTAAGGCCACTTTAGGGGGGGGGTTTCCCTTGGGCCCCCTGCAACCGCCGCTTTGTGTCCCCCATCTGGTGCAGGACCCTCCCCCCCCCAAAACGTTTGCTGTGCGGGTTCCCAAACGCCCACCACCACCCCAAAAAACGTCACCATTTTGGCCCGGGGGGGCCATGTCATCCCACCTTAGTGGGGCCCTCCCAAAATTTGGGGGTTCAGGGGCAAAAATTTTGGGGCCGAGGGGGCGGCAGCGGGAGGCAAACCCCCTACCCCTCCCATAGACATGACCACAGACCTGATTTGTTTCCCAAAAATTAACCCTTGGGAATCCGTGAAACCCGAAAACTGGGACACAGAGCTGACTGCGCCTTACAGACATTTTCATTTGGAAACGTATAGGGAAAAGGGAAAACATGACACCACTGGTGGACCCACCCCCCGGGCCGTCCCCGGGACACCACAGTCACCAGACAAAGGGAAATTGGCCACACCCGCCTCAACCCCCACCTACCCCAAAGGGCATGACTGGGACCTCACCCCCCTGGTCCCCCACATACCTGGACAAACCGGAACACCTCCTCCGCAATGTCCTAGTCCCCCACCCCCCCCACCCCCCCCCGGCACCCCCCCAATCTTTTTTCCCACTCCCCCTCCGCGGGCCAAACTTTCTGCCCGGGGTTTGGTCCCAGCCCCCGGTTTGGGCCTTAAAAAATTCTAAAAACACACCAGGCCCTTCCCTACACAAGTGGGGGCCCAAACGCACAGGATCAACCCTGCAAACCATCTGCATACTGTGCCTTCGGGGCATAGAGGTTTGGGGCCCAAAACAGCCTGCACCCCCCCATTAAACCCCAACAAAAAAACCCTTTGCCCTGCGGGGCGTCCCCCCACAAACGCTGTCCTCCGCCCCCCGGGCCCCTTCCCTTAAGGGGGAAGGTCAGCCCCCTGTGATACCCCGGAAGGACACACCACCAGGCCCTGGGGGGCCCCTTCCGGGGCAGCACTAAAACAACACACCCCCCCCCACGCCCAACCCAGCGGGGGGCTCCCCACTCGCAAGGGTTTTTAAAAAAAACGGAAAATTTCTAAACAAGTCCTTTTCCCCCCTTTTTTTCCTCCCCCGGAAAACGGGAAAGGGTTTCGCCCGTTTGCTTTTTCGACAACACGTTGAAACTTCAACAGGGGTGTTTCGTCAAAATTTCCCAAGTCAGCGCCGTCGAACCCTTTCATTCTTTCCCCTTCCCAAAATTTTTTTAGCCCCTTTTCATAATGTGGAATTTTATTTAATATTTACATGTAAATGTTTTAATGCATGAAAAAATATGGTAAGAAATTTGTCAAAAAATTTTAAAAATTTCTCCAGGGACAATTAAAAATATTATTAAAAAAATTTTTTAAGAAAAACATGGGATTTTAATATAAATTTTGGGAAATTGTTTTGGTACGTTATCGGGGGAAAGCAAACCCAAAGGCCGGGGGAAAACCACAGCTGACTGGGGCTTTAGTCCCCCGACCACCGAAGGGGAAGATAAATCCCCCTTTTGTCTTTCCAATTTAGAGACACCTTGTGGTGTTCCGTGTAAAAATTGTAAATAGATTCAGGAGGCAGGTTTACAAAACCCCAAAAATACCCCTGCCCATGTTTTCCCCTTTTAGTCCCAAATGGGGAGAAGGTTTCGTCTGCCTGAAAATTTTGGTCTTAAATTTCTTAAAATTTTTAAGTTTTGTCACCGCTAAGTAAAAATTTTGCAGGGGGTTGGCATTTAAACCCCACTACAGTTTCCTGGGCTTTTTGAATTCTCAATAAAGGTTTAGTTTTGGTGACATTATTTGGCCCAGCCATTTACCACCAGGAAAAATTTTTTTAGGGGGGTAGTTAGTTCTTTCTATTTGTCCCTTAATTTAATTCTTTTTTTCATTTGTGAGTTTAATTCAAGCCCCAGTTTTTTAATTATATTTGGGGAGGGTAACCATTCAAGTAATCCTATCCAATTTATTTCCCACAACTAAAAATTTTTGGGTTTCCTTCGGAACCTTTTGAAAAGGTAAAAGGTTTTTAGCGGGGGCTGATGGTCTGCCTACCCTTGGGAAAAGCCAAAAATTTTTCTTTTAAAATTTAAATAAGTGTCTCAGAAAACCCCCACCTGCTTAGTATCTAAGGATACAAATAAATTTATAAGTTTAGGATGTGAGGGCTCTTGGGCAGTAGCAAAAGGGAAATTTTAGTGGTTTGAAAGTTTCCCCTGATCAATTTCCTGACCCCTAAAGAGATTTTCCTTTCAAAAAAAGAGATTTGGGACTTTTTACATGTCGGCATTGGGTTTTAAAAAGGGGGTTTCTTTAGATCCCTAAAGGGTTTCAGCATAGCACTCTTTCTGTGTCAAAAGATTTTCCCAATATTTTTGGGGCTTCATTAAATTTAATTGTTTGTTTCCCTTAATTTATCTATGAATTTAAAAAAACCAACTTTTTTTAAATTTTAATAATTTGTTCCAGAAAAAAATTTTCGTGGTCCCCCAAAGGGGTTTTCACCCTTAAATTTTTCCCCCCTTTTTTAGTTTTTTTTTTACGCTATTTTAAAATTTTAAAGTGGGCCGGGTTTTTCCTCACAATTCAACCAAATAGGGCCCCCTCCAAAAAACTAGAATTATGAATTTAGATTTTTTTAAAACCCCGGGTTTAGCAAGCCCCCGGATTACCCCAAAGTGGCCAAGTGATGAAAAATTTACCCCGACTTAACGATCTATTTCTCTTCCCCTTTTCCTTACATAGACTATATTGCTTTTTAAATAAACCCATTGTAAGGCTCTTCGCTGTTGCCCAAAAAGGAATGTTTTTTTAAAAAAGTTAGGGGGAAAAGTTTTTTACATTTTTACTAATTTGTTCTAAAAAAATTTTGCAGTTAGCCCCAAACGGAGGTCAAGTTCTTGATTTTGGGGGGGGCTCCCTCTTGCTTTGGAAAACAATAGGGGGGTTCAGAATTATAATCGTAAAATAACAACACCCCATAGGCCTTGGGGATGAACTGTAAATAAGTGCAAACCCTGTTAGAATTTTCGGCCCATCAGGCCCGGGGAAAAAAATATTTTTGAGGGGCTCTGGCACCCCGGGATAAGGTTCCCAAGAATTTAATTATTCCCGGGGAAGGGTTCCTCACCCCAAAATCATTTTTTTTAGTCCAAACTTCCAAAATAAAAAATTTTTTCAAGGTTTTGGTTAGGGGGATTAATTAGCCTAAAAGGGTCATAAATTGTACTAACATTATTAAAAAAGGGGACCCCCTTGCTTTTTACGACCCTTTTTGAGTTCAAACAACCCCTTAATTGCAAAGAGTAAATTTTGAGAGCCCCCTGAAAAACCCAACACCTTTAATGTTTTCATTTGGGGCCCGACGGCAATTTGCATTCAAGAGTGGTAAATTGGGTTAGCCCTTTTCTTGAAGTGGCATATTAGCCGGGGTTAAAGACTTTGTTGGCTACATCATAAATTTTAGTAAGGAATTCTCATCATTAATGGTCCCCCTGGATATTTCCCATAATAGGGGAGTTTTGAGCAATTTTAATTCTCTTATTTTTTTTTTTTCTTTTTTAAATGATGTTCAAGAGTCTTTTGAAGTAAAAAGGGCGAACTACTAGCCCCAAATAAAAATTTGTTTTAAATCTGTAAGTACCCAAAGGGGGCTTTTAATTTGTGGACACTAGGCCAGGGGAAATCTGGTTTTTCCCCCTTATCAATTTCTTGAAAACTATTTAAAAAGGTTTTGGCTGATATTTTTTTTTGGTACAATGCATATTTGTTCGTTCTAAACTTGGGAAGAATGTCCCCTAGTTTTTCGTTAGGCTGGGTCCAGGGTATAGACAGTCATTCAAGCGGGTTACCCCGAAAATTTTATTTTTTTTGCATACAATCAAATGCCACAGTATTTGGTTTTTTTTACTCTTTTTAATTTAAAGGCTAGATGTGAAGTAGGGGTTTTGTCAGTAAAACTTTTGGGTTTTTGGATTTTTTCAAGAACCCCCCTTTTAAAATTTGGTCTGGGATAAACGCTTCGACTGAGTTACAAAGTCTGCGTTTTTAGCTTCTTTAATTTAAATTTTAGCTACCCAAGCTAAATTTTAAATTTGGGGGAAGTAGTATTAACTTTCCGGGGCACCAAAACCCAGTAGATTGTCAGGGAAATAAAACATTTTTGCTAAAAATTATCTAGCAAAAAACCCCTTTTCAGGGTTTCCTATTTTTCGATTTTTTCCTTTTGTTTTATTTCCCCCTTTTTGCCTTTCCCCCCCTCTCCGGGGCAGGAACGACTTTTGAGCCCCAGGGACTACTCTAGTTTTAATTGATTTTTTATGAATCTAAAAGGGAATTTGCCAAAGGGTATCAGCCAGATTTTTTTTCAAAAGTGGAGCCTGTTTCTTAAAATTAGCCCCAAGGTTTTTATTTACAGTAGGGTCTGCCCCTATTAATAGATTAAGGAATCTACGGTACCCTAGATCAAGGGAAAATCAAATGTATCCTTTAAGTTTGGAGTTTTAGGATCCCTAATTTTGGCCCCCTTTCATGTATTTTAAAATTTTTCCTTTCCATCCATCCTAATATTTTTGGGGAAATTTCCAGTTTAAATTTTATATATTCAAAACCGACCTTTACGGGTAAAATTCACTAAAAAAGGGTTTCTTATTTTCTTTTTCTCCTAAAAACCCCTAAAATTTTTCAAGTCCCCCTGGCCAAAATTTTTTAAAATTTTAAATACCCGGAAAAAATTTTACTGAAAAAAAGTTCTCTGTGTTTCCTTGATAAAAACAAAGGTTTTTCCCACCCTTTGGAAAATTTTTATCCTAACTTGGGTTTTTGACCCTATGGGTAGAGCGGGTTAAATTTGTCATGACCCCCGTAGGCCTCACTGCACAACAACTGGGGCCAAACTCTCCCAGTTGGTGGCCCGCGTCAAATAACAAAGAATATGGAATCCATTATAGCATGAAGGACATCTGATAATTTAAATCTTTCGTCCCCTGCTTATGATGGCCCAAATAAAATTTTTTACAAATTCCAACTCTCTAATCCCTTTTTTTCCCGGTTTCCCCGGCCCCCATAAAATTTTTTCCAAATTTGTGGCTTGTGGGCCCTTCACACAGGGAAACATTTAAATTGTGAGTTAGGAAAATTTGGGGGTGGAAAATCGGGGGGGAAATTTTGAGGTTGGTTTAAATTGGTTGGGTGGAAAAATTGCCTGGGAATTGTGAAATTAGGATTAATTTGGGTTTGGGGTGGAACCTGCATGGATCTCTACAGGCCCTTACCTTCGGGGGTTTCAAAAAAAATTTGCCCCATATTAGGGGCAAGGGGTCTTATCCTTTTTTTTTTCCCCTTTCCCTTTTCCTTCTTGGAAACCTTGGATTGTAAATTTTTTATAATGTTAAGAGACTAGTTCTAAAAGTTTCTACAGAAGGATAATCCTTTTTTGACTTCAAAAAGAACTTTCTCTACAGTTTGGTTAGACAATTTATCTATAAAAAAAGTGGACAAAAAACCGCTAGGGGTTTTCTAAAATTTAAAAACCCGGATTTTTGCTCTCTTCAAATTTCTCTCTAACTCTGCTCTAAACAGGACAGAAAATTGAAAACTATGGGGAGGGTACTTTTTGTTAATCAATTTTCTTGCAAGTTTTTTCTTTAACTTTTGATCTATGTTCCGTAGGTTTTTTTTCAGTAAATTTTACCGCACTTGAAACTAGCGGGGTTTTGAAGGGGAAATTTCCCGAAATGAGCTTTCCAGAATCAAACCTTTATCTGACTTTTTGGTAATTAATTTAAACCAAAGCAGTAACTCTGATCTAACGGATATTTTCTTTTGAAATGGTCCCCAAAAAGGGAATTTCCCCCTCCGCTATATCATTTAAACCAGGAAAAAGAAAAAATGGGTAAAATTTTATTTTTTTAAGCTCAAGTTCTTAGGGGTGATTTTCCTTTTTATCAATCACCCATCTTAAAATAGGGCCCGAAACCAAAGGGAGGGCCCATTTTTTTTGCATTAAATTTTGTTTAAAGTTCATTTAAAAAAAAATCCACAAAAAAAAATTTAAATTTCCCCGCCTTATTTTCCCAGAAACATGGGGTTTTTAAAAAGGCGGGAAAAAACAAAAAGCCCCCTTCCAGCTGTGGCGGGAAACTTGGGTGGCAACGTCCCTGAGTGAGCCCCCGGGCCCCGGCCCCCTAAAAATACACGGAGACCGGGAAAAAAAAAGTAGTACTTTAGGAATTTGGGTTTTTTTCGATATATTTTTTTTTTTGAAATTTGGGTTACAGGAAAACCTGTTTTTCCTGGCCCCCCCCGGGGGGGAGCGCATGCCGGGTAAAAATCATTTTGCCGTTGGGTTTTAGAGTTTCTTTAGGGGAAACGCCCCAAAAACCCTTTTTTTTTTTTTTTTTTTTTTTTTTTTTCTCCCCTTTTTTCTTTTTTTTCCCCATCACAAGGAAAACCCGGCCCAAAGGGGACAACAAAAATGGGTAAAAACAAAGCCCGTTAGTTGCCAAATCCCTATAAAGAAGCAGTAAGAGAATAAAAAAAAAAAGAGGGGTGAGCCCAATAGTTCGGGAGGTGTCTTTTTACTTTTTATTTTGAAAAAGATGTAAGTCATAGGAAAAATTTTTAAAAAAAAGGGAAAAAGGAAGAGAGTTCCGAGTTATCAGTGGGCAAAAAAAAAAAAAAAAAAAAAAAAAAAAAGCCTGGGTCGATTAGGTTTCCGTGTTTTTTGGGGCTTTCCGTGTTTTGAAAGCCGGTTAAACGAGGTTTTTCCTTTTTTTGCACCCTTTTGGGGTTAAAAGCAAGGGCAGCTGTGCCTTTTCAGAGGTTAGCCCCCCCATTCTGTCCCATTGCCTGATAATGTCTGTGCAGCGGGCCCGGAGGGCGGGGGAGAGGAGCGCGGGGTAGACAATGTGCCCTTTACATGCGCTTTCCCCCTCACCCGCCCCTGTCAGGGCTGCAAAGACATTATCAGGGCAAATAGGGCGGAAATGGGGGTAAACTCTCGGGAAAGGGGAAAGCTTTCTTGGTTTTACCAGAAGTATGCAAGATATGCCCAAACGCAAAAAAAAAAAAAAAAATCAGAAACAAACCCAAAAAATTCCCCCCAAATAATTTCATTTTTCCGAGTCCCCCGTGTATTTCTATAGGGCCGGGGGTGGGGGCTCACTCGTGTGACGTTGCCGAGCCGTGGTGGGATCGTCTGCGCCCCCAGTTGTTTTTTAGAGCTCGGGGGGAAATTTTCAAAATTTTTAATGCCCGGGCATTAAAAACGGGGGATGGATGCAAAAAGTGACAACCTATTGTTGATATAAACCCATTTATGGCTTATTTTAATGCATTAAATCAAAAATGATTAAAAAGGTTTTGGGCGGAACTTTTAAAGGGTGGGATTTGTAAAACTGATCTTCAAAAACGCCTGATCACCCGATTAATGCTTCCCCCTTTATCAAATTCTTTCCTGTTTTTTAAAAAGGGCATATAGAATTTTCATGATACTTTTCTTTTCCCTAACTGTGTTTCCCCCACTTTTAAATGGGTTTAAATTCCACATGACCACCAGAGCTCCTTCCCAAATTTTACCCAGAATTTTTTGCAGTGCCTTTATGGGTGCTAAAATTTTTTAAAAATGGCCATAAAGCCCCCAATTCTAAGAATAAAAATGGAGACCCCAAAAATTTTTTGTTTTTGGGAAAACAAAGGTAAAAAATTTAATTTTGGAAAATTGAATTATGGGGGGCTTGTTAGGGATGAAATTTTAAATTTTAAACCAAAAAAAAAAAATATTGACTAAAAAATAACAAGTTATTTGTCCCCGGTTAAAAATGAAAATTTTTGAATGGCGGGTGGGTTTTTGTCCCAAAAGCTATGAATTGGGCCCAATGGCTTTGGACATTTTTCCCAAATATGTTGTCTGCCTTTAAAGTTGGGTGTTCCCGTCCATGATCCGCAGATTCCCCGGGGAAAGGTTTTTTGCCAACAAAATGATTTTGGCCTTTTAGCTCACCTGCAATTTCCCCATTTTTGGCCCTTTAAAATCTTTTGTAGCGTTGGCCTCCCACAAGTGAGGATGGTTATGGGGGTAAATTTTTGGGTTTTATTGGACAAGAACAAGTGATCCCCTTTTTTGAAAAAAAACCCGATGGATGGCCATCATATCCCCAAATAAAAACCCCCACACTGGGGCCCCCTTGATGTGTTTCCCCCCATAGGATGAAGCCCGATCGTAAAAAGGAGGGGGTCAAGGGCTTGTTTGAATTCCCGAAAAATTCAAAAAAAAATTTTCGGCCCTGCACCCCCTTCCTAAAAAATGGCCCTTTTGCATTTGGGTGGTTTCCCAAAATGGGGGGGGTTTTAAAAATTTTAAAGTGGGCCTTTTTCCACCGCTGCTTTTTTTGTGTTGCATTTCCCCTTCTTTTGTGCAAAATTTCACGCGATACAAAAAAATAGTTAGAGGTCGTCCCCCTCATCTCGCCTTTTTTTTCATAGGATTTAACCCCCGGGAAAAAATCACATACCCGAAATTTGGGGCACTTCTCGACATCCCCAGACCCAAATGGTGTTGGGTTTCTGAATTCTCCGGGGTTGATAACCCCCGGACCACATTTTTTCAACAAAAAAGATATACAGCTTCTGAAAGGAATTTCATTTTTTGGTTTTTACAGTAAATTTTTGGGGAGGCCCTAACCCCGGTTAAAGGGATTTTAGTAGAGATAAAGCATAAGGTTCAAAATTTTTAACTCAGAAGGGTCAATTTTCCATGAAAATGGTTTCACGACAATGATTTATGACAATTTACAAAATATTTCCAAAAAAAATTTTTGTTTTTTAAGGGAAAAAAGAGGAAATTGGGAAAATTTTTGGCCCTATTTTTCAGGTTTTTGTAAAAAAAAATTTAAATAGAAACATATCCCTGGTAAAAACGACCCCTTTTGAGTTCAAAAAAAGCAAAAACCTTTTTTTCTATCTCTATTTGAAGTACCCAAAACCCGGGATGGCCTACCCCTAATTTACGGCATTTAAAAAAAAATAATGAAAATCAGGCCTTTAGGACAGCTGTATATCAGTTTTTGTTAAAAAAAAGTCTAGGGGTTTCCCAAAACCCCGGAAATTCAGAAATAAAAACCCCTTTGGGTCTGTGATGTCGGGGAAATGCTCCCCAATTGGGTAGTGAATTTTTCCCGGGGTTTTTTCTATGATAGAAAGCGAGATGATGGGTCGAACCTTTTAAAATTAAAATTTTTTGCCGTGAAAAAATTTTATTTAAACTTTTAAACCCATGGGTAAGGGGCAAAAAATAACCTTGGGGGAGGAAAAAAAGTTTGAAAAAATTTTTGGTGGAACCCCCCTAAGTGCACTCCCCGGAAAAAGGCCGCTTTTCGGCCGGAAAGTGAATCACAAGTGGAAAAATGGAATGGCCAACCTAAGCTACCGTGATCGGTGGGGGGAACAGCCCTCGCCGCCTGATGGTAATCAAGGGGTTTTATCCGGTTCGAAGGACCCCAAATTTTCAGTGTGGGAAATAAATTGATTTGGAGGATGACTTTAATGGTTTCACTCCTAAAAAATAAATAAAAACACTGGGGGTTTTTAATTAAACTCACAACTGAAAAAGAGAATTAAAATTTAAGGGGCAACTAGAAATGAACTAAAAAAAAACCCCTAAAAAAAAATTTTACCCGGTTTGGGAGTGGCTGTCCAAATAAATTTTACCAAGCAAAACCTATTTTTGAGATTTTCAAAAGGGTAGGAGAAAAAGTAGTGGGTTTTTAAAAAACCAGACCTCCCGCAAAAAAAAAAGGGGGGGGGGGGACTTTGTGGTTTACATTTAGAGTTGAAGATTTAAAGGACAATATTGCAGGCAGGGCCGGGAAAACCCTTTTCGATGGTTTCAAGCAGGGGCAATGGACAGGGGGTTTTTTGGAGGGGGGTTTAACCCCTTTCTCTCATGAAAACTTTTTCAATAAATTTTCACGAGAAAAAAACGAGGGGGCCCCTTAAAAAGTGGATAAGGAGCAAAGGGGCGATGATCTTCCCGCCTTTGGTTGGGCGGTGACTAAAGAGCCGAGTCCGCTGTGTTTCCCCCGGTCGTCGGTTCGCTCCAAAGATATACGGACCAAAAACAATTTCCCCTTGTTTTTATTACTCCCATTTTTTACTTTCTATTTTAAATTTTTTAATTTCTTAATTGTCTCTGGGAAATTTATCCCTTTTCCCACAATAAGGTAGTAAGTGAGATATGGGAGGGGGGATAAAAAATGAAATTAACCAAGGGAAATGTTAGGAGGGGGAGAAAAGGTAATTTTGTTATTGGGCAATCTGTTTTTTAAAGGGAAAAACTTTTTTTGCCCCCATAGTGTTGGTGGGTTTGCAAATCTGGGTTAAGATTAGTTTTATCGCCCCTCCCATATCTAAATTTTACTCCCTTATAAAGGGACAATTTTTTTGTCATACACTTTTTCTTACTAACCTTCTAACCCAGAGGTCGGCAACCCTACGGCTCCCGAGCGCATGCGGCTCTTTAAAGAGCCCTGTGCGGCTCTTGTCACCTACTTAAAATTGTCCAAAATACGGGAAAAAAAAAAGATAAAATACAGCCATAGCTAGCCACAGTACAATAGTGTATGTGCCCTAGGTTATAAGTCTCTAGGAAAATATTGGGATGAATTCTTGTACTAGTTCGTAATTTCCATTCATAATTTACACTGTGCTCCATCAGCACTGCTTTCTGTCAAGTTTGAAGAAAACTGACTTTCTCAAATTCTGGGTTGCCGACCTCTGTTCTAACCTCTTGGCAAGCGGGCCCCAAACCAAAACTTTTGGCAGATATAGAATTTTTGGAAGCATGGAGGAGGGAGAGGAGGCCTTGCAAGTGTGGTGTGAGTGAGGCAGGAAGCAGTGTGTGGGCCCTGCAGGCAGGAGCAGTGTCAAGGCAGCGCGTGGCTCTCTGTGTCCTGACTGTCACCACTGTTGCAGGTGCTAAAGGTCACAGTCCAAGCTGGCTGCTCCACCCGGCTCGCTCTGGCATCCCCGAGGGTTCCCGCGGGAAACCGGCCGTCGCGTGTACTAGCGAGACTATTGCCGCGGTGGGGGGCTGTGGGGCCCGGGGAGCAGCATGAGTGGCGCGAGCAGGATCAGTCTGCCTCAAGGTGTGGGGAGGCACAGGTGTGATGGCAAAAAATCACCTGGAGGCAGGCAGCTCAGGCCACAGGTGAGAGCTGAGCTGAAGTGCCAGCAGTGTGACAAAACATTAATGCAAGAGTAAACTGAGGCACATTTTTTGATACACAGTGGTTTTAAGAATTATGAATGTCTGGAGTGGGAAAAGGGTTTTTACTCAAAAGTCTAGTCTCACCACACACCCTGACACACAGTGGTGTAAGAATTATGAATGTTTAGGAGTGTGGGAAAAAATTGCTAGAAAAATTGACCTCACCACACCCCCGACACACTGGTGTTAAGAATCATGAATGTTTAGAGTGTGGGAAAAGGTTTACTCAAAAGTCTAGTTCACCACACACACCCTGGACACACAGTGGTTAAAATTGAATGTTTAGAGTGTGGGAAAAGATTACTCATAAGTCTTTTCCCCACCGAACACACCCAGACACATAGTGGTGTAAGAATCATGAATGTTTAGGTGTGGGGAAAGATTTATTACAAAGAGTAGCCTCACCAAACACACCCTGAACACAGTGGGTAAGAATCATGAATGTTTAGAGTGTGGAAAAAGATTATTACAAAGAGTCGCCTCCAAAACACCCCTGACACACAGTGGTGTTAAGAATCATGAAGGGTTTAGAGTGTGGGAAAAGATTTTTTTACAAAGAGTAGCCTCATCAAACACACCCTGACACACAGTGGTGTTAAGTATCATGAATGTTTAGATGTGGAAAAGTTATTACAAAGAGCAGCCTCACAAACACACCCTGACACACAGGGGTGTAAGAATCTTTGAATTTAGAGTGTGGGAAAAGATTTATTACAAAGAGAAAGCCTCACCAAACACACCCTGACACACAGTGGTGTAAGAATCATGAAGTTAGAGTGTGGGAAAAGATTTATTAAAAGAGTAGCCTCACCAAACACACCGACACACAGTGGTGTAAAGAATCATGAATGTTTGAGTGTGCGGAAAAAAAATATTACAAAGAGTACCCTCACCAAACACCCCCCTGACACACAGTGGGTTAAGAATCATGAATGTTTAGAGGGGGGGAAAAGATTATTACAAAGAGTAGCCTCACCCAAACAAAACCTGACACACAGTGGTGTAAGAAGTATAAATGTTTTAGAGTGTGGGAAAAGATTTATTACAAAGAGTAGCCTCACCAAAACACCCCCTGACCACAGTGGTGTTAAGTATCATGAATGTTTAGAGCAGGGGTTCCCAAACTCTTCAGCTCATCGACTCCCTAATAAAGTTTCAAATTTTTTCATCGACCCCCACATTTAAATGAAAATAGTATAGTTATAAAAAAGACCGTAATACATACATTTTAGATTAAATGAATATGGGAATTATAGTAGTACTTATGGGTATAGTCAGTAGTAGTAGTAGTAGTAGCGTGCTGAGAATGTACTAGACAAACAGGCTGTCCACTCATCAACGAGAAGGGGGAATACGCTCGCTCGCTCAGTTACGGGAAGCGGACAGGAAGTTCACGTACGGTACGATCTTGGGACAGGGAGGGGAGAGAGAGAGGGGTGTGTGTGTGGGGTGCGTGGGGCGGGGTTACAGATCCGACGTGACGTCACAGACTAGCACCAAGCCAAGTAAAAGCCGTCACTATGTCAAGGTGACACAGAGGCGGTTTTTGGTACCACTCGCCATACAGTTGTTGGCAGCCTGTTGTGTACTGAAACTTTCCTCACCTAGCCATTCATCGACCCCTAGCCATTATTGACCCCCTCTCGCCCCCCTGGCAATCATCGACCCTTGGATGGTCCCATCGACCCTTGGGGGTCGATATCGACCACTTGGAACCCCTGGTTTAGAGTGTGGAAAAAATGTACTATAAAAGTCACCTCACTGAAACCCCCTGACCCACAGTGGTTTGTTAAGAATCATAAAGTCTAGAGTGGGGAAAAAGATTTATGATAAGTCTAATCTCACCAGACACACGCTGACAAAACACTGGTTTTTAAGAATCATGACTGTTTAGAGTGTGGAAAAGGTTTATTACAAAGGGTAACTCGCCAGACACACGCTGACACTAGTGGTGTTAAGAATCATGTATGTCTAGAGTGTGGGAAAGTTTTATACCTTTTCTGAACTTGAACAGACACACCTTAAGACACACTGGTTGAGGGAGTTTCAAGGTGATATTTGTAGCAAGTGTTTCAAGACAGAGTGATATTGCAGGCACGTGAAGATCCACTTTTGAGGTTGTGTGTTTGGGGGACAATTTGGGTGTACCCGTGCCTGTGGGAGTGTGTCCTGTGTGGCAAGGGGTGGTGGTGGTGGTGGGCAGTGTGTACATGTTGGTGGCAGCGTGCCCTTGTGTTCTGTGGGGAGTAATGGCCCCAGCAGTTGTTGGGTTGACAGTGCAGGGGCCGGATGTTCGAACGTTCGTAACTGTCTCTAAGATCATTTTTGCACTTAGATTTATCTTGGAACGTTTCATAACGCGTTGAGAGTACAGTCAAACCTCGATATAACGGACCTCGATGTAACGGACTTCGGATATAAGGGGACTCCATTTCCCGTGATATTTTTTTTTTTTTTTTTTTTTTTTTCAAAATTAGACCACTTATCGCCGCTCGAATTGTCAACTCAACAAAATTTGTATTATTTTTCATTTACTTTGGAATGTTTGGGGTTTTAAGGTTTTTATGTGTATCACATATTGAGATATAATATTTAAGGAAGGAAAGCCTGTATTGCTAGTGTTTTAGTGGTAGAAGGTGTGTATTGTTAAAATAGTGACTATTTATGTTATGGCGTGGCCGCTGCTAAGTACCCCTGTCAACTCAACACCCTAAATAAACCCCTTATCTAAGGGACACACAGTGCTACACTGACCTAAATAGTGACACGTGTATAGAACTGCACTTCACAACCATATAATATATATAATAAGAGTATTAGTCATGCTAATAAGCAATACCTTGGAACCCAGGGCCTGAATCTGGCTCTGAGTAATTTGTTCCCTTTTCCCGGCTAGAGCTTGAGCTGACTAGCTACACGGTTTGGTGTGTTTTGTGATTATTTCTCATTTTTTTCACGTGTAGGAGCGGACCAAATTCAGAATGTAGTGCCAGTCACTGTTTACCTCCCAACATAGCTACACAGTTGTTGTGTTTGTGATTATTTCCCCATTTTTTCACAATTTCTCCTTTTTTTTCCCTATATTTTTCCACCCTTGGGAAAATACCCTCGCAAATAACGGACAATGGGTTTTAAAACGCCCCCTTTAGTCCGTTGTATCGAGGTTTGACTATTTCAAACGATCTTTACGAACATCCATCTGCTATATTTTTTCATATTTCCACCACATTTTTCATAGTGCTAAGGTTGCTGAGGAGAAACCTGCACACTGTTCGTAGGGGTGCAGATAAACAGAGCTGGGCACAAAATACATGAATGTATATAAATAACTAAATACAAATACAGGGGCGAAATTTATTTAAATACTAAATACAAAATACATTTTACGAATGTATTAAATACAAAATACTAAATACATCAATTGTATTTAAATACTTTTGAAAATACATTTTAAATGCACACAAATTTAACATGTCCGAAAAAAATGAATTCCTTAGGATTCCTTAGATTTTGGGTTTCTTAGAAATTTCCTTCTCAGGCCAAAATTTTCCTTGAAATCAGGACTTTTCCCTTCCCAGTGGAAACCCTGGTTCCACTTGTAACATCAGGGTTGCCAGATATTGGGCGGGTTTATGGCCAAATGAACTGATAAAAAAATATTAAATTTTTATATTAAATGTATTTAAATACAATGTTTTTAAATACTGTATTTAAATACATGAAAACCCTAGGTATTTATAAATACATATCTAAATACACAAAGTATTTAAATACATATATAAATACAATTGTTTTTAAATACTGCCCAGCTCTGCGCATGATGAAGGTTTTCTAATATAAAAAGCCATAAAAAGGGTAAGTTATAAGTTGTTTAGTTCAGTTGAGGTGTTTATTTTTGGTCAGGACGTTGTAGGGGGAATGTGAAGGGTGCAATGAATGGTATGCTCCCGACTCCCTATAGGTACTGGAATGAGTGAAGGCAAATAAAAAAAAAATTTTCTTGTGCTAGAAGGTATAGAGAAGAACATCAAAGGAAGGGAAATGAAGATCAGGGAAGTGGAGAAGGAGAATAGGAGACAAGGATGAGATGGAAGAAATGAGTCAAGTAAAAGGATAGGGATGGCGGTGGCATAAAGTGAGTTTGGGAAACCCAATGAAGGATAGTGGGTGGGTACGCAAGGTGTAGGAATGGAAGGATAGAGAAGCAGATTATGTAAAATGAGTGCTGAGAACGGCAGATAAACTAGGTCACTTTGTGTGTGTGTTTAGGGGAGGAAAGGACAAGTGCGTGGAATGCATGTACTATAGGTGGAAAAGTGAAATACATAAGGGTGTAAGTGCAGTTTAGACCAATACAACACAACAAAACCCAATCGGTGGTTTTTAAGTATCCTGAACGTTTCGTTCTTATTATAAGGAGTATTTCTAACCCCACACAGCAGCTGTCAGAAATGAAAAAAAACCATGGGGGGGGGTGGGGGGCGAAAACCCCCCAGTGAGGTTGGGTTTGCCTAATCAATTCCCGGTTAGGTTAGTTAACTAAGCAGGGGTCTGGGGGGGCGTAGCCCCCCAGTTATGTCAGAAGAGTATTGGTCAAAGGGAGATTGGTTAAAACTGCATATTACCTAAAAGAGTATTGGAGGATAAAGGAATGTGTGTTTGGTGGGCAAGGATGTCTGAGAAGAGTAGGTACACTGAATGATAGAGTATTGGTCAATAGGGAGTTTTTGGTTGAAACTGCATATTTACCGTAGAGGTAAGCATGCATATTTACCGTAGAGATTACTCTATTTTTCCCGTAGAGATTTATGTAGAGGATAAAGTAATTTGTGATTGGTGGGCAAGGATGTCTGAGAAGAGTAGGTACACTTGAATGGTATATGAGTAAACCCGAAATTTATGAATGAATGCTTCAATGATGGAAGCTGGGGGTAGTGAGATGTTATTCTAGGCAAGTTCAAGACCACTGGTGTATGGTAGGGTCTATAGATGGATGATGTAGGGAGCAAGTTGTATAAGATGAGGGATGAGGGGTGGATGAGACTTGGGCGTACTGCAGGAGATATGATAGGGAGAGAAGGGGGTTTTATGTATATGTGGTTATGAATGAGGGAGGAATGGCAAGTGGAATGAAATGCTACTGTTATAATTAAGGTACTAACAGGGTTTATAATTTATACTTGTAAATATAATTTATAACGGAAACGAACTACTGCACAATATAGTGAGACAAAATAATAGCGAAAAAATTAGCTGTTTAAATTGTGGAGCCCACCAACTCCTGCACAATATTAACCGGCAGGGCTATGAAAGGGAAATTTTGGGGTTTTTAAAGCACATAAAAATCACTAGAAAGCAGGCTTTCATTTCAACCTAACCAATCTACGTAATATGTCAAGTCTGTATATTTCGGTGCTGAGCGGGGGACTCATCCCGCTCATTCACTAACTAACCTAGACAAAGCAACCTTGATGCGAAAAGTCAACTGGCCCAAAATAACCTAACCGAACTGTTCAGGCTATTGCTGGTATTTAACCCTGAATACAGAAACAAGGGTAAAATAGAACACTCGCCGACGAAAAAAAATTGGAACACCCGTCGACGTCGGCGAGAATTCCTATCGGCAACAGTTCCAGGTATTGTTCTAGTTACTGGATAATGTATCCCATTAATAATACCCACCCTAAAATGGGTGTGGGTATTTGTTTGGTAGTGGGCTTTCAAAAGTCCTAGGATTTCTTACCTACATCAAACGTGAGATTTTTCATTCTGAGTATTTGAAACCCCATTTCCCATGGTACAATTGAATAATAATGGCGTACATGTACGTATAACGAAAATCTACCGTTATTTTTAGCCAGAAAACGGTTAAATTAGGTTAAATCAGATTAGGTTAATTAGGTTAGTGGTGGGATTTGGTTAGTTGTCTAAATTAGGGTTTTAAAACAGATTAGGTTAGGTTAGGTTAGAGGTGGGGTTTGGTTTAGTAACATATCAAGAAAAAAGAAAAAAATTATCAATAATATGGCAGTGGCGAAGCAGTGCAAGGTTGCGGGGCGAGCATGTAAAAAAAAAAAATCCGACAAAAATGAGTGCCATATTCATTCAATACACATCAAAACGATTTAGGAAAACTAAGTTTCGGGCCTCGAAATCGTTGTAAAAACCCCCTACTGAAATTTTACTAAGTGGCAGCTTTTAAAAATTCAATGATATACAGTGGTACTTTGGGTTACGAGTTTAATTAGTTTATTGGTCGAGCTGTTAAACTCATTTGCTCGTATATCAAATCAGTTTTCCCCATTGAAATTAATTGAAATACATTAAACCGTTCCAGCCCCCCAAAAACCACCCCAATTTTTTACTGTACCTATATGACTGGGGCTGCACTCACCCCCCGCCATTTGCATTCGCCAGTGTTTAAAAACTCTGTGTATCAGCTGTTGAAACAGCTGTGGGTGGAACTGCTGCTAAACGTACTGCACTCACACTCCCCATTTGCATCGCCATTTTTTATACTCGTGTATCAGCGTTGGAAACAGCTGTGGTGGAACTTTCCGCTAAACATACTGCACCACCCTCTGCCTTGCATTCGCCAGTGTTATACTCTGGTATCAGTTGTGGAAAAAAGCTGTGGGTGGAAAATGTCGCTAAACGTACTGCACTCACCTCCGCCATTTGCATTCGCTGTGTGAGCACAAACACAACGAGATGTTCCACGGGGAGGTAACCACATGAAGTGAACGAGTGAGACGTGGGGTGCTGGCGGATGTTGCGGGTTCGCTGTTGCCAACTAGCGGCGGCGTATCTGAAGCTCGCTCTAAAAAATAAAAAATAAATGCTCGTAACTGGGTTTTGGCTCACAACTCAAAGCAAAAAATCAACCGAGCGACTGCTCGTAACTCGGAAAAACACTTAAGGGGGGGCACTCGTAAGTCAAAGGTACCAGTTTTATAAAATTTTTCGCGCTGGCTAAAACGGGGAAAAATTAATCCTTCCCACCCTTTTTAGTGGGGTTTTTTCTCCAGACCCTTACAATCCCTTCAGATACCTCTAAAACGTAATTATAAGTGGGGGAGTTTCCCCTTTAACCTCTCCTACCCCACCTAAAATCTAAAAAGACCCCCAAAATAAAACTAACCTAACCTCATATAACCTTATCTAACCCTACCAATAACCTCCCAGCGAGACCTAAGGGCCCGGAAAGAACTAGAATTTACAGGTTAGGTTATATTGAGGTTACATGTTTTTAATTTTTTTGGGGGAGGACTCGCCCAGGAGGTATTAGTGAGCATACGTCCTTCAGTCTTCAGATATTTCCCTTGGGGAGGCATGATATTTGTTTCATTCTGATTGTGCATCATGATTGGCTAACAATCTCAAAGGTTGATGAATCTTCTTCTGATTGGCCAAGCGACAGTCAGCCGAGTTCCATTCCTCATGGTCGGAACGGAACGGAACTAGCTTTAAGAATCTCATCATCGTGAGCTAAGAACATTCGGACGATGCTTGAAAATACATTTTTGTGGTGTTCGTAGCCCAAGATCTAAGATGGCCGCTAAGAACGCTCTAAGATGATCTTAGAGGGGAAAGTTACTAACGTTCGAACATCCAGCCCCAGGTGTGACTTTCAATAAATATATCCAGGGTTTTAAAGGTTTCTCTGCTGGTTGCCTTTAAAAACATTCTTTTGACCCATAAGATACATTCTATTTCTGCAGGTCACATCTATGTATATCGCATAAAAACCTTACTCTGTCTCTTCATCATTGGACAGCAGCAGGAAAAGTGATCACAGCTGCATTAAAAGACAAGTCCAAATTGTCTACAAATATACAAGACGATGCGACGAAGTTTTTTAGAAAAACGAGGCCTATAAAATTTACCCTGTGTCTATTTATGCAGGGTTTTTCCATAGTAATATCAAAGTATCCTGGAAAGATAAAATAGTAAATAGTGTGAAATATCCCCTAAATATGAAGGAATTAATACAATAAGGCAGAAAATGAAAAAAGGGTAGCTAGTGTCATTTTGGAAATAGGTCAAAAGGAACTCCCAAAAATGATGGAAATAGTTATAGATAAACCACATGAGTAGAATTAACAACAGTTTTAGTACACCTGAACAAAGTAATAATTTAGGCAAATACAGGAGCTCCCATACTTACGTACGTTCGTGGGGTTTGTACGGAAACTTGAAATGTACAAAAGTTAGTCCAGCATTACTCTTGTCATACGAAAAACTACACACAGCACTGTAAAAAGAAAAAAAGTACAGGACAGCTTATAGCCCAATATTACTCAACAGTACATATATTGTATCAGCTTAGGGGAGGCGCGCCTAATAATGGGTATTTTCACTATTCCAGCCATTTATAAAGTTACTCCGAAAAAATAGCTGAACATGTCACGCGTTCTCGTGAAAGTTTGGCAGCTGTACGATAATTCTTTCCCTTTCAAATAAATTAATTTGTATTATCAATTTTGAGGTCTCCTCCCCGCAGAAACCTCCGTTTTCTATTGATATCTGGGAAAGTGCAATATTGACTTTGGAGACTTATAACTCCATAACTTGTGAAACATAATAAAAATTTAAAAAAAAATGCTGCTGAAAGAGAATGAATGGTAAATAATTTGCACTAGTGATTTTTTTCTAAACAAAAAAGCACTGTGATATGATTTATTGAAAGTAAAAGAAGGGGCTTAGAATTACGGGGTTCATCAAATGGTGATTTTGGTCCCTTTTTTGCACAGCACATATCAAAAAATGAAAAGCGCGCAATTCTAACTGGTGGTTTCATAAGTAAACTACCCAATATCCTACATTATTGAGTACGCATGGCTGGCTCCCATTTTTGTTTTCTAGCTCTGCTCTTATTTCAAATAATAATACTCGTTTTTAATTTTTTTCCTGAGAAGCACGAAAGCAATTGTGCTGATACATGCGAACTTATTGCATTTACTTAAGTCTTCAAAAAAATAAATACCTTAGAACAAAATTTAAAATAATATGAATGTACCCGCCACTAATGCTAGGAGGCGCCTCCCCTTAAATGGTATATACGTAGTGTCAATGGTTTTACTATTACCCTCACCACTGACTGACTGACTGGCACACTCTAATGCTTCTGAGACATGTTGGGGGGATGAAATATACAGGAAAAACCCCTACATAGTTATAATTACTCACAGGTTGTACGTATTCTGAAAGTATGTAACTTGAACGTTGGTAATGAGGTATACGTACATCCTGTACCGTCAAATGCCCGGCCATGCCTGGGTAGGGTGGGGGTGAAAAAAAAAACCAAGAAATCGGAAATGGAGACGTTTTTTATTATGGTTTTGACACTCCTGAATCCAACCAAGGTGTTTGTTTTGAAAAATGCATTCGTTTAGCTGGGTGCTTAGCAATTTGAAAATTTGAGTTTTTCCTCATTTCCGTCATTGAAAGCAAGCCATGTAGGCGACCCGAGGGCGATAGCAATAAAATCTATGGGGGAAATCTAGCGCGAGTGGTGGTTTCAATGTTCAACCTAGGCCGAGGTGGACGTATTTTACTGAATAGAAATTCTACCTATTCTGTAGAAAAAGCATTCTGAAAGAGAAAATAGCACACAAAATAACATAACTGCACATTAGGGTGGTCAAAAGGAAAATTTTTCTACTTTTATTCCTCCACAAGGTTTTTTTTTGTCCATTACCCATAGGTTACAAGCCTATGAAATTTCATGGCGATAAAAAATTAATTTTGAGGGCGACCCACCATCTCGCTTTCATAATAGGATTTTAACCGGAAAATATCACATACCCGAATTGGAGCACTTCCCCACATCACAGACCCAAATGGTGTTGATTTTTGAATTCTTTCCGGGGGTTGGTAGCCCCATAGACACATTTTATCAACTAAAAACTGATTACAGCTGTCTGAATGCAGATTTTCATTATTTGGTTTTCATACCCTAAATTAGGGGTAGGCCATACCCTGGTTAGGGTACTTCTAATAGAGATAGAACAAAATGGGTTGCATTTTTGAATCAGAAGGGTCGATTTAACACATAGAAATGCTTTTATATTTTATTTATTTACTAAACCCGCAAAATATGACAGAAAAATTTCAATTTCTCTATTTTCCTATAGAAAAACGAATTTTTTTGGGAAATTTGTGAATTGTCAATAAACAGTGTCGATGAAACCACTTCTATGTGTAAAACGACCCTTCTGAGTTCAAAAATGTGAACCATTTTTCTTATCTCTACTAGAAGTACCTTAAACCCGGGGATGGGCCCACCCTAAAAATTTACTGTGAAAAACAAATAATGAAATTCAGCATTCAGACAGCTGTATATCAGTTTTTTGTTTATAAAATGTGGTCTATGGGGTTATCAACCCGGAGAATTCAGAAATCAACACCATTTGGGTCTGTGATGTCGAGAAGTGCTCCCTTGGGTATGTGATATTTTCCGGGTTAAATTCCTATGATAGAAAGCGAGATGATGGGACAACCTCTAAATATCATGTATCCCGATGAAATTTTGCACACAAGGAGAGGAATGCAAACACAAAAAAAAAGCAGCGGTGTGGAGAAAGGACCAGTGCACTTTGAAATTTTACCCCCTCATCTTGGACCACCCTACTACCATTAACTAAACATAAAACATGCAAAACAAGAAAAAAAGATGCTGAAATTTTGGGACCCACGTGATAAAAAAGGGTAGTTAGCGGCCCAAAGGTTTGGGGGGCCCCACACCTGCTAATTCCCCCAAAAGGGTTGGGCCCGGCCATATGCTTAAGGGCCCCTTTTTCCACCTAAAACGGAGTATTATAAAGTTTTGGGTGAAATATAGGCTACATATCATGTACTCGTATCTTTTTGCTGAAAATGCACCAAAAATGAAAATAGGGCCCTTTTTTGGGCCAAAAAATATCACAAACGGCGGAACGCGCTGTGATTGTTGGACTAGTAACTGCAGACTGGATCTCGCTGATCAGCGATCGGGGTTTTTTGGGGCTCGAAAACCGCAAACCATCTATGCATTAAACAGTCCCAGACAAAAAAAACAATTATGCTGTTTTGTGAATGTGAAAAAACCCCAAATTTAAAAAACCCCCGAGAATGTGTTATAATATGCCTAAAGAAAGAAAAAGGGGAAAAACAGTGGGGGATGTCTGAAAGGCTGATTTCTCGATGAAGGAAAAAATTCTACTATTGCTGTAAGACATTTGATGTATGTATGTATTTGGGCGGGATAAGTAATTGCAAATATATTACCCCTGGGGGGCTTAGCTGAGCTTGATAAGTTGGGGAGTAGTATGCAGAGCAAGGCTTTGAGGTAGGGATGAGACGGGCTGGGTTTTTATGTTAAGTATACAACACTCAGTGAGTTAGGTAAAATTCTAGAGTCCTTTCCCCCCCTTATTAGAGTTTTTTTTTTCCTCCAGACCTCACAGACCCTTCAGAACCTCAAAACGAAATTAAAAAGTGGGGGGGAGACCCCCCTTACCCCCCTCCCCCCCCTTTAACGACCCCCCGGACCCCTCAAAAAATAATTGTTTAAATTACAAATCTAACCTACTAAAAACCAAACCAACCTTATTCACAAATAACCCATGCGGCCCCCCATAAAAAAATTACTAACCTAACTTGAAAAATTAGTTTTTTTTTTACAAACCTAACTAACCTTAAACTTGCATTTCCCCCCTACTACTGCAAGTACAGAAATCCTCCTTCAAGTGATGAAAGGGGGTATCACTGTTTTTGGAAATATGTAAGTTGTAGTTTTAAGGAAAAAGGGATGACAGAGAAGGGGGCCGTGACACCAAAAAAGTATGACTTCGGGGATCGGCTTTCCCATAGGGAGTTTTAAATGAACCTGCAAGACATGTACAGCTAGCAGATAGACGAATCTAGAGGAACGGGTAGAAGTTTTAGGTTATAAAGGTTGTAGGGGTGAGTAGATGACGAAGGGTGTAGTTTTTTTTATGGGGGGAAAGAAACCCAAAATTTTTCTCCCGCCTCTTGAGTTCGTCTATCTGTTAGTTTTACATGACAGGTTCATTTAAGCCCCTATAGGAAAATGCCGATCCAGAAGTATCACTTTTCAGGGTCACGGGCCACTTATTTTGTCTTCCATTTTTTCCCTTTATAAACTACAACACATATTCACAAACACAGTGAAACCTATACACCCTTTGAAGGGGGATTACTGGTCATTTGCGGTAGTAGGGGTAATGCATTGGTGTATTAGTAGGTAGTACATAATAGTAGGGGCCGCTTCACAGCTTTTTTCTCTGTTTTAAGCTAGGACGTCACAACAGGGCCGTCGTTTTAGAGCTATAATTTTCCGTATTAATTGGCTGATCTCAAAAATACTTTCACATAGAAAAATCAAATCCTCCCCAACTATATGAGGCTTGAAGATGTCAAACAATCCTTCCTAAAGTGAGTAAACGGGTCCATTACCCTTCGGTCACCTTGCTAGGGGACCTGATGCGGCCCCCAAGGTTGGGACTCCCACACTGCTAATTACCCCTAAATGTCGGCCCGCACCAATGCTTAATTCCCCTTCGGGTCAAGGCTTGCTAGGGGTGACCCCCGGGGGTAAACCCAAACCCCCCTTTGTTAGCCTGGGATGGTAGGGAGCACTTTTTTGAACTTGAAAATTTACTCCCCCCCATTTTGAACCCTATCATCGGATTTTCGATCTCGTATATTGAAATAGACCCAAATTTACACATCTCGTATCATCGGATTTCGAACCAATTCGTAAAAGGGGACCCCCTGTACTGACGTCACCTGAGCCCCTTGCGCGTTGTTTTACTGAACGCACCCTTTCCCTGAAGACGCTATCGCTCTTCAGGGTCCAACGCCTGAGGTTAGGTACAGTAGTACGACTGCATTTCTAGACTTCAGTTTAGCCATGTTTTGGTGAGTAAAGAATACAATCTGTGTGTTTTGGCATTTGAGGAGTTCTTTAGTGTGGGGGGACTAAGGAAACCATGGAAATTTGGACTTTCGGCTAATTCGACCCGGGGGCCCCCCCAATTTAAACGAATATAGAGGGTTTACTGTAGAGAAAAATTTTAAAATAGAGGTTTAAAATCCTTACTTACCCGATGGAGGGGAAATTTGGGGAAAAATTAAAGGCTACAAAGGATAAATGTTTGGATAACATCCCATTTTTTTTCGTATAAATGGAGATATTTGAGGGCAGGATTAAGGAAGCGAACAGTGGGCAGAATGACCTAAAAAATGGTAGGTAAGCCAAAATGTGTTTGCCAAACTAACTCGCCAAAAAATGAGGGCCACGTATTATGTATGTAAACAGGGGATCCTCGATTTAAAAGGACTAAAAGTAGGGAGAGTGGTCCCTTCAAGCCCATTTTTTTGGTGTTGCGGGGTATTTTCCCAAGGGGGGGAAAAAATTTGGAAAAAAAACAAAAAAAGGTAAAAAATGGAAATAATCACAAAAACAACCCGACCCTGTAGCTTGTTTGGAGGAAACATGATGGCGCTAAATGCTGGATTTGGTACGCTCGCCAGGACTGCTCGGGAGGGATTGGAGAGGTAGTAATTAAGTTTTCCCGGGTCGCTATTATGTTGGATGCTATGAAATTTTATTTTTTTAGGTGAAAGTAGACTTAAAGAATTTTAATGGGTATTAATATTATGTAAAGAGATGAAAAACAAGCAAGGCGCTCACCCCGCCCGGGAGCGCGACCGTGGGAGCAAACATGTTTTCGTTAGAAATGTAAGACAAATTAAAAGGGTTAAACCCCTGTAGGGCTACACTCTTGAGGAACTTTCATGTGTTGGGGAGAATGATTACTTTTCTATCCTTACTTACATCAAAATTGAAAGTCACAGCATTTCTCTGAGTTTTTTTCCTTTGATTTCGATATACTCACTGTTTGTTTCTTTACACCAAAATCACACCCCCCGGGGACAGAAACACCAATTCCCCCTTCTTAAAAGTTCTAAATTTTCCCGCAATGCTTGATTTAACGCTTTCTTTTACCACTTCCCTTCCTTTCCTCCATAATGACACACTGCACGAACAAGTTAAATAACATAAACAAACACGAAAAAAAAGGCAAAAACACAGCTATTTCCCACGGCGAACACGTTTAAATTTAAATGAGCTTGTAAAAAAATGCGTCCGATGGCGGACACTTAAAAAGATAAAAAGCTATAAAGATTTTGGGAAAACACAAAATGACCTGAACGGATCTACGAACGAGCAAAGATGGGTAATGGAATTTAAAGTGAAAAGGGGCATGGATGGAAATTTGGAAAAAACGAAGGATATAAAAAGGGGATATAAAAAGGGGAAATGAAAAATGTAAAAGGGTTTTGAAAAAAAGAACCTGGGGTAAAGCAGAATAACCCCAACCAGAAAAAAAATTAATAAAATATTTTGGGGAAAAATAAAGGATGTTAAAAAATATTAGAGTGGCATTTCCCTTACAGGACACAAATATGATGAGAAAAATAATTACTACAAGATCCGACCAAAAAAGTGATATCTGCCATTTTATGGTCCCCCTATAAAAAAAAAGCATGGAAAAAGTTGAGAGGTACGAGAATGGAAAAAAGATGGTACCAGAGCTAGAAGAACTTTTTTATGAGGAAAAGTTGAAGGAAATAAAATTACCAACACGCGAGCAGAGAAGAGGAAGAGGAGACTTAACCCTTTCACGCACGAAAAGTTTAAAAAGTTTTTCCGTCCACTGCAACATCCGTCTTATGCTCCGTAAGGGGCCCTGTGAAATGGCCAGACTGTGCGGCGAATTATTTTTTTATGTTATCAATTTCACCAATGTGTATTCTTTTTTCCTGGCATTATTATATATCATTGGTTTTGCAAGAGATTATTCTGCCTTATGAAAGAAAAAAATAACAAGAAATGCAAATAAATAGCGGAATTTACCGACTCCGAAAAAATATTGAGTGAAGAGAAATAAGAAATACTTACGTTCACCACTTCGTAGCTAGAAACTTCCTGAGTCAACTTTTTATGGCTTATATGCCAATAAAAGCAGATTTTTATGAGGATTCCAACGCTACCATTATAATTTTCCTATGGCCATTATGGCCAGCTCGGGACACGTTTTAAAGGGACGACAATTCGCGCGCACAGGCTGCCTGCTGAGTGGAAACTGACACACAAACCCTTATCATTTCACATCCACTCACACGAGAGAGTTGACAATTAGTTTACTTTATAGGTCTAGGTTGGATCTTTGACGCAAAAAATTTTGACGCAATTCTGATAAATACTTAATTTTTGGCGAATTTTTAACTGTTTTTTGACGCAATTCGCATCAAAAACTCAGATTGCAGACGGGCCCGTTTTGACGCGATTGCGTCACCGTGCGTGAAAGGGTTAATAACAATTTTTAAGCTGATAACTAAGATGGAAGAAACAGACAATGAGAGACTACTGACTCGGAAACAAAGAGAAGGTCGATACACAAGAGGACATACAAAACAACTAGGAAAAGGTAGATGCCTGAACAACACAAAGAAATACAGCTTCCCTCATAGAAATGTAGAAGTTTGGAATGGACTAAATGAAGAGGTGATATCGGCACATAATGTGCACCAATTGAAAGAAAGACTAGATAAATGTAGATATGGAGACGGGACCACACGAGTGTAGCTCAGGCCCTGTAAAACACAACTAGGTACCGTAAATGGCGGCGTAAAAGTGGACTCTGAGCCTGAAAAAATCTCCAAAACTAGGGGTCGACTTATACGGCTAGTATAAAATGCGAACCTTTACCACCAAGTGGTATAAAATATTCCCTGCTGAACAGCGACAACTGGAGAAGATGTTTTGAGGCAGTTCCACCCACAGTGTTGTCAGGTTGGTGTGTGGATAACGTGTGGGTATTGAATACAGCTGTTTCCAACAGCTGATATTACAATCAACAACTGATATTACAGGAACTACCACGTGTAGGCCTCGCGGCCTCTTGTAGCTTCCTTATTTTCTTATGTTCTTATGTTCTTATACACAGATTGTAAACACTGGCCGGAATGCCACTGAACCCAGACGGCCAGTCAGACAACTACAATATGGGCCACTTCTATGCGCCACTGTCGGCAGTGTAACGGACCCATAGTTTCATAGCCGCATAGCCGTGTAGGGTTGGTGGCGCCATGGCTGGGTTTTTTCACATATGCAAATGGCGGAGGGCACCGGTAAGTGCAGTCCAGTCATACTACCATGATTTACTATAATATACAGTATGTAGCGGTACTATCAGGGAACTATGATGTTTTTCAAGTGAAAACAAGAGGCGGACCTATAGTAAATATTCATATCTTCATATAAGTAGTGTGGTGTTATGTGTTTTTGCGACTGGTTACCGTATACCGTACCGTAGCCTATCCAGATTTAAGCTTTGACCTACCAGTTACCTACCGTATTTTGGGGGACGACTTATACGGCAAGTATAGGCCTAACCATAGACCACTGTATACCTGGACTGTTCACGCGGCAATGTTTTGAATTGCGGGGCTGCATAGGGGCCTGCGGGGTGCCCAACAAAGAGATATGGTGGTCTATGGACTATCATATAGACTGGTTTATCAGTATATATGGTATACTGTAATCTTCGTAAATGTTTGTTCTATAATATCAAATAAAAAACAGTAAAACACGCTAAAGAAATGCCATTACGAGACTGAAGAAATATGCATGAACTTAATATTCACTTAACTCTTCGCCATTTAAAACTTTGCGAGTCAACTTTTATCATGAAGGGTATCAATAGAAGCGCAATTTTATTAGCTTTCCATTGCTATATTTCGTTTTCTGATCAATTAATTAGAACCATGCATAAATTAGCGTTAAATAAATAAATAAAATCATCAATCGGGTAATTTTCCCGATTGATGATGTTATTTATTTACGTATTTTACAGTTCTTTATTTGATAATATTATAGAACAAACATTTACGAAGATTACAGTATATCATATATACTGATAACCAGCTATACTTATGTATTATATCTATATATATAATTATATATATATATATATATATAGTATATATATATAATAATATATATATATAATATATATACTGTATACATATATGTATATGAATCCGAGCGGCCCTCCGACTTCAGACTGGGGACAGGCCGATATTCCGTGCGCAGTCAGGTATACAGTGGTCTATGGCTAACCCGTAATCTTGAGTCTTGCAGGTCGACTTGTACGCCGCCATTTACGGTAAGTTTTTTTTTCTTTCAATTTTTTTTTTTTATTGCACTTCCATTGAGGAAGGCACGGGCTTTCTCAAGCAGCCCCGGTCAGTGTTCAAGCAGCTAGACTGTCACAGTAGTTTCATCACGGGCGTGCCGAGGCACTATGAGAGACTGTACTTCAGCAAGGACATTTAGGGGCCGAACACGCCACTCCATTTCAGCGACTAAGGCTGCCGTTCCCGACTTCCCTTGGGTAAGTTGTGTCCGACGGTACGACGGGGCATGCGTGGCGGTGCCAAGGGCAATGCAGCGACCATAGGGAGTAGTTGTGAGTCCACCTCCTAGGCACAGTTCGTTCTCGCAGGGTTCCGGCCGCTTCTAATTTGTCATTTGCGGTGTTCGATTCCCGCGCTTCCTCTAGCCCAGGCCGAAGGTAGAGCAGGCCATTGGTGACCGGTGCCGTCGGACCATCCGTAGTATAGGCAGCGGTGGACAGATCAGGGTTCAATCGATCCCCCGTGAATCCCGTTTGCAATACACAAATGCGGAGACCTGAACCCCTATCTGCACCAGAGAAGTGTTCTTCAAAGCTGCCATCTTTGTAAGTCCTCTTCCACCTGAGCAGAATCACTGCCAGAATTGATGGTAGTCGAGACCCGTAGGCTGCGGGGAGAGCCGGAAGAGACAGGTCTTGTGCGGGACACGGCTATTCGTCGATTGCTAGTCTTGGTCCGACCGGGCTTCATTGTGCTCCGCACACTCGATCCCATACATGCCCAGTGGGACCACACCTTCGAAGGGTGCACTGGTGTTATGGCTTTCACCTGTGATGCCGCAAGCGCCGCTTGAAAAAGTATGGCTAGATTGATGGACCAGAGTAAGATCTCATCAGTTTAAGGAGAGGTGATCCGAGTGCCCTCCAATGATGACGAGCGACCCCGGTCGGTGAAGACTATTGCATGGCAACGCTAATCGTCAGCCTTCCTCTGCGCATCCCGGCTACGAGGGAGCATTGTATGGCAGTGGTTCAGCTTGAAGGCCGAAACACATCGGTGATGCGACAGGAGTGGAACGTGTCCTTCACACACAAAGGCGGCCCCAGCCGCACCATATCAATGACAGACCCGTCAGTAAAATAGAGTGGCCTTGTGCCAGGAGTGGAATGGCATGTATGTATGGCCGCAAGGCTTTCTTGTCTAGGTATGGTAGGGAGTAGTTGGGTCACTAGCGGCGGGAAAAAAGGCTTCGCTTCACTTAGGTGAAGGAAGTATTTTGCGGGTCTATCCTAAGCCATTTTGTGCCGCTGAATCCGAAAAATCGTAGTGGTCACTCGTTAGCGGTAAGTTTTCGCGCATTTGCAATTTGGCAATTTGGCATAAAATTGGCAATACAAATTGCAGAATGAGAAACCAGGACGTAGTAGAGGACCTCGTTTTGGACTCAAATTGAAGTTATTACGAGTGCATAAATGTTATTGAGTACTCCGTGGTTCTGTATCTGTTCCGGTTACTGATATCTATAATGAAACATAGAAGAGATAAGTGGAAAAAAAAATTGGGACAATATAAAAGGAATAATTTTGGCCTTAAAGCCGGAGTTCTTAATTAAGTAAAAAACTAAATTTTAATAGTAAAAAAGTAAAATAACAAACAATTGTTCTTAGGACAATTAATTAAAAAAAGAAAAAATTCAAAAGCAGGAGGACCATCTGATGTAGTCATGGAGGAAACTTGCTTCAAGGGGACTGTCGTCTGATCCCGCTGACCTCAGGATCTGCAGCTGGGTGCAAGGATCCGAGGGCTTTCTTGAAGGAATCCAGTCTTCCACCTCTGCCCCAACTCCTGGACGGCGAATTCTCGGCGCTCTCCTTGCCCGGAAGAGGAACTTGAGAGCTAGGAGTGCATACTTGTTGAGGATGATGTGTGCCTCATTCCGCGGTGACGTGGGTTTCCGGCCAAAATCTGCCGGGGACTGTGGCGGGTCCGTTACACCCCCGACTAGTGGAGCACCTCGTCGAAGCCGCTCCCGCCAGGAAAAACAACGATGCACCGCAGCATGGCTATGACCGGAAGTGTAGGTTTCGGCCAAGGCGGGACGATTCCAGTTTCCTTCTTCAAGTCAACTGATCTCAGGAGCTTTGAGAAGAGCGCCATGTCCGGCAGCGCAAAACAAGCACCGGAGCCCCATCGCCGTTTCAGCGCTGTGAATTTTCTCCATTTCTGCATCATGGTGAAAATGACGGAGTACTCTGGCGGCTGGAGAGTCGAGATAGGCAAGGTGCAGATTGGCCGGCACCGGTTGTGTGGACAGGCGGAACATCCTCGAGCGGCGTTAAGGTGACCGCGGGGCATGCTCCTCGGGAGGTCTTTCAGGGCGCGATGACGAAGGATAGTAGGACGAGAGTGTCCTTGTCCTTGGAGGCTCAGCGCTCTTCGAGGCGAGGTTTTCTCGAAAGAGGCGGGGGAAAAGTTCGGCTTAAGCGAGCGGTTTACATGGGACAGCGGGGCTGACCTTCGTAATGGACAGCGGGGAGGGGTTCAGCAGCGTAAAAATGAAACTTTAGGGCTCCGCTCTGACGGAGACGATGGGCGGGCCTGAAAGGCACGCTGCTAACCGTGCCGGTGAAGTGCCCTTCCCTGTCTACTGCTGTCTTCTTGGAAATCGATGTTGTCGATGCAAAGTGAACGAGAAGGCCCTTTATCGAGGCGGCGGGGGTAATGAACACTCCATCCGCCGGCCAGCGTGAGCACCCGTTCGGGCAAGCGATGCCTCGAGGAGGAAGAAGGGAGGAGTATGAGATAGCCAGCCCCGCACCGTAGGACATCTTATCATTGCTTTGCTCCGCGGCTCCCTGATGAATGGCCCATTGCGCACGTCACGCCACCTTGGAGAGGGGGCTCTCGGGTTCGGGTAAGCTTGGGGTGCTCGTCGCTAGCTTGCTTTGCCACCTCAACGAGTTTCGTAATGAGGACATGTCCTCGACCAATCGAGGACCTCTTTATCCATTACCGGATTCGTACTCCTTCACGCGTCCACACCCAGGACGAACCACCAGGTCGCTGAACCACTCTTGACGAGGGGCAGCGAAGGTTAAAGTTGGCACCGTCTCCTTCCCACAATTCAGTGCTCCCAGTCGGTCCGTCTGATGTGTTCTCTCTTCCAAGCAGGACGCCCTTTTGGCAGCGATCTTTCAGGAGCTCTGTAGCAAGCTTGACAGTCCTCGATTGTACGAGGGTCGCGTCAGCGGCCGCCCTTCTTCGCCTTGCCGCTTCTGCAACAGATGAACCACCCCTCAGCTCGGGTCCCCGACGCAGGTGACTTGCGGCCTGGTGCGTCGAATCAGCCATCGGGACACCCTAGTGGTGGAGAGTGCAGGTCCATTTTATCCAGCTCAGCCTTCGTCCGAGTAGCCACACCCATGCTGCTCCTTGATGCTGGTCTATTTCTCCATCGAGATGAACCCACCCAAGTATCCAGCTTTCTCACGCTAAACCCTTCCCACTGAATCGATCCCACGGACTTCCCCGCGATTCTTTCCTGGCTCTGTTCGACGTTGTCGAGGGAATTACTGTACCGAATATACTTGTTGGATGACAATGTAATGCCTCCAGCACGACCTTATGCTACATCAACGTTTCGGCCCCAGCCCAGGGCACGTAGAGTTTTGCTGAGGTCGGCGGGAGGAAGACTGGATTTTCCACCCTAAGAATCGTCCAGTGTTCCGCGACCGCCTCTAATGATCGATTGGCAAACTCCAGGTCGTGCTCTCCCGGTGCCACCATGGACCTCCCTTACTTGTGGCATTGTCTCCCATCACCGCAGAAGAAGCATTCTTCCGTTGCGGAATAGCGAGCTCTGGCGACGTGCGGGGACTCGAGCGGCCTTGTGTGCGGCCGGTCGGCAGGACCTCGAAGTATAGAGTAGGATAAAAGCTTCGCTATTATTTAGTCGACGCCAACTGCCTAATGGAAACACCTACCCAAGGGGAACGATTCACCTTCAAGGCAACCCCCACTGTCTATGAAAACTACTATCCATAGCACAAAATATGATATTCCCGCTCGTAAACCATCCCCCAATTTAAAGCGCAGTTAATAAGAATGTTTGTGCCATTAGCTCCTAAAACTCTTTCTCAGCGGTCCATAGCGGCCAACGGTGTCCCCACCCGTCCCCTCGCACTGCGAGTAGATTTTTACTCTCAGCATCTGCGACGTTTTATCGGAAATCAGTGCCACGCACTTAGCGCTCCCTATCCTTGAATCACTAGACCATAATCAAGCAATATTTTTCATGTCGAAAGATTTTTCGAAAAGAAAAAAAAAATTCTTCTTTACCTTGAAGGTCCGGGGTGGGCGGCCGCCGCCGCAAGGTCCTGTTGCTCATCCATCCGTACTGCCTCGCGAATTGTGGGGGCTGGATTTTAGCAATGCACTGTCGGGTGCCACGACAATTAGTCCTTCTAGAGGACCTCATGTGTGCCTCTACGAATTCGCCTTTCGAAGCCCACTGGCAGATCTCCGAACATCCTCCTGGGCGTCCGAGGTCGAAGACCACATCCTACTGTTAGTTGCACCGCAAATGACACACGATCAGTGCGAAGAACCTGGGAAGGAAAAGTGCGATATAATAAATGAATTTTTATTTTATTTAGGGTTTATAGCTATTTCTAAAATTATAGCCAATGAAATTTTTTTTCTACATTATTTGCGCAATTCATTACCGTATGTCTTTAAAATACGACCATGAGGGGACAGTCAGAGAAAAGTTACATTTTCTATTAATCAGACAGGTAGTTGCCTTTATGAGAACAGATACAGCCAGAAACATTTCATGACTTTGATGTGAAATTAAGGCCCAAAATTATTGCCTTTTATATTTTTTTCACATTTTTTTTCCACTTATCTCTAATTTCCATTATAGTCAGAAATGCGAACAGATACAACCACGAGTACTAAATAACATTTTATGCACTCTTTAATAAGCTCAATTTGAGTCCAAAACGAGGTCTCTACGCGTCGGTCTCTCATTCTGCAATTTGTTAATGCCAAATTTTATTAGCCGAATTGCCAAATTGCAAATTGCGCGAAAACTTACGCTAACGAGTGACCCAACTACGATTTTCGGATTCAGCGGCACAAAATGCTTAGGATAAGACCCTCAAAATACTTCCTTCACCTAATGTGAAGCGAATCGCCCTAAGTGACCCTACTAGAGGGTAGCCTTGGGTTTTGCAGCACCGGGGCGGACGATGGAAATTGGTTTGGGCTGCCAAGGAGGGGGTGAAGCAAAATCAGGGTGAGGCAGATCGGGGCCGGCCTGTACAGCAGCGCTGATGCCAACTGCACGTGTGGCATCCGCTGCAGAATGAACCCAGTTGCGGTCACGATCTTGGTTGGCAGGTTGTTGGTAGGTGCGCAGGATTTTGGTGGTTACCTGCTCAGTTGGACGTCTTCTTACGAACCTCGCAACAAAGGTTGACGTTCGCTCTAGGATGCGGTGTTGTAGTGAAGGGAGACCACACTCGGCACGCAGAGTGTGTAGGCGCGTCCAGCGTGCTGCTCTGAGGATCGTGCGCAGGCCCTCGTTTTGTGTCACTTCAAGTGATGACAAAAGGCACTGTCTTAAGCCAGGGAGACATGGCGCACTGTAGTCAATGACAGAGCGGATGGCTTGGACATAGAAAGTACGTTTGACCATGAAGGAGGCGCCTGCTCCTCTGCAAGATATGGCCTTAAGTACCTTTGTGCGGGCAGCTGCTCGGTCTCTAAGATGTTGAACATGCCTTTTGAAAGTGAATCCATCGTCCAGTCACACGCCAAGGTATTGGTGAGTCCTTGTACGGAGGAGCTCGGTCCCGCCAAAATGGAGTGGATGTTCAGGAGGCGGAAGTCCAAAGGACATAAACCGAGATTTTGTAGGGTTGATTTTTAGCCCCAATTCAGCACATTTGTTCTGCAGTCGTGTGAGAGTATTAGGAACCAGGCGAAAGGCATCCCTATGCGGGAGCACCAAGGCGAGGTCATCTGCATAACACAGAAGCCTCACTCCAGGACCATACTGTGCATTAAGAAGGTCTTCAACAATAATGTTAAACAAGAATGGGCTAAGGATGCTGCCTTGAGGCGTGCCATTGATGTGTGGGTGATGGGAAGACAACTTTCCTTGAAATTTTACTTTTGCTCCACGGTCAGTGAAAAAGCTCCGCAGCCAAGTCAGCAAGCGGCCTCGGACTCCCTTTCGAGCTAGAAGGGCTAGGATGGTAGTGGGGCTAGCCACTCGAAGGCCTTCTCCAGGTCTAAGAAGATGGCCATACCTCGTCTCCTCCTTAGTGTACCAAGGAGCCTCATTAGACAGTCGGTCGCGCTGGTGTTAGAGAGGTAGGCAAATAAGTTGGAGTGAAGTGGTCCCACTTTCCACTTCAGCCTTGCAAGAATCATCCTCTCCATTGTCTTTCCAAGACAACTTAGCAGCGAGATGGGTCGGATAGCGCCAGGCTCCTTGGGCTTGGGGATTGGCTGGATGACGGCAGCCTTCCACACAAGCGGGAGCCTACCCTCAGCCAGGGATTGGTTGTATAGCTGAAGGAGCTGGGCTCGCCCCCTACAGCCCAGATGCGCCAGCATGGAATAGGTGATTCTATCAGCTCCCGGTGCAGTGTCAGTTTTCTTACTCAAGGCCGTTTCGAGTTCTCCCTGAGTGAAGGGGAGATCTGTATCGTCTGACTGCTCGCACGCCAAGCGGGTGGTGAGCTCCCTCGCCTCTCTTAATTCACGTTAAGTAAATACTTAAGCCCCGTCGTACACAACCACTCACCACCGTCGGTGCTTGCCGACGAGCAATGCCGTTGCCAGAGTTGTGTCCATTCGGTTACATTTTGCTCATCGACATCCTGTCCACACTGCCACTTTTGAGTAACGAACACTCGATCGACGGGAAGTGCCGACAGTGGTGAGTGGTAGTGTGTACGGGGCTTAAAAGGCGCTGTCACCAGCACTTTTTCCGTCGATGTCAGACGAGTTCCGACAAGCCAACCATGAATGCATCCATGCATGTTTTTAGCTAGTTATGCTTGTCTACGATTGACAATATACATAAGTAAGTGTATAGTAGCGATAGCCTGCCTGGGTGTCGGAGCGATGTTTGCTTACAATCGACGAAAACAGTGCAGGCGAACAGCTGTGTGTGTGTGTGACGGTTTGCATTCTCCCGGGGTGGTGGCTTCGGCCAAAACTAGAGGAGAGGAGAGGAAGAAGAGTAGAGGAGAGGACCTACGAAGCGATACTAAGCGAAAGAGGTCACAAGAAGAAGAATAAGAAGTCAAGAAATAGTAATACACACAACCCTCGTTTTCCCGGACTAATAGGGGGGAGCACTGGTCCGGGAACCGCAAACGTCCGGGAATCGCAACAGTCCGAGGTCATTACCCACTTCCGGATGTTTATCCTACTCTAGTATTTACTGTCCGGCAACTGCCAATATCAACTACCCCGCCGCGGACTTTTATGTCACTTTGTTGTTGTTTTTAGGCCTGCGAGGATCCCTTTTGGAACACTATGAGCCCTGGTGATGTCCTATGATGCTATCACAGGCGCTGTAGTTGACCTGTCTTCCTCAGGAAGGCACAGGTGAGGCGGATGACAGAGTGTTGCCGGGAGGGGGGGACGCCCGCCGCCGCCAGCAGGGTGGGCAGGTCAAAGGTGGCGACGTTCAGGGTGAGGAGGTGAGAGTGTAGCACTACACGGTGGGAGTGGAAGCGCGGACACTGCAGCAGAAAGTGTTCAATAGTCTCAGAGACTTTCCTGCACCAGGGGCAGTAGGGGTCAGGGGACTGTCGGAGGCGGTGCAGGTGAACCGTGAGTGTCGTGTGCCCAAATGTAAACAATACGACCGCTGAGCATGTTTGCCACCTGGCGGGAGGCCAGCCGCCGCCAGCAGGGTGGGCAGGTCAAAGGTGGCGACGTTCAGGGTGAGGAGTTGAGAGCGTAGCACTACATGGTGGGAGTGGAAGCGCGGACACTGCAGCAGAAAGTGTGCAATGGACCCAACCCATAACTACGTCACGGTTTGTTTACCGCCGCCGCCGCGGTGCATTGTGGGGATAAGTCGGGGTCACCGCGGGTGGACCTACGAAGGGAAAACTAGGTTAGGTATACATAATCACAGGTAAAAGCTTATTAGTTATACATACATACTCCACTCCATCCATACACACTTTAACCCTTCAATACATCCCACATTCCCTCCCAGTCTACTGTCATATGCTTTCTCTAAATCCATGAATGCAGCATACATCTTGTCTTTTGCTAACATTGTCTTAATTATCATTCGCATATCTAAGATCTGATCTACACAACCTTTCCCAGTTCTAAATCTGCCTTGCTCCTCACTAACCTTGCCATTTGTGATTTTTTGTACTCTTCCAATTATGATTTTACCATACAGTTTGCCTCATCACTGTGGAGTACATGATGACTCAATTAAGCTAAATATAAGCCAACCTGGTAACAACATTGCCAATCTAGCTAATCACACCCCTGGATTTAGTCATTAAATCTACCGTGGCCAACCATGGATAGTCAGAACTCCTCCTTCAGTTCACAATCAGATACCACAAAGGAAATAAATTCAACATGACATGAATTATGCAAACCCATAAGAAAAATTAAGGTTCACTATAAGACAAGAAAGAAGAAAAATAGGTAAAGAATCGTTTTATAGTGACCCTTGTTGAAACTAGTGACTGCAAGGTGTGACCTTTTGTTTTTGTGTTAGTCATCCCTTAGATTGGTTTTCTATAGTGCGCCATTTTAAGATAGTATTTTCACCACATACATTTATATATGTATTGTGATATTATTTACTGTTAATTATGATGTCATTTTATTCATAGATACTAGAAACTTGTTTGTAAGTAAGAAGTAAGGGTTCTTAATTTCATTGTATTGGGCATTGTAGAATTTATGGATAAAGCAGAATTAAGAATACAAAGCAACCCGCCTTTTGCTCTCACCCTTTCGCGTCCTATAGGTGAAGTTTTGCCGCAGATGTTGAAGCAATTCAACAACTCTCCATTTTCAAACGCAACTATAATTTTCTGGTAGATTTTGATTTGTTTTGAAAGAATCTGACCTTGGATTTTCTTGGCAATAAATAGATATTATTTTTATCCTCCTGAATCCACCTGTGAAAAAGTAGTGATTTCCAAGAAAAACAAACCAGATTATTCCAAAACACAAAAATCAACCAGAAAAATATAGGTCACGAATAAAATGTAACAAAACCTATCCTTAACCTTACTAACCTAACCTGTCCGTGAGGGAGGCCTGGGAGAGGTGCCCGGCCAGGCGAGGATGTAAAAGTCATATCGCAATATTTTTCTTGCTCTTATTTGAGGATGGGCATCCACTTGACGTTTCATGACATATAGGGTGCTTGCTGATGTTTTACATCCTCACCCTGGCCACTTATAATGTTACGGTGTCGCGGCTGTCGCCGCCCCGCCCGCCACCCCGCCCGCCACCCCGCCCGCCACCCCGATACTCTCCACCCACTTATGCACAAATTTCCTCGTAACATCCACAATCCTTGATATTTCTTCTACTGGCCTCTCTGCCTTGTGTAGAGATACAATAACTTTAATTTGCTCCTTTGTTAGGTCTTTCTTGCCACCCATTATGAAAATAATGATAGTTATACCAATGCGCGTCTGTTCAAATTACTTGCGGGAAGGAAGGCGATACTTTTTAAAATGCTTCGTCTATAATTGACAAGTGGCATCTGAACATTCCTCAACGGTCTTGATGGACTGCCCGTGTCTTAAACAAGCTGCCATATGTAAGATATCTCTCTCGGAAGTCAGTAGGCTGCCATAGAGTACATTTTCTGAATTCCCGTATGGAAGCGCTGTGTTATGATGTCGCGAAAAATATTTTGGCGCGCTGTGTACCTATTCAAACTTGTATGACTAATGGTTAGTAAACTGGGAACCTCATTTTAACTTCAATTTTTCTTTTATTGCATTGGCTCGTCAAGTAACACTTAAACCATGGTGTATACCACTGATTATTATTAGGAAAGACAACAAAAGAAACTCAATTAATAAGGTATCTTAATACTATCATAACAATGAATATACAAAGAGAAGACTACGACGAAGAAAATGTTTTGAGTTGTTTTGGGCGAAATTGATATTCCAGGTGTTATATTTCCGTGCTCTGTTCTCGCTGACAACACTACAGAAGACCTGAGGTGATGGACCTGAGGCTGATGTGCAGAGGCTTCTAAATCAAGAAATCAGTCACTGCAGTCTCATTTAGAGGTAAGCAAGTGGTAGGGACACAATACGTACTACCTACCACTTGCTTACCTCTTGACGAGGCTCTGTTGTGACTGTTTTCTTGGTTTAGAAGCCTCTGCACATCAGCCATTACCTCAGGTCTTCTCTAATGTTGTCAGCGACAACAAAACACGGTAATATAGTACCTGGAATATCAATTTCGCGCAAAATAACTCTAAACTCTTCCATCGTCGTAGTTTTCCCTTCGTAGGTTCACCCACGGCGACCTCGACTTATCCCCACAATGCACCGCGGCGGCGGCGGTAAACAAACCGTGACGTAGTTATGTCTGGGGCCTATTGTCTTAGAGACGTTCCTGCACCAGGGGCAGTGGGGGTCAGGGGACTGTCGGAGGCGGTGCAGGTGAACAGTGAGTGTCGTGTGCCCAAATGTAAACAATACGACCGCTGAGCATGCTTGCCACCTGGCGGGAGGCCAGCCGCCGCCAGCAGGGTGGGCAGGTCAAAGGTGGCGACATTCAGGGTGAGGAGTTGAGAGCGTAGCACTACATGGTGGGAGTGGAAGCGCAGACACTGCAGCAGAAAGTGTTCATTAGTCTCAGAGACGTTCCTGCACCAGGGGAAGTGGGGGTCAGGGGACTGACGGAGGCGGTGCAGGTGAACCGTGAGTGTCTTGTGCCCAAATGTAAACAATACGACCGCTGAGCATGCTGCCACCTGGCGGGAGGCGCGGACACTGACCAGGAGTGACAGGAGACGCTCGGACAACTGGACAACTTTGTCGATTTACGGACTGGACCAGGCATTTGTCCGGGACTCTGACATATCCCCGGATTTCGGATTTTGACCGGCAAATCCGATATCCGGGAAATGGAGGTCCAGGAAAACAAGGGTTGTGTGTACTTATATTCACTATTTTAACCCACATACACACCTTCTACAACTAAATTGCTAGCAACACAGTTTCCTTCCTTATATATCTTAAAATCTGATACATTAAAACTCCTTAACCCATAAGGGGTCTACGGCGTACTATAGTCTATTCACTTAAGCCTGGATTCCTGGGCTGGGAGCTGCTCGATGCCTAGCCGAGTTTGTAAGGACGTCGCTGATTGGCTGATAGCCTCGGGCTGGGTGGCGATGGTGGTGGTACTTGCCTCGCCTCAACCCAAAACCCTTGCGTTGCCTCAGAAAAATATTCATATTTCTTGGCTTTACTCACCTCTTACACAAGATAGGCCTATTTAGTTTGCATCAGTGAATCAGGCAGTGATTGTTCAACAACAACACGCCATTCATAACTCAATAGGGTAAAAAATAAAGTCATGACTGACTATCACAAGAGTAGGCGGACTTTTAGGTTTTCAGTGCATTGAAATGTTGTACTCCTACCCGATATTACCAAACTACCAGATGATATTTATGAAAGCTGAGCTTACCATCGTGTTCATAATACATTGCTGCATATCATGAGCATAAAAAAATTACACTAAGACTACACTAATATTAAGATAATTGAAGGAAAGTAAAAGAGTGTATAAACATTTTTTCTTGCTTATTTTGCTTCAACTCGCTGTAACTCCATAAGTTTTGGTCGCATTCAATTTTCAAGAACTGTTTAAAAATCCTAATACTTTTCCGCTACCTGTGGGATGTAGCACGTGCCAATAAGGAAAAGAGTAGGTGGTCAAAATGGCTAAGAAAGTTAAACTGTTTCAAACTGGTGCCGTGACGGGTGGAGCCTCTGATAGCTCTCCCGAGAAAAAGTCTCTCCTGTATAGGAGCAATGCTCACCCGTCACTGTGCCAGTTTGCAGTAGTAGTTTAAATTTCTTAGCCATTTTGACCACCTACTCTTTTCCTTATTGGTACGTGCTACATACTACAGGAAGCGGAAAAGTATAAGGATTTTGAAACAGTTCTTGAAAATTGAATGCGACCAAAATTTATGGAGTTACAGCGAGTTGAAGCAAAATAAGCAAGAAAAAATGTTTATACACTCTTTTACTTTCCTTCAATTATCTTAATATTAGTGTAAACTTAGTGTAATTTTTTTATGCTCATGATATGCAGCAATGTATTATGAACACGATGGTAAGCTCAGCTTTCATAAATATCATCTGGTAGTTTGGTAATATCGGGTAGGAGTACAACATTTCAATGCACTGAAAACCTAAAAGTCCGCCTACTCTTGTGATAGTCAGTCATGGCTTTATTTTTTACCCTATTGAGTTATGAATGGCGTGTTGTTGTTGAACAATCACTGCCTGATTCACTGATGCAAACAAAATAGGCCTATCTTGTGTAAGAGATGAGTAAAGCCAAGAAATATGAATATTTTTCTGAGGCAAGGCAAGGGTTTTGGGTTGAGGCGAGGCAAGTACCACCACCATCACCACCCAGCCCGAGTCTATCAGCCAATCAGCGACGTCCTTACAAACTCGTCTAGGCAGCGAGCAACTCCCAAGAATCCAGCTTAAGTGAATAGACTATAGTTCATCATCACAGAGGGGCTTATCTGTGGTCAACAACGTTCTAGTAGGTTCTTTAATTTCCCGCCACATACGGATTTGAAAATTCTGCTCACGGTAGTAATTATGATCCTGGGAGTGTCCGGTAGCTTGTCCTACAGTTTCGTGCCACTTTGACAGATGGGTCGCCTACCACAGTACTCCCCACCCCCTCCACCGTCCCTCAGTAAGTCAGTAACCCTCGACTCCGAGTCAGTCAGTAACTGCCGAGCCAGGGGGAGAACACCCTAGCAAAGCTCTTACCCTGGCAAAGTACTGAGAAGCAGGGGTAATGTTTGTGTACATAGTGTGGAAGATAAGGTGCTTAGAAATACACACAACCCTCGTTTTCCCGGACTATTAGGGGGGAGCACTGGTCCAGGAACCGCAAACGTCCGGGAATCGCAACAGTCCCAGGCCATTACCCACCCCCGGACGTTTATCCTACTCTAGTACAGGTTCACAATCTCTTATCCGAAAACCTTGGGACCAGACACTTTTCGGATTTCAGAATTTTTCGGATTTCAGAATGGAAGATTTTTAGCGTAGATTTTAAAGCTTTTTAGATAAAACATTACAAGGGGAATGGGTGGCTCAGTGGTAGAGTGTTCCGCTCGTGGCCACAAGGTCGCGAGCTTGCGCCTCAATCCCGGCAGTTTTTTTTTTTTTTTTTTTTTTTTTTTTATAACATTTGTGCCTATAGTGCCTGTAGGCAGGGCTCGGATGGTAGGCTCTGGAGGTTCACTTGAGGGCTGTGATGGTTGGTCCTCGCCTGTGGTGGCGCAGGCAGGATTTTTATAGTGACGCATGTAGAGGCTCATGCCGCCCCCCCTGTGTCCTCCGATGCACTCGCAATCGAAGGTAGAGTTGATGGGCAGGGCATGTGGGTGTTCTTAGGCCACTCGACGGTGCAGAAAGGTTTTGGTTTTCTTCGGGGATCGAACTCGGGTCACCGAGAACGCCAGTCGGAGGCGCTAACCACTCCGCTACCGCCTCCCCTAGTGTTACTCGGTGAAGGTGGTAGCGCTCTCTTGTCACCCTAGCGGGGCTACATGGCCTTAGGTGTCCTAGCTCGGGGATTCTTGAATCCACCGAATAAAATAATAAAAAAAAGATAAAACATTAAGTATAACTTTAAACATAAACTGGCTCAAACTAAGCTCAACACAAGAAAATATTTTTACATGCAGTAAAAGCACAAAACAACTTAATTAGAGAATACATCTCTAATTAATTGATTTAAAGAATTTTTTTAGAGAGGCGAACATTCCATTCTATCATAAGGTCTCATGCTGAAAATTATGCCTGTGTTTACCTGATAAATGATGCCCCACTACCTGTTGTTTACACCTGCCCCGCCGCCCCTTGCCCCACTACCTGTTGTTTACACCTGCCCCGCCGTCCCTTGCCCCACTACCTGTTGTTGTCCTGCCCCTGATTACATATGGAATAATGAGCGTTGGGCATTTCGGGTCAAGTTTGGCGCCAAACGCGAGCTTTGGTATGCAGATGACAGATAGTCTGGAAAAAATTGTTCGGTTTTCGGAGCTTTTCGGTTTTCAGAATTTCGGATAAAAGATTTTGAAGCTGTATTTACTGTCCGGCAACCACCAATATCAACTACCCCGCTGCGGACTTTTACGTCACTGTTGTTGTTTTTAGGGCTGCGAGGATACCTTGGGGAACACTATGAGCCCTGGTGATGTCCTATGATGCTATCACAGGCGCTGTAGTTGACCTGTCTTCCTCAGGAAGGCACAGGTGAGACGGATGACAGCATGTTGCCGGGAGGGGTGGACGCCAGCCGCCGCCAGCAGGGTGGGCAGGTCACAGGTGGCGACATTCAGGGTGAGGAGTTGAGAGCGTAGCACTACACGGTGGGAGTGGAAGCGCCGACACTGCAGCAGAAAGTGTTCAATAGTCTCAGAGACGTTCCTGCACCAGGGGCAGTGGGGGTCAGGGGACTGAAGGAGGCGGTGCAGTTGAACCGTGAGTGTCGTGTGCCCAAATGTAAACAATACGACCGCTGAGCATGCTGCCACCTGGCGGGAGGCGCGGACACTGACCAGGGATGACAGGAGACGCTCGGACCGCCGGACAACTTTGTCGATTTACGGACTGGACCAGGCATTTGTCCGGGACTCTGACATAACCCCGGACCTCGGATTTTGACCGGCAAATCCGATATCCGGGAAAACGAGGGTTGTGTGTACCTTTAGCGTAAGGGAAAAAATGACACATAAAATATTCCGTAATATTAATGTTACAATTTTGCGAACGGAGTGATTTATCACAAAAACAAGTGATTGTGTTTATAAATAAGCATGCTTCATAGATATAAATATCCTAGAGAAGTGTACAAAGTACAGTGGTAAATATGTACAAATAATAGTGTACAAAAAATGTGGTAAATGATGTAATATCGCTCCGACATCCACGAGTCCTGGTGGGAGCGACGATGCCAAGTTGTAATATAAACGAACCATGTGTACTTTTGAGAAACCTGATTTAGTGTGACATATTATATTTTTGTATTGTAATATATAGTAAAGAATAGATAAATGTGATAAGTGTATAAATGTTGCTACCACACCGACCGCAAGTACTGCACCACTGCTGCAGTGAGTACATCTGGCACCATCGCTTAGCAAGGCAGGTCCCCGCGGGACCTTTAAACGAGGTGATTTGAACCTTCAACCATTTTTTTTATTTTCTGGGGTCATTTTGAGTAATTTGAAGGCAAAAAAAAATGTATATTTTTTTTGTGACCAGGAGTACTATTGGTGTTATTTAATGTGACCACTTACGGGTTAAAACCCAAGCATTCCAAAATAAAACAAAAGAAATTATGGTGAGTTGATTTGAGCGGCGATAAGCGGTCTGGCATGCCATTCTTGCCCGCAAATTTGTCTCGCGAATGGAGTCCGTTAAATCGAGGTCCGTCAAATCGAGGCTTGACTGTATATATATATATATATATATATATATATATATATATATATATATTATATATATTATATATATATATATATATATATATATAAGTATATATATATATATATATATATATATATAATATATAAATATATACATATATACTATATATATATATAATATATATATATATATATATATATATATATATATATATAATATATATATATATATATATATATATATATAATATATATATATATATATATATACAGGGAGGTCCGTTATACGAGCATTCGGTATACGATAATCCGATGATACGAGATGTGTAAATTAGGGTCTATTTTATATAGATCAAATATGATATCGGAGTATTCAGTCAAACTCCATCGAGATCGAAAATCCAATGAACGACATTCAAATGGGGGAGAAAAATGATCAATTCAAAATGCGCCCCCTACCATCCCGGGCGGAAAAAGGGGGGATTCGGTGACTCCAGTGGGGCCCCCCTAGCAAGCTGTGACGAAGATAGGCGGGGCCTGACTTTTAGGGGTAATTAGCCAGGTGTGGGGCTCAACCCTTGGGACCGCATCAGGTCCCCCTAGCAAGGCGTGATTGAAGGGTAATTTAAGAATAGCGCGGCTGACCCTTAGGGTAATAGCCAGGTGGCGGCCCAATTTGGGACCTTACCTACCCTCTTTGTATCACTGGGCGTCCCAAAGTACAACGTTTTTTTTGCTTTATGCATGTTTTATTTTTAATAATGTGAGTTAGTTATTTTGGTGCTATTTTCTCTTTGAATCTTTTTCTACAGAATAGGTAGACAGTGTAGGTAATATAGACGCTGTGGTTGGTTGTTTTTGCTTAGTTTATTTTAGCTTAAAAAAACATGTTTTTTTTCTTTTTTTTTTATTTGATAGGGCCCGGAAACCCAAAACCCTATATTTTACTATTAGTTATTTTGTTTCGTAACGAGATTTCGCTTTACGAGTACGCAGTGGCCCCTAACTGCTCAATCTTCGGGACCTCCCTGTTAATATATTAATAAAATTTTTATATATATATTAATAATTATATATATATATTAATTATATATATATATATATATAATATATTATATAAATATATAATATAATTATATATATATATATATATACAAAACCCCTCTTTTTCCCCGGATCCTTTTTCGGAATGGGATTTGCCGGACAAAATCCGAGGTCCGGGGATATGTCGGTCCGGAAAAAGCCTGGTACAGTCCATAAATCGACAAAGTTGTCCGGCCCGAGCGTTCCTGAAAACCCCTGGTCAGTGTCCGCGCCTCCCCAGGGGCAGCAGCTCAGTGGTCGTATTTTTTAATTTGGGCATAACCCACAATTCCCCTGAAACCGCCTCCGTCAGTCCCCTGACCCCCTCCCCTGGTGCGGGGAACGTCTTTGGGGGACTTTAAAACACTTCTGCTGCAGTGCCGCGTTCACTTCCCCCAGTAGTGCTAAGCTCTCAACCCCTCACCCTGAACGCACCATTTTGACTGCCCCGTGCGACGGGGGCTGGCCTCCACCGTGGCAGCTGCACAGCAGTCGTAGTTTACTTTTGGAACAGGCATCAGGGTTAACCTGCACCCCCTGCCGCCTCCGTTAGTCCCCTGAACCCCCACTGCCCTGGGCAGGAACGTCCGAGACTTTTTGAACACTTTCTGCTGCAGTGCCGCGTTTCCATTTCCCGTGTAGTGCCACATTCTAAAATCCTCACCCTGAAACGTCGGCACCTGGACCGCCCTCCCTGCTTGTGGGGGCGGGCGTCACCCTACGGCAACACCCCCTGTAAATCCCGCCCCCCCCCTGTGCCTTCCTGAGGAAGAAGGTCAAAATGCCTGGATAGCATCATAGGACACACCAGGGCTCATAGTTTTCCCCAAGGGATCCTGCACCCCAAAAAAAACAACAACAAAGTGATGTAAAGTTGCGGCGGGGTAGTTGATATTTTGGGTTCCGGACAGTAAATATAGAGTAGGATACACGTCTGGAGGTGGGTAAGGGCCTCGGACTGTTGCGATTCCCGGACTTTTGGGGTTTCCGGACCAGTGCCCCCCCCTATAGCCCTGGAAAACGAGGGTTGTGGAAAATTTATATATATTATATATTATATATAAATATAATAAAAAAAAATTTTTTTTTAATAAAATATATATTAAGGGGCCTAGGGATCCTGGGGTTTTTTAAGACGGCCCTTTTACCAACTTCCCATTTCCCGGGAGTGGGGGCTGCAGTATACAGTGGCCCCCTCGCGTTTGGCGAAACACGTATGGCGATGGTGGATAGGTCCCAGAACCCCAAATTTTGGTGTAAATCACTTTTGGCAGATGCACGCTGACATAGGGAATGGGGGGCCCCCCAGAAGACCGCCCGCAAGGTCCATGTTGGTGTTTATTACCCCCCGGGCGCATTTTGGGGGCCTGCGCTTTTTTTTGCTCCAAGGACGTACCTTTGGTGTTTTGTGCTAAGTTTATGCATCTCAAAACAGTAAAAGCCTTATAACCGGCGATAGGGGTTTGGGCCCTTGCGAGTATTCAATGTGCCGAGTTAGAAATGTTCCGATAGGGGTTTAAAAAAAAACAAAAAACCCCCAATTTTAAACAGTACTGTAAAGATTAAAAACTCCCTTTACCAATGAACGGATAGCAGCAGGCAGAAACCAAGGAGAGGGGGGCTTTTATAACATGTGAAGATGTTAGGGGGGGACTGTCCCTTTTTTAACACGGGTTTCCCTTTTAAATCACTTTAAAATCACAACTCTGTACTGTTTGTATACAGACTTACCTGCAAAATTTTAAATTTTAATCACTGAGCATTTAATTACTGCAACCCTATATTGTACCTTAAACTGTGAAACAGCCTTAATCCAAATTTACAGAATTTTTTTAGTCATGGGGGGTCATGGTGTTGAAAATGTGAGTTGGCAGATCGGGGGAGATACTGTAGGAAGCTGCAACCAGACTCACTACTTGAGGGGTTTGGGTTCCCTGGCGTTGACCTGGTTTGAGAGGCGGAATTTTTTCGTTGTTTTACTTGACACTGTGTAAAGCTTTTCTTAGTCTCTCATAGGTGAGTAGAAATGCATCAAAGTGGCCTTCTCGAGGCCCCGGTTCCATCCCGAGTGAGACCCATAAATCCACTTGAAATTTTCTGCACCTCGAGTGGCCTAAGAACCCCCACAAGCCTTCCTTTAAACCTACCTTTAAAGTGAGTGAGGGGAGGACACAGGGGGGGGCGAGCCTCTAATCACGGGGCGCACTATAACAACCCGCGGCCCCACGGGCGAGGGCCAACCTCACACCCCTCGAGTGAGCCTCCGGGGCCCACCACCCACCCGGAGCTAGCCACTCCCTGCACGCGTTTATAGGCATGGTGTGTGTGTAAAAAAAAAAAAAATTGTCTTTGCCATCCCGAGTTATATCAAATTCCGATTTATACAGTGCCGAGTGTAAGGGTTTTACGACTGGTGGTGGTGGTGGTTGAGGAAGCCAGGTGAGATAAAGCAAGGAAAAAAAAACCGGGAAAAACGAGTAGAGGGAAAAGTAACCCACAGCCACAACCCCATCCCTCAAAAACCCCCCCACACCACTCGTCTCACCGGGCCCAAAACTCTAAAAAAGAAAATTATAAAATAAATCATGGTAAATAACATCTGTTTTTTTAATCTATTGCTTTTTGTATTGCTTTTAATGTTTCAGTAATATGTTTTTGTTTTTAAGCAGTTAAAGTACAAAAAAGGTCAAAAGGGTGAACCGACCCGTCAAAGACTAGGCTCATCTAGGTGGGGTGAGATTTGTGGCGGAGCCCCGCGGGTGGGGAGGTAGACACCAGAAGCGAGAGTTTTTTTTACCCAGGGGTGCGGGGGGGAGTTGAGGTAATGGCCCCATGGTGGTGGCACGGAGGCGTCCCCTAGCGAGGTATCCCAGGTAAAGCGGCAGACCAGAGAATCCGTTTTACAGGGAGAGTGGAAGCGGGAGGGGGTGATGTTTACATTGAGGGCCATCTTGGCAGAAAACCGCCACCTTTTTGCCCCAGTCTTTTTTTTTTTAATATGCTTAATCGGCGCCTAACTCTTTTAAAATTTCATGGTAAATAACAGTTTTTTATTATTTTTGTTTTTTGTATTGCTGTTGAGTTTCTTATAGTTTTTGCTTTTTAAGCGTTAAAGTAAAAAAAATGGGGGTCAAAAGGGTGACCTCGGGCTCATCAAAGACTAATGGAAAATTTTTCCCTTTGAAAGTACTTTTTGGTTTGGCAAAAAATCAACTTTTGGCGATTTTTTGGGCAAGAAAATTAAATCCCCCAAAAAGTGGGGGGCCCACTGTAGTTGGAGTCTGAAAGGGTGAAAAACCGATGAAAAGGTTTTAAGAACCACTGTGCTAGACAATAGTGAGTAGTGATTAAAAATGCACATTTTAGCAAGTCGGGAGCATCAGTAAATTTTTTTTTGAAATAAGATTACCAACACCCCGGAATGTATTTTTCATATTATGTCAGAGTTGAGGACTTGGCCTATACCGCATAGTCCTTTAGCGCCAAATTCGACTATATGGGCAGGTGGCACGCTACCCGAAAAACCCATCCCTTTCCCCCGGGTTGTATTGTAAAAGATAATCGGTTTTTAGAGGAGGCCAAAGGGGGTGCCCATCGCCCTTATTATCCCTTGCCCAAAAACTGCTGCTATTTGAAGACTATTATCTCACCCTTAAAAATTTTACTCGTCGAATGTTTTCACCAATTTGCCCACCTTTTTAGCCTTTATTACATCTCATTGCCTCCCACTTTTTAAATCCTCTCTAAAAACCATAAAGGATCATACTTGTCTTTTTGGAAACGTTTCTTGAAAAATCCTAATATGAAAGACCCGGGGGTAGATTTCCGAAGGAGTTACGGGACCTAAGATTACCCCAGACAGTTTACCAGTAGCGCCTCCACGGTTAATGCTCAAAAATGTTTTTTCAATTTTACGAGACCCGAGGCTACGGGGCTCAGGACCCCCTTAGCTTCCAAGGAGTGAGATTTTAGGCGGAAAAACATCAACAAACACCCCAAAAAAAAGTTTTTATCACTATTTTTATGTTTATTGTGTATTATAAGCCATTTATGCTTGCCTGTTTGAAATGGATGTGTTTATTGCATTTTATTGATCCATATACATGGACCTTTACTTTCGAAAGGCCCCAACTTAGGTTTTCCGAGTTTCGAGCAGTCGCCGGCGATTTTTTTCTTTGAGTTCGAAACCAAAAACCCATTTTAAGCGATTTTTTCTTTTTTTTTCGAGCGAGCTTAGATACGCCACCGCTAGTGGGGCAGCGAAAGCCCCAACTCCGCCCAGCACCCGCGTCTCATTGTTCATTAAGGGGTTACCTCGCCGTGGGAAACATCTTGTGTTGTGCTCACAAGGCGAAGCAAATGGGGGGGTGAGTGCAGTAGTTTTTCGGAGTTCCCCCCACAGTGTTTCCAACAGCTGATACACAGAGAAAACATGGCGAATGCAAAGGGGGGGGGTGGTGCAGTACGTTTGCGGCAGTTCCACCCACAGCTGTTTCCAACAGCGATACACAGAGTAAAACACTGGCGAATGCAAATGGGGAGGTGAGGAGTACGTTTAGTGGCAGTTCCCCCCACGCTGTTTTCCAAAAAGGATTGTACAAAGGAAACACGGCGAATGCAAATGCGGAGGGGAGTGCGTCCGTCATATAGGACAGTAAAAAAAAATTGGGGGGGTTTTTTGGGGCTGGAACGGATTAATGGTATTTCAATTTTAATTTTTAAAGGAGAAAATTTATTTGTATCGAGCAAAAAATTTAGTTACGAGCTTGATCAATGAACGAATTTAAAATCGTAAACCCAAGGGGCAAATGTAGTACCCTATAGGGCGTATAAGACCGGTGTATAAGACGATCCCCCAAAAATTTTAGTAAAAACGTAGGTTTTTGGGTATACTGCCGTATAAGACTATCCCCAAGGTAGACACTCAGTTATACAAAGGTTAGGTACAAACAGACATAGGTGGTTTAAAATTTTTTTGCTATTTAAAAAAATAGAAAAAAAACAAACCCCCGCCCCGTGATGCGAAGGCCTATTCTAGCAAACCTCTCTTTCCTGCGTTTAAATTTATTACCACTCACATAATTTCCCGGTACGTATTTTATAAAGGCGACGGTTGACATGGCCTCCCCAAAAAAATTCTGGTTGCAACCTACACAAGTTTAAATTTCAGTCCGACACTTACTCATCTAGCTCCTTTTATTTTATTAAAAAAAATGGAATTTCATTAAGGATTTTTGTAGAAAAATCTGTGTTTTTTTCCCAAAGGAGGGGTAAGCTACCATCAAACCACCCGCGCTAACAACGTCCGACACCCCAGGGTTTTTGGTTACATTTTATACTGGGCGTATAAGACGACCCCCCCAATTTTGTGGGTATTTTTTTAAGGGTTTAAAAAATCGCTTATACGAGCCATTACGGTATATAATTTAAAACAATATTATACTTGCAAAGATTAATTAGGGGGAAACTAAAATATTAAAAAAGTACATCGGTCGACTTCTTGAATCAAAAGTTTTTAAACCCTATGTTTCGGCTCATAAGACGCTGCATCTTGGGAAAACGCACCCGATTTCTGAAAAAAAATATTTAAATCCCATAAGTCATTTTTACACAAGAAAACACTCACTATTTATTATCTTTATTTAGCATGCTCTCAGCCATTTTATTTTTTACCTGTATGCGATAGTATAATTTGTAAATGTCAGTTTGGGGGGTGAACATGTACCGCAGGCGGACGGCGGGAGGAAAAAAAAACCCGACCCCCGGTGGTGTGCAGCTGGGCCCGCTGGGTGCCGATTTGCGAGTCGGCTTGTTGTCCCGAGTGAAGCACCTTCACTCCCCCCGTGCCTCACTCGTTGCCTGCCCCTGTGCCCCACCCCGTATTTTTGAATTTTTCCGTTTCGTTAGTATTTGTGATGGCTGCATGTACACAAGATACAAAATTTTCATTTAATGAACAAACAAAATTCCTTAATTTCGGAATGGTGTTGGCGCCAACGCCCAGGTGGGAAAGGCTCCCGCCAGACCGAGAAATAACACAGCGTGAAAACAGATTAGTTGATTGAATTCTTTTTGGTATTTTAAAACTTGTAACAGATAAGTATTTAGGTTACTCATATAAGAGGCGAATTGAATAGTCCTGAGCAATTTCCTACAACATTGCTCAGAAGACGCATGAGTATTTTTCAGGGGTTTTTTGGGGAAAAAGTGCGTCTTTTAAGCCGTAAAAAAAAGGGAGTTCATCATACAAATTTGGCCGCTATAATTATGTTTGGTGGTGGGTCATTTTCTGACGTACACACGCACACACACGCTGTAAGTCTCGCGCATTTTAAGTTCTCTCTTTAAATTTATTCTCGGGGTCCTGACGCGAGGCAACGTATTGGCCCGATCATACGAGGCGTGCTCGTGATTTGGGCAGCAGAAATTTCCCCACACATCCCCAGAATATCCCTAATATTTCCCCATCCAAGGCCCCGCGATCACCGTACGGGGTGCCGCCTTGTTCGAGCATTAAATCAGCCCCCCGTAGGTTATTGTAAACCTACACTCAAAGTTTTCACTTTTCGAGGGGTTTTTGAGCATCCTCCCCGATCCTACCACCTTTCCAAATTTTAAAATTTATTAACCCGTAATTGTAGTTTCCTGTACTCTTTTAATTTTCATTTGTCCCTTCCCCCGCCAGGTATGCTTTTCAAACTAATTTTTAAACTACCACATTCACCCAACATTTTTCTTATACACAGGGCCTATAGTAGCCTTTGTCCAATCTTGAGGCAGTCTTCCTTCCATCCAGGCTTTATTATAAGATTCCGAAATCAATTGAATACAAGGAAAAAGTTGTTACCTTGAAGTTGAAAATTGTTTAATTAAAATCAATGGTGACATCATTCTCACTAGATCTCACTAGCAGTCATACTTATTTTGATGTGTTTTTTCTTCTGTTTCTTTTTTGTTGTGGTATCACATAATTCTGTATTGTAAGAATCAGTAACTTTACTTTTTTTTTTCTTCTTTAAAGGATTTGCTGCATCAATGTCTTGTTTGAGTTCCACCAGCACACATTCTTCCCTTCCCTCATCCTGCCCTAATACACTAGTACCTTTATGTTTCCGCTTCTTTGAATGTTCTACATTACTCTGAGGTTCAACAAAATGTTCATCTTTGTTCTTGCTGGACTTCTTTTTCTTTTTCTTCTTTTTCTTGGACACGAGTTGGTCTTGGTCTTGGCCAAAAGGAGAAGAGATGGTGGAGCTGGAGTCGTCATCGTCTGAGTCATCAAGTCCAGCCAACGCTGCCAGCACATCGACTTCTTCTTCCGACGCCGGGGTCGCTTCTCCACCAAAGCGATTGAGGACACGGGGCACGAAGTCCGTCCTATCCCCTGATCTCGTCGGAGCCCTTGACAGAACTGGGGTCAGTAGCCGCCAAGCCCTTCGAATTGTGGCGGCTACGGCAAGTAGCTTGGGCCACGATCCACAAGAGCTTGTGCTGAATCCTGAGTCCATTCGACAGGCAAGAGCGAAGTAGCTACAGCTCCACTTTGGCGAAGGACATCAAAGAGACTTTCAGTCCTCTTACCCCTCTTACCGTTCATTGGGACGGGAAGATCCTTCCTCAGGACGATGGCACTCACGTCGAAAGACTCGCCATCCTCGTCACAGGAGGAGTGGAGAAGCTCCTAGGAGTCCCGAAACTGCACTCCGGAACTGGTGATGCCGCCGCTACAGCTGTGTTCGAGGCTCTATAAGACTGGGGGGTCCAGGAACGAGTTGTGGCGATGTGCTTCGACACAACCAGTGCCAACACTGGAGCCATCAATGGTGCATGCACCATCTTGCAACAGAAGATCGGCCGACCCCTCGTTTCACTTGCTTGCCGTCATCACGTCCACGAACTTGTCATTGAGAAGGCCTTTTCTACGTGTTTGGGGTCATCTTCTGGTCCTGAGATCACCATCTTCTCTTGCTTCAAGGACTACTGGTCTTACATCAACCAGTCGGCAATAAACCCTCCCACCAACGAAGATCTGCCGGAGACTCTGGTCTCCAAGAGGGACGATCTCATTCAAGGTTTGAAACGTCTGCTTCAGACAAAGCAGCCCAGTGACGACTATAAGGAACTCGCTGAGCTGAGCATCCTTTTCCTCGGCGGCGCTCTTCCGAAGACCTCGATCCGTAGCCCCGGAGCGCTTCATCGAGCGCGTTGGATGGCGCGTATCATTTACTTTTGAAGATGATCTTGTTTCGGGAGCAGCTGACTGAGTCGTCACACTCGAGAAATGTCAGCCCTCCAGCGGTTCTCATCGTTCGCAACCGAGATCTACGTCCTGCGATGGTTCGAATCGACGGTTCCATCCTACGCTCCCGCCAACTATCTTGGATTCGCTAAGGACATCCTTCAGTACCACGACGAAAGTATTCGGAAGGCCTGCTTCACCACTCTGAGCCGCCATTTCTGGTACTTGAGCGAAGATCTCATTGGCCTGTCACTGTTCGACTCACGTCTCCCTGTCTCCGACAAACAGCATTGTACAGGCCATTCTCTACGATGAAGGAGCCGAGGAACCCCCAAGCGAATTAACCTCCCATTATCACAGTTCCTGCGGCAAAACTGCCCTCCTTCGCCACGAAAAATTCCCTCCGCCTCTTCGAAGCTCTTGATATCAAGACCGACTTCCTGTCCGCCAACCCTCGGAAGTGGCAGGAAGAGGAATCGTACGTCGAGGCCTGCCGCTGAATCGAGGGACTTCGCGTCGTCAACGACACAGCCGAGCGAGGAGTGGCGCTCATCCAGTCCTTCCAACCTCCGGCTGACCAAAGACGAGGAACAGCGCCAGTTCCTCCTCCAAGTTGTGGATGCCCATCGCCATCAACAGCCCGGGACCTCGAAGGCTTTCCTTCCCGGCCAAGCCGGCCACAATGAGTGGGGTGGCTCCCCATGATACCCCCCCCACCGAGGAGCTAAGACTCACCCAAGAGGGGACCAGCAGCCCTGCGGGGGAAGGGATGTCCGGCTTGTCCGCTTTCAAGAGATGACATCCCCTCCTTAATAGGCCAGTGCATAAGGGTAAATAACAAAGTTGTAATCCGCCACCCCTAAATATCAACCGAGTGAGGTCAAACTTTGCATACGATGGTTTCTTGCATAGATGCACCATTACACCAAAGTAGGAAGAAAAATTCAAACTTTTGATTTTTTTTGGCACCCTAAATTTTTTTAACACATTATATAATAATTATTATACTTGTCCAGATTTATGAGCTCGTCTTAAAAAATCATAAATTCTACTGAATACTAAGCAAAATAATCATATTTTACTTGAAAAATGTTAAAAGTATTGATTAAGAATATTTTTTCCCTCATTCAATAATTAAGGAAGAATAAGTGAGTTTCACGGGTGAGTAAGCCCTTCCTCTCATTGACTGGTCCATGAGGGAGGGGGAAACCTGACACGATTACAACCTTACTGGGTTTTGTGACATGGGTATTGCTGGAGTTGGTGAGGCTAAGCCTGCCCTGCCATGTCCCGCCCATCACGGACCCACCTGGTCCTTCCCCACGGTGATGTTGTCGGCTGCCTTGTTAAACACATGGTCCCACCAGTGGAACTTGAACTGCTCGCCCACATCATAACCCAGTCCTGTGCTGTTGAACTTCAGTTTGGGCTTGAGGGCTTCTGTGATGCCTCCTTCTTCCCGTCCCAACCCTTTACCTGTCAATTAAAGCAAGATCAAAATATCTATGGCTCACTTACATAAAAATATATTTTGTACTTATGATGAATGGTTCCTAATGTCTGAGCAAATTTATAACTTCCATTAGTAGGTTGCTATATGATTTGAGCCAAGTTACAGGGTGTATTCAAGCATGGTGATGACTATTGAACACATTTTTAACATTGAAAACAACCTGCATTGTGTTCTGCCATGAATAAATAACATTTTAATCATTAAAGGAGGCTTGTCTAGGAGGCAGTCACATAAAGGGCATCTATAAATTACATGTTTACTTAATTATGATGGTGAATTGAACATCTTAGATAGTTACTGTTAAAGTTTGCTTAAATTCGTATAATTGAATTGATATTTAAAAGTATTTGTCAAATATTGCTCAATGCCACTGAGCTCTGATGCGCTCCCGGTAGCTGCTTTACATTCTCGCACGCATTGCCAGATGTATACGTAATCATTCAAATGCATCAGGAAACTCAAAAATAACATTATACAGTCAAACCTCGGGTTTTGAACGTCTCCCTTTTCGAACAAATCGGTTCACGAACAGAATTTCAAACTCATAATTGCACCGGTTGCCGTACGATAACTCGGTTGCCGAACAAGCTACTCGGCAACTGTGCGCGTCAGTCACGCTGCGGCCCTCACTCAGTAAACATCCGCTACGAAGTGTTCTTTAGATGTGATGATTTTTCTTGTGTTGTGCATTATTTCAGTATTATTTTACAATTGGACCGAAACTCCCTACCGTAGATAACACTAAAGTCGCCAGGACAACTTTTTTTTCTCGATTTACAGAGGTGTGGTGGCGTTAATACTTCCCTTATTACATCCATGATTTCAGACAGGCTAGAAGGGGCTATCTGGAGAGTCTGTATCATTTTGTGTCTTCATCTGTGTCATATTATGACTATAAATGAACAAATTACAAAAATATCACCAGAGTGGCGACCAACACAAAGGTATGTTCTGAGTGTTCTTCCGCCGTCATCATCGCCCCCCCAAAAAACGAGTAGCGAAATTTGAAACCGTATATACTTGCAAATACAAAGCATAAAACAACACTGAAACAGGGTAGATTATACAGTCATGATATAAACTACTGTGCATCATCTTCAGTGGCACATACACATCAGTAGTGATGCTTTAATTCGTAATATTTGGCGGCTGGCGACATTATTGCAGCTGGCGACTAAAGTGTTATCTACGGTACACAATTGGGAGTCTGGTTTCTGTTTATCTTATTGGATTCTAGGAAGCATTCTCTCTATGAGCTTCCGTCGCTAATCATTACTTTTGGAGATAATGACATGTTGTTCATAGGGAGGCGAGAGACAAGTGTTTACGAGCGCCTCACTCTTCTTCCTCTTGTGACCTGCATCGCCTCTGTTCCTCCCATACCGCGGACACTTTTTTAATGCAGATTTGGCTTTAGTTAGGAGGTTAAAACGTGGGATTAGGTTAGGTTAGTTTAGGTTAGTGAGTGAGTCAAAAGGGGGGTTAGGTTAGTTTAATTTTCATATCTCCTATGCATTTCTTCCTATTAAAAACATTTTAAATCTCCGAAAGTAGTGATTTGCGACGGAAGTTCATAGAGAATGCTTCTTAGAATTCATTAAGGTAAACAGAAACCATAGTCCCAATTGTGTAGGGAATTTCTGTCCTAGTGTAAAAATTTACCATTATTTCTTCTATTTTTTTTATTCCATAAGCCACCATGGGACATGGTGTCTTATGTCTTTCTTATTTATAACTTTATTCTTTATTCAGATGGTATGTTATGATATAATATTACATTGCATTTAGAGGCATTTTTATGCATGAAATACAGCTAAAGAGGTAAAAAAAAAGGGTCTTTATTTTGGGGGTCAGGAACGGATTAATCCATTTTATATTGTTTCTTATGGAAAAATGTGTTTCGGTTTTAGAACAACTTTTGGGAACGAATTATGTTAGAAAACCGAGGGCATGTCTGTAATTGATATTTTATCGTCAAAACGGATGCAGACAAACGAGGCGTGGCGCTCGCGTGGTGCGGGAGGGAGGGAGGGAGCGGGAGGTTAAAATCCCTTTAAATATCTTTATTTTGTTAAAACTATCTACCAGTGTGTTGCCCAAGATCACGGCTACCATTATATGACTTAAACTGATTATTTTTATTTGTCATGAATTTTCAATATATTCAGGGTGGGCGGCCCCCTTAACCATGCCACCTTGGACTTCAATAGAAAATGTGGCGTTGTTGATAACTAGTTTAACTACCATGTAACATAGAACCACTCTTATCACGTACCATCGGTGCCATTTGCGTTAGCTACATCATCAGCAGCCGTTACGGCAGAGGTGGGCACTTCCGCAAACCGCAACTTCCGCAAATTGCGGAAGTCCGAATTCGTTTGCGGATTTGCGGAAGTGTAAATGTTTGCGGATTTGCGTTTGCGGAAGCACTTCCGCAAACTCTCAATTTTGAACACGATTCCTGAGCAGCTAAGCACACCGTCCAGAGAACGCTGCTTACCCACATGTGACTCTCCCTCTTTGATCAAATGGATTTTTTGATGGCCACAGCAATCCTGTACTCTGGGACTGAGAGTGCTGTGAAGTGTGGGGGAGATGTATCCAGCTTCTTACCTGTTAATACAGGAGTGAGGCAAGGGTGCGGCCTTGCCCTATCAGTTTTCAACACTTGTATGGAGTGGGTATTGGGCAAAGTTGTAGATCAAAGCGATTGTGGAGCATCCCTTGGCAACACCAAGATCACTGATCTTTTTTTTGCCGAAGCTGCAGTAATCTATGCTGAGTTGCTGGAGGTGATGGCTCTCGAGGTGCTGCACCTCGAGGAGGTAAAGCCTTTGGGACTTGAGGTCTCCTGGCTCAAGACCAAGGTCCAGGCATATGGAGGTTTACTAGATGAAACAGTACAGTCTGTTCATGTGTGCAGCGAGGACATTATGATCTTGGAGTTTTACATACCTTGGTAGCGCAGTCCATAATTATGGCGGGTCACGTCAAGAAGTCTTACGGCGGATTGGCATAGCCCATGGTGTTATGGACTCGCTCAGCACGAGTATTTGGCTTTGTCGGTACCTGTGCAGGAGGTCAAAGATCCAGATCTTCAAGTCACTTGTGATCCCTGTCTTACTCTACTCCATGGTTGTGAGACATGGACACTAAATAGCGACTTGAAGAGGCAAATCGATGCCTTTGGTGATAACTGTCTTCGCAGAATCATGGGGTATCGCTGGGATGATTACGTGTCAAATCAGCGATTGCACCGAGAGACTGAATCGAGCCCTATTACCTGCATAGTCCGTCAGCGCCAACATCGGCTATATGAGCATGTGGCACGCTACCCTGAAACTGATCCTTCCCATCGGGTTGTATCTGTAGGAGACAATCTGGCGTGGAGGAGGCCAAGGGTGCGACCATAAGGCTCGTGACTCCAAGTCATTATATTAGGAATCTTGAACGTCATGCTGATATATTATTGTCATATTTATGATATACGTGCAATAATATATTTAAAAACAAATACATATACAGTAAAACCCTTATAACTCGGCACCATAGGGGCTCTGTCCCTTGCCGAGTTATGCAATGTCCTCCTCTGATATGGGTAAAAAAAAAAAATAATAATAATATTTTTTATATACAGTACTGTAAAAGCATAAAAACTACACTTACCAGTGAATGGGTAGCAGCAGGCATATATATACTCGTAATCCAAGGAGAGGGGAGCCGTGTTGTAACATGTATAAGATGTTAGGGGGACTCAGTCGCATTTTAACACTGGTATCACTTGAATCACTTTATAATCACAACACTGTACTGTATTGTATACAGTACTGTACCTGTACAACTTAATTTTACATCACTTGAGCACTTAATTACTGCAAAACTATGCCCTGTCCATTAACTCTACTTTCGATTGCGAGTGCATCGGACACAGGGGGGCGGCATGAGCCTCTAATCACAGGCGTCACTATAACAATCCTGCCTGCACCACCATGGGTGAGGGCTAACCATCACAGCCCTCGAGTGAGCCTCCAGGGCCTACCATCCCACCCCTGGAGCTCAATGCCTACACGCGCTATAGGCATAGATGTGTGTGTGTGTGTGTGTAAAAAAAAAAAAAAAAAAAAAAAAGTCTTTGCCTTGCCGAGTTATATCAAATTCCGAGTTATACAGTGCCGAGTTATAAGGCTTTTACTGTAAGCACTTTTTATCTAATGTTATTTAAGTAACAGTATTTTTTTTTTACTCCGATTACTTACATTTTTTACTTATTATATATATTACGAATGTATCTATTAGGTATTTCCAGGCCTTGAGGAGCCCAGGACCCACAGCTACAGAGGGCACCAACTCTCCCCGCCTCTCCAACAAGATGGGGAAAGAGCTTGAGAGTTGATGTTCAGAGAAGCAGAGGAGCAAGTTGCTGGAGCAGGCCATGTTTCCCGCCCTTTCCGATGCCGCCTGGGTAGATGTGTTCGTCAAGTACAACACGGTCATACCCAGCTCTGCAGCCGTGGAGAGACTGTTCTTCCAGGGGCCGGACATCATGAAGGCCAAGAGAGGGAGTATATGACCTCCGATAATTTTGAGAGATTGG
>JACEEZ010007507.1:62500-65000 GCA_016584305.1 Chionoecetes opilio
TCAACGTAAAAAAAAAAAAAAAAAAAAAAAATTGTCCGGGACTGACATATCCCCGGACCTCAGATTTTGTCCGGCAAATCCGATATCCGGGAAATCGAGGATTGTGTGTATATATATATATATATATATATATATATATATATTATATATATATATATATATATATATATATATATATATATATATATATAATATATATATATATATATATATATAATATATATATATATATATATACTGGAACAGTCTTAGGAAATTGGAACACTCGTTGAAGTAGAAAATCGTTGAAGACGACGAGAGTCAAGGTTGACGACAGTTCCAGGTACCAAGTAGAGCCCCTCATCCCTGTTGTGGTCATTTTGTATCTGTAAATTTAACTATAATTTTCCCATTTCTTGTAATCACCAGGATAAATAGCACTGATGCTTACCGGCAGAAGTGTTATGGACCACTGCTATTGGAGGCAGCGATGCGCCGTGCCCCCACCTGAGGACACACGCATCTCAGGTATTTGACTTACACCTTTTTTGTGTTTATTTCCTTTTTTTATGTATTATAATTATTCATGCAATTATGAAAACATTGGGAAATTATGACTGTTTGGGCAGAGTCAGCTTCTCCCTCTCTCCCTCCCTTGGTGGAGGGCAGAGGGAGATCCTCAGGAGGGGAGGCTTTGCTGATCTGGTGAGGTTTAGTTTGTTGTGGTTTCTAAAATGCCAGGAAGGAAGATACACTGTTTTGTACAGTGTCTTGATGTCAATTGTACAGAGGGGCCACTACAATGTTTGGAAGCTCATGGCTTAGTCATGATTGGAAGATCTTAGTCATAGATTGGAAGCAAGCAATAGTCATTGAGCCTCACCTAGTAAGCCTCTTTCCTGTTAGGCATTTGCATTAATATCAATTACCTAGTCAGAAAAACCTGTATTTGCATTACAAAAAAAACATTCTCTTCTACATGGTGTTTACAAAAGTAGGAAAAATATTAGAACACTTTGTTTTAAGCATTTGTTCTGTTGACGTGGTCAGTGAACATGGTGTTATTTTGCCTCCGTGCGTGCAGTGGCATGGTGTCCTTTTCTCTCCCTGCGTGCAGTGGCATGGTGAGGATGGGCGGCACCAAGGTCAAGGAGGACCAGGTGATGCTGGCGGTGGAGCACGTGCAGCAGCGCCACACCTGGGACTGTGGCCTGGCCTGCGTCAACATGGTCTTCCCGCCCTCCGCGCGAAGGAAGTTTTCATCACAACTTTATGAGATTTGTGAAGAGGAAGGCTTTGGCAAGAGTGTGAATATGGGAGAGGCGTTGAGGCCACTGGCTGTCCTGTATGTATGCATTCTTCTTCCTTGATAGAAAGCTCTTTCCTCTGGTTCATTCAAGTGGCTCCAAGTGGGCCTTTGTGGCACAGCACTCATTGAGAGACTCATCAGTACTCATTGATCTGATACTTAGAGGTCCTCTGGATTGCAAGTTTTACCTTCATTCTTAGGATCACCTTCATGTTTCTAACAAGTGAATGGCATGTTTCTATGATTTGTTACTCTTTATAAAGACGCCATCATATCAGAAATATATCCAGCTGTCCTTTACACAGGACTTCTGTTATATTCTTTTCCAGTCCTTTAACTTATTTCTTCTTTGTTTAAGGGGAGAGTCCCCCGTGAATTAAAAATTGCATCTACGGTCATGAATAATTTATATGTTGTGTATATTAGTACCCTTGTTATCACATGAACATTTCAAGCTGATCAGATGCAATAAAAAATTTAAGGAAAATGCATTTTTCGGTTTTTGATGAAATTTTGAATATATTTTTCTCAGCCATTTTTTGACCGAATTCCTTGTGACATGCGCATCTGATAATTCATTGTTATTCTAACAATTTATCTTGTTTTTTTTTTGAAAACTTTTCGAAAAAACTATAAAAAAATGTAAAAAAAAAAAAAATGTAATTTTTTAATTTTTTAGGGGGACAATTTTCCCATATATCAAAACTAAGCCTTTAAAAAAAAAATAACTGGACAAATTTTTCTACGATATTTGATTTTGTGTGACCTAAAGTTTCGTGAAAATCGTGCCAAAAATAAAAGCAGAAAATAATGTTATGTTCATTTTATACTAAATTTGAGAAAAACAAGTTTGAAGTTTTGCTAAAGTTTCTGCGCTCCAGTGAAGGTACTATACTGTCAATGCTACTTTCATATGAATTTTATGGGATCAGTAATCACATATCAATGCATGCATAAAAGGATCTGGCACCTTGTCCCCCCTTGTAAAGGTATTAACTAATCACTCAAAGGCGAGGGTGTCAGGGCGCGCCACGCCCCTCATTGTTGCAAGGTTCGATCAAAATTCACCAGGTGCATAGCTTTCGATTGGAATTCCTTTGTCGGTCTTCCTCTTCTTGTTTATTGTCTTCGGTGTAATTCTTCTCTTTTCTCTGTTTTCTAGTCCTTTTTGGATGTATACATATGTTCCAAAAAATGTTGTGAACAGGTTAC
>JACEEZ010007507.1:72500-81352 GCA_016584305.1 Chionoecetes opilio
TGAAGACAATGTCATGTCGCGATTTACGATACTCGCGGGTGTCTTTTTCCCAAACCCCCACGAGCTGAAGGGTTTATTGTATTGTTTTTTGAACTCCCCAAAAGGGGTAGTAAAGTCATATCTTCAAAAAACTGGGTTGTATTTTTTTCCTTTACAAATCCCTTCAACCTTGTTGGGAAAAAATCCAATCCTAGAAATGGTGTTATTTTTCCTTTTTCAAAGAGCTGTCAGTATTGATCATTTGGTCTTGTTTTCCCTACTGTAATCTGATTTCCATTGTATAATTTTCTTGTTTCCAATGATTTTCACGTCAGACTCCTTGTTTGCAGTACATGGAGCATTGACCTTGCGTATTTGCTTAAAGGGGTTTTTGGCATCCAGCCCGAAATGAAAATTATTGGGTGTGCCCCGGATTTCCTCTGAAAGTTTCTATGATCATGTCCTCCATAAAGTAAGCTCCCTTTCTTTTTATTCCATTTATCAAAAGGGATTATTTTTTAAGTCTTGCGCATCTAAAGCCCCCAGCAGTTCATTTTTTATTGTAGTGTATTTGTTTCAGAAACAAGGCAAATCTGGTACACAAAAAAAGGAAGTTTGAAGCCTTCCCCAGGTCCCCAAAAAAACAACACTTGGGCGGCATGTGTTGTGCCTCGCAGTAACATTTTAATACTATGTTCTTCAATGCCTTGCTTACGTGTGGGAAAAAATGAGATTCTGTTGATAAGCTATCATTATAAACTAAAACATCACTTATCATAATATTGTGGTCTGAACTCTTCCTCAGCAAAAGCAGCTAAACTTTGTCTTCTTTGCAAGTGGCCCAACTATTGCGGTTTTTAAATATCCAAACATGGTGTGTTGTCATAATCACTGGTTAAAACAATCACAAAAAAACATAATCTGTTAATATGATGCATTTACATAAACTTAATGGAAATACTTTACTGCACAAGGCTTGCTAATCATTCATCGCATGTGTCCATTTCACTAATACAAGTGTTAACCAGTAGTATCTTCATTTCCTCATCCATTTTACTGATAAACTCTGGAACAGGTGGCCATACTCTGTTTTTCTCTCTGCCTGCAACTTTAACTTCCTCCAGAGAGGAATATCAAGACTTTGGAAAGTGTATTGAACTCTTTTTTTCCATAGGGTTTTTGAAGGGGGGTACTCTAGGGCCAGTTTCTTTTGCAGGGGTAATAAAACAAAAAAATAATAATTTAGATAAATTTTGGGCAGCACAAAAATTTTAAATAAAATCTGTATTTTTCGCCCCTATCCTTTCATCGAATACAGTAAAAATATCTGTAATCAAATTCGTACATAGGGATATGAAAAACCTGGCGGAACCCAAGATTGCCCTCACCACAGCTGCAGGTGCCCGGCGGGTGACGGACGTTTCCATGCCCCCCCGGGGGTACGGGGGGGTGGAGCAAGGCGCCGCCTCCATAAAACCACATTTCGTCACTTGACCGGGGGGGGGCCCGTCATACTTCAAACCAACCCCCACCTTAGGTCCTGAATTTTTGTCCGGGGCGCCATGCCAAGCTGCGTTTGCTTCCCCTTGACCCCCCCCCTACCGGGACACTACACCTGCTCGTGGTTTGAGTGAAAAAGAGCCCATTTTTCTATTATAGAAAACCCCTCATTGGAAACGGTCTGTTGTTTTCTTTTGCCAATTGGACAAGGCACGAGGGATTTTGGGGGATGAAGAATAATATTTAATAAATTACTCTCCCGGGAGTGTATAAACCTTGATAGAGGAGCCACTTCAGATTTTCTTACCAATTTTTCTTTTTTGAATTTTACCATAGTTAAAAAGTTATTTTTCAGGGAGCTGGTTTGTGCTAAACTTGTATGGTTGTGGACACAAAAGGGCCTCTTGTTTTACTGAAGAACAAAAATCTAAACTCCTTTGATCTGTGAAAAGGTTTGGTTCCCCCTGAAAAGTTCCTCCAAAGCAAAAAAATTTGATATCTAAAAAAAATACATAGAACTTGTACCCTAAATTGCCTTCTGTTCTTGGTTCGTATGTGATTTGAGTTTTTTCCATTGGTACCCGAAGGATGGACGCATAAATTACTGTAGAAACTTTAAGGGAGTTTAATTTTGTGCACAGTGAAAAATCTTGGGTCATCCTCAGGACGGGATTAATTTGTATTGCTGGAAAGTGCTCAGTGTGCATTTGCCCCCTCGGGCTGTGTGCAAGGGGGTTTGCTTCACGGGCCTTGCTGCCCTTGCTTGTTACTTTTTCCTTGCCATCCCCTTTGTCTGCCTCTCAGCCAGTTTTGGGCTACCCCCAGCATACATCTGTACAGCTTTTTTTTATTCACAATTTTTTTCTTGATAACTGATATTATATTTTTTTTGATTTTTGTTAAGATAACGTAGGACCATTTTATAGTTTTTTTCAAAAAAAAAATAGTTTTTTTCAATTATTCGGGGGCGAAAAAAAATTTTTTGGTTTTGACAAAATTTTTTAAATTTTTCCTCGAACTATTCCGTTTTCAATGTTGTTTAGCCAATCTCATTTGGTTTGGGTTGAAAACCCAGTCCGGAAAAAACCCCGAGGGAAAAAACAAGTTTTTTCGACAACTTTTTCCTTTCTACTAACGTTTTGTTCCGCTTGTGTTTTATACAACCGAACAGGCCCCCCTTTGGGGAGCACCTCACTCGCGAGCTACCCTTGCCTCTATCTGGCAACGAATAATCAGAGGTGGGCGTCTGTCCTTTACCACGAAATTACTTTTTTGAGTAACGTAGTACCGATCTCTATATTTATTTTTTAAGGGCAACGGATCTAGAAACTTGAGTTACTTTTGCTACTTTACTTCTTGTCCACACTTTTTGCATCACGTCCCCTGAATTTAAAAATTTTATCGGCTTGCAGTGGCGCACGCTTTGGGCGCTGCACCCTACTGCCTAGGGGCCCTTGGGAATATCCAAACCAAATGGCTCCCCACATACAGGCAGCAGCCCGCCCCGGCATCCCCAGTTGGGGTTTGCACAGCAAAAGTCCGGCTGCCTCACGGCCTCAGTGCCTGCCTTTTCAATGTCCGTGTCAATTTTCACTCAAGAAGACAGAAAGGTGTTCAGGGCCGGGGCGCCACACTCTAAAGCTCCTATGACCGGGTTGAAAAAAATTGTTGCTCAGCTGAAAACTTTTGGTTTGGACCCGGGGGACCCCTGTGCCGGAGAAACACCCATGGCTCCCCCCGGGAGAAGTACACACAACCCTTTTTTTCCCGGACTTTAGTGGGGAGCATGGTCCGGGAACCGAAAAGTGGGGAAATCAAACAGTCCGGGGCCCTTTACCCCCCCCGGCTTTTATCCTACTCTAGTATTTATGTCCGCAACTGCCAATAAAAACTACCCCGCCGGGGGATTTTTTATCACTTTTTTTTTGTTTTTGGGGCGCGAAACCCCTTTTGGGGAAAACACTATGAGCCCTGATGATGTCTATGATGCATCACAGGCCCTGTAGTTGACCTGTTTTCCCTCGATGGCACAGGTGGGGCGGAGACAGCGTGTTCCCGGAGGGGGGGGACCCCACCCCCGCAAGCAGGGTGGGCAGGTAAAGGTGGCGACGTTCGGGGTGAGGAATTGAGAAGGGGCCCCAACCCCCTGTGGGAGTGGAAGCACGGACCTGCAGCGAAAGTGTTAAATTCTCAGAGACGTTCCGCCCAGGGCGTGGGGGTCGGGGGACTGACGGAGGCGGTCAGGCGGGCAGGTGAACCGTGAGTGTCGGGGTGCCCAAATGTAAAAAAATACGACCGCTGTGCAGCTGCCACATGGGGGAAAAGGCCCCCCCCGCCAGCGGGTGGGGGTAAAAAGTGGGACGTTTCAGGGTGGGGATTTGAGAGGTAGAAATACATGGTGGGAGGGGAAAGCGTGGCCCACTGCACAAAAAAGTGCAATATCTCAGGACTTTCCCTGCCCCAGGGGCAGTGGGGGTCAGGGGACGCGGAGGCGGTGCGGGTAAACCGTGGTGTCTTGTGTCCAAAATTAAACAATACGACCCCTGAGCATGCTCCACCTGGCGGGAGGCGCGGACACTGAAAGGGGGACAGGGGACGCTCGGACCGCCGGAAAAATTTGCGATTCACGGACGGACAAGGCATTGCCCGGGACTTGACATACCCCGGGACCCAGATTTTGTCCGGCAAATCCGATATCCGGGAAAGGGGGCCGGGGCTAAAAAAGGGGTTTTTGTACGTAATATTAAAAAATTGGAAGTTACAAAACCAAAAATATTTTCCCGTCTTGTTTATCCTTTTTCCCGAAAACCATCTATGCATCAATGTTCTTTGCCAAACATAGGCCTCAAAATACCCCCAGAAGGCTTTAATTTTCGTCGAATAAGGGCCCCCCCAAAAACTGAGCCCCAGGCCCCACAGCCTTTTTGATCTGGCCCTGGGCGTCACTATAAAAATCCTGCCGCGCCCCCGCGGGCGAGGGCCAACCATCACAGCCCTCGAGGACCCCCAGGGCTACCATCCCACCCTTTTTTCCTGCTACGCGCTTAGGCATGGGGTATAATAAAATAAAAAAAAAAAAAAATAAAAAAATAAAAACCTTTGCCTTTGCCCTGCCCAGTTATCAAATTCCGAGTTAACAGTGCCCCAGTTATAAGGGTTTAACTGTACTTCGCTTTTAAATTTTAGGGGGTAACAAAGCTTAAATCTATGTGGGTTTTGCCCAAACCCAAGGACTCATCGCCAAGGGGCGCAGGGGGGCCATTTTACACATCCTGTAACGCAGTAACGGTAACTTGCGTTTTAAAATTCCGTGATGGCAGAGTTACTAGTTTTCTTTTTTTGATTTTTTGGCAACAGTAAAAAGTAACTAAGTTACATTTTGGAGTAACATGCCTCCTTGTGAATAACCAAATACTCTTTCATTTACGCGTGAAGTCATTTTCAATTACACAACCAAATTTTTGCACAACCGGCGAACCTGACAGAAGGGAAAAATCCGAAAAATCATTTTGACGAATTTTTTTTTCAATCTATTTGGGGAACAAAAATGTTTTATTGGTGGTTGAAATAGGATGAAGTGTTTTTAATAAAATTTGGGTTGCGAGGGGCAAGTGTTATAAAAAATGAAAAAAACGTGAAGGTTGTAAGAATTTTTCCTCCTAAAAAAAATTTAAAAAAAATTTTCAAACTAAAAAAAAAAATTTACTGTTTTTTGGGGATAAAAAATGATAAATTCCAATTTGTTCAAACTGAAAATCCCGCCCTATAGATAAATTTGCGTGGGGGTACCCCTATTTACCATAAACGGCACCGGCCATCTTGCTCAGTGCCCTCACCTTATGCGGGGGCTGCAACCCGCAGCCGTTGCTGTCTTGGCCTGCCAAGGAGAAAAAAATTGTAGAGCAAAGGGACCTAATTTGTTTTGTTTACTCTTTTTTTGTTTACAGCAAAAACATATATTTTGGAGGGGGGAAAAAGGGGTCTACATAAAAAAAAAAAAACAGGTATAATAAAAGGGTTTCTGTAAAATTTTGTATTGTAATATTTTTTTTAGGATTCCCTTTTTGGTGTGTATGAGTGACAATAAGATAAAAATCACTACATGACCTTTACTGCCCCTTAAGTCTATCACCAGCACAGTCTTGACTGGTTAAGTTTAGGGAACAGAGGAGTAAAAGTCTGTAAGGACAAGAGGTAGGGAGGTATTTTAAAGGGTCGTAAAAATATGATTTATAATTCAGTGTTTGGGTGTTGTAATAGTTGTGCACGTGGTGAATTACACTCAAAATACAAAAACCCTACACAACCCAAACTGCAAAACAGGGGTTCTGTATAAGCAGGACGAAGGTGCCTCGTCCTCCCCCCTGTGTGTGTGTTTTTGGGGTGTGTGTGGTGTTGTTTGGGGGTGTGTGTGTGTGTGTGTGTGTGTGTGTGTGTGTGTGTGTGTGGGGTGTTGTGGTCTGCTGGGGTGATGTATAGGCGTGGTGTGTAATGTGGTGGGGGGGGGGTGTGTGCCGAGGTGACCTGGTTCATGCGTAAATTCCTCATGTTTTTTCTTTGAGAGACCACTCTCATGCTTTATTTGTTTTTTTATTGGTAGAGTATTCTTTTGTTGTTTTATTTTTGTGTAATACTTTTTCATGATTTTTTGGAACATTAGTAAAGATGTAATCAGTGGATTTTCCCCCGTTTTGATAAAATGTACTTTATGTGTGTCTGAATAAAAATTTGTGTGACAAACAATTTTTTATTTTTAGATCACACAACTTATGTATTTTTTGATTACCAAAAACCCCCTTAGTATTTTTAGATCACACAACTTATGTATTTTTAGATCACACAACTTTTGTATTCACACTTCAAACTGGTTGGAAAAATGAAGGGAATGCACCATAGCATCATCGGTTTAACATAATATGAAGATGAATTTAAACTCGCCAAAACATCTTATTTCTAATCTTCCAAATTCCTTGGTTTTGGTTTTTTTAGTGGTGTTTTTTTATAATCAAAAATAAACAGAAAACCCTTAAGTAAACTCTAAAGAATGATAAATCGTGGGGACCCTCCCGACGAATCTATCTGGATCCCGAGCCTCATTTCCCTTCCGTGTTGGTTCATTACAGCGCACAGTATATTTAAATGCACATTTTAGGGGCATTCATTCCTGCCCTACCAAAGGTACATTTTTGACAACAAAAACCCCTTAAAAAAAAAAGAAAAAAACATGAAATAAAAGAAAATTTTTGCAATACTACACCCGGGCTTTTATGATTCCCTTAGCCACTTGTACTTCTAATTTCTTCTTATTACAAAGTTGCACAGACGTAGTTCAGCCGTGCCTACTCAAACATTAATCCTCTACTGTTTTCCATTTTTCGCTTGGAAATTTTATTTCCTGAACTTGCGAGGTAAAAGCCTTTCCCTATTGCATATTGCTTGGGAATTTTTCAAATCTTGGAATTTCCAAAAAAATTTACCAAATTTTTTTTTCCATATGACTTGAGTCGGAATTCACCTTTTTAGGCATTAAAACAACAATCAATCCAAAAACTTTTTGAAGTGACAACTCTCTGCATTAGTTATAACTTTTTTTACCAAATTTTTATTTTTTATTGATTAAAAAACACAGTTTTCAAGCTAAATTTTGTAAATCTTGGGTTTTTTACAGCAGTTGCCAATACAATTTTAATCTATAAAAATGCTCAACAGTATCAACAAACTATTGCAGTCATCAAAAAAAGGAACGGCTGGTTACCCGGGGCGCCGAGGGTCATGGAGGGAAGGGTGAGGGTGTGGAGGGTCTGGAGGGGGAAAGGGGGAGGGGTGTGGAGGGTTTGGTTATGGAGGTCCTGGAAATAATGAAATAGGGGGAAAAAAAATAACACTATGCAGATTGAAAAAAACTAGGGAGAAACTGGGTTTACAAAAAAGGTGGTAAAAGATTGGAATGGACTCAGTATCAGTAGTTAGTGCAGAGTCAAAGGAATTTTTTAAAAAGGTTAAAAAAGTTCGGGGGGATGAAAAAGGTGGATGTAGGTAGTTTAAGTAACAGGAACTTACCCCTGTAGGTCTCACGGCTCTTGTAGCTTCCTTTTTCTTGTGTTTTATTTCAGCTCGAGTAAAGGGTTTTGTAGAGGAAGGGATGGAAGTGTTCAAAGCATGGAAGAGGGGGGAGGGGAGGAGCTACGAATGAGCCCGAAAAAAGAAAGAGGGGGGGAAAAAGAGAAAGAAGAGAATAAAAGGGGGAGAGTCATGGGGGTCACCAGAGAGGATATAAAGGACAGGAACAGAAGGGGTCATGAAGAGAAAAAAACTTTAAAAGAGTACCAGGAAGAGGTCGGGGGTCACAAAGGGGAAGTGGGAAACAAGCCTTTAGGACCTAGAATTAGAAAGAACCTAACCAACCCATTATAAAAGGGTTTAGGGGGAAAGGTAAGAAATCAGAGGGATGAGGGTCAGTTGTTGGAGAAATAAGATATAGGGGGGGGGGGGGTAATGAGGGCACAGGTGGAGACCAGTAAGGGCGGCAGGGTGTTGTGCAAGGGATCCAGGTGAAATAGCCGGGGGAAAGTTGACAAGATTTTTTAACTGAAAAGGGGCGAAGTTGAAGTAGCCTTTGAAGGATACTAAGCGTCAAAGATCACAAGAAAAGAAGTGTAGAAGAAAGAAAAAGAGAAGAAAAAAAAGGTCACAGCCAGGGCAGGAAGGTGTGGGTTTTTCCCGGCAGGGGTGAGCGCTTTTTGGGGTGAAGTAATTGGGGGCGTAATTTGGGAGGTGGTCCCAAGGGAAGAAATGAACGGACGCGGGGGAGCGAGTGGGGTCAAATTTTACAAAGGGAAAAAATAGAGTCCCCGGGTGATTTGTAAAACTTTTTTTTAAATTTTATTCATTGGTTTTTTCCCAAAAATTTTTTCCCTTTTTATTTTCTTTAAAAATCCCCTCCCCTTTTTCCCCCCCCCCCCCCCCCCCCCTCCCCCTTTCCCTTTTCCCCCCCTCCTCCCCTCCCCCCTCCCCCTCCTCCCCTCCCTCTCCTCCCTTTTCCCCCCTCCCCCCTCCCCCTCCCCCCCAATTTTATACAAAAACACCGAACGAAATTTTTGTCAAAACACAAAATTTCCCTTCAAATCCAGGAACATACAAAACACTTAAAAGTAAGGAAAGGTCAAAAAACTGGTGATTTTTGAAAAAACTTTTTCTTTTAAACCCCCAAAAATTCAAACGAATAAAAATTTTTTAAAAAAAAAGTTTGGGGTTAAAAAACTCAACCAAAAACAATTTGGGTTAAAAAGGGGCGGAATTTTTTTCAAAACGAAAAAGTTTACCATCTTTTAACTCGCTTGTTGCCCCCATCTAGAAAACTGTGTGGGGGGTTT
>JACEEZ010007508.1:0-2500 GCA_016584305.1 Chionoecetes opilio
AGAACGGGGTTTTTCACTTTTGAAAAAAACAAAAGTATGACAGAAAGGCAGAGGAACGGGTGAAGACGAGAGCTAATGCTGCGAAACTAGTAGTGGTACTGATGCACTAGGTGCAGAGGGCCTGATGGGAAAGGCCGTGGCACTGATGGAACAAATGACCGTGGCCGACCGAATGAATTATTGCCCGTAAAGGAATACTTTTCTTTATAAAATTAATATATATATATATATATATATATATCATATATATATAATATATTATATATATACAGGATGTGGAAATTATCCACTAAAACCGCTCTAGTTTTGAATAAGGTATTAATTTGAATGGTGGAATTTGGCGCCTACCACCAGGAAGGCGAAATAAGAATCCAAATCCACCTATGTATATATTATTATAGATTTGGCTATAAATTAAGATGTATATAGATATAGTAATATCAATTTTGGTGGTATTCACCTATAATACCACAATTAATTAAAGGATTAACGTAATATAAGAATTGTGAGTGACTTTTACGTATAGGAGTAAATATTATTGGAACATTCCTCGTGGAGGCACCAGCCCAGCTGAAAGGATTCTCAGTGAAGGCGAATCAGTCACGAGTTAGCCACTACCATATGAAGTCGTAGTGAGCTTTTGATTGTACACTAAGGTGTAGTCAACCTCATATTAATATGAGTAAACTTTAACCGATCAATCGGTTAAGACAAGGACGAGGTGTAAAACACATCTCTAAAAATCGCTCCCAGCTGTGAGAAATGTCACGTCAGCCCGGTCAGCGACGCCATCACTTTTCCACCGCCAGCCGTCTTGCGATTCTGTGTACCACCAGCCCCCTCCTAGTCCAATCAATTTAGCGCGTTTTTACCCCTAACCCACCACAAATTGCAATAGAAACAAAACAATATTTTTATGAAACCTGTTGATCCCCAGAACAAATATAGGGAAATTATACTCCAATTCTAATGAGTGGATCAATTATTTTTTTCAGATTGAACGAGAGCCGTGAACGAGAGGTGGAGTGACGCTTGCAGTGAGAAATTGGATCGGTGTGCAGAGGACAGTTCAACGCTGCGGTCATTGGAATGTAAGGAGTATTATTATTTAATGTAGGATTGGTTAAGGTTTTATTTTTATTTAAAGTTTTAACAACAAAAAATTCTGTAACATTTTTAACATTAAATTTTCAACAATTTTTTTTTTTTTAACATTTAAATTTTTTTTTTTAACATTTCATTAGTCCCAAATTTTGGGCCGTTAACCACTTACCCGATTAACTTAAAAAAATTGGAGAGTTAACTGTATTTTGTATTTTGTATGAACATGTATATGAACATGTACATTTATAGTCGGAAAACAGAGGGAACAAATGTAATCCTAAGTTTCCTCTTTTTTCAGAAACATGGGTGACTGCGTCTTCTGTAAGAAACCCCCTCTCCTGTGATCCAACCAGTACACTGACGGATAAAGGTTGTAGAGGATCAAAGAAGCTGGGAAGTGAGCGTGGTGAAGAAGTCCAAGTCCATCCAGGACAGGCAGTTCATGCAGATTGCCGGAGGGTGTTCTGTAAATGTGAGAGACATTGAACTTTCTCTGAACGAAAACATGTTTCGTCTGATGCAGACAAAGGGAGGTGCCTTCGTTCTTTGGATTCACCCGTTTGACTACCAAACTCAGTGTTCTTTTCTGTGGTAATCCTGACAAGTACAGGGGAGAAAAAAGGATCATATGTTGATCCCATGTTAAGACATTCGACTTCCAAAATCATGTGTCGACTGCCTGTGGAAAATCGATTAGACAATTGGTAGATACAGTGAGGAGCAGAATTGCAGTTGTTGGCGATCTACACGCAGCAGATGCGGTATACCAAAAACGGTGCAGTACTAACTTTCGTACAAGAAACATTTAAACCACTCAAATTCCAATCGGAAGAGGCGTCTTCATCCAAAAAGCAGAAGTTGGGTCGACCAAAGGACCAAACAGAACATGAAGCGTTCCTAAAGGTGGCAAAGTACCTAAAAGGAATGATGAGGAACTAACCACAATTAGTGTTTTAATTGGGAAAATGGAGGACTTCCTAGTAGACACTGGTTTGTGATGCATATGGTTTTTCATACATGAAGGATAACCTTCTCAATCAATTTGGTGATAAGATCATAATTGCAGACATGAATGGAAAACCCAAAGTTGTGACATTTAGGGGTGGGCATCGTCGATTCTTCAGGCTTCTATCGTCAACAAAAGGAAAGTGATCCTGAAGCAGAAAATTTGGGCGCCTGATCAAGACAGCCGCTGATTCTCATTAAAAGTGACATAAAACAGGTATCTCAAATTGGGAACATTTAACCCGACTACTATCGACATGTCCATTTGTCAATGCTGCAACCCAAGTTCCTCCCAGAGTCACTAAAGCTCTTGCTGGAAATGCTCTTTGTGGGGAAAGGAAAAAGACTTAAAAAATCTGCTCACTCGGACAGGCGATCATGCAAGCCACGA
>JACEEZ010007508.1:7500-22500 GCA_016584305.1 Chionoecetes opilio
TTTCCTCAATTCTCGCAACCCACTTTTTTTTCACAATTATCGCTAATAGGCTGCTAAAAAAAAAAAAAAAAAAAGTGATCGAATCATCTCATAAGTGGGCTTAAAACCTTCCCCTGGTCAACCCGGTTCCAAAAATGTGCCACATGAGGTGATTACGCCACGGGGGGCGGAACCTATACCACACACACACACACACACACACACACACACACAGACAGACAGACAGACAGACAGACACACTTTCGCTTATATTATTATAAATAGATAATAGATAGATAGATAGAAATGTATGTATTAACGCCAACCTATTCACATCACCCCCAACCCATTCACTCACCCATTACCCATCACCCCTCACCCATTCACTCAACCATTACCCACCACCCCCCATCCATTCACTCACCCATTACACTGGGGAACAATTTGAAGAAAAAAAAATTGTTGAGTTAGATTTTTGAGCTTATTTAGACTAAAATTGGCATACTGATTCCAAATCTGTAGTCAGTTTTTTTCTAGCACGTCAAGTTTTTTCTCCACAGCTTACCCTCCAGATAAGCAAAATTCCACTTGTGAGCCTCATTCAGCCTCATTCAGCTGAAATTCCAGTGCCAGTTTTCGAACAACTACCTCCTCTAGAAGATCTGAGTGATGTTGAAGAACGCAGTGACAGCAATGATGCAGATTTTGACATTCACGAGGATTCAGTTCGTAGGGGATTTGATCAGCACGAGTTGAATGATTTAGCACGTGATTTGGGCCTATCCAAAAAAGCTTCAGAAATACTAGCATCAAGACTGAACGAGAAAAACATACTTGAACAAGGAGTGAAGGTATCATACTTTCGAACCAGAGAAAGTACATTTCTGCAGTACTTTCGAAGTGCCAGCGGTTTTGTGTTTTGCCATAACATTCCTGGTTTACTGAAGGAATTAGGGCTTTCAATCTACAATCCAAATGAATGGCGATTGTTTATTGATAGCTCAAAGCGGAGCTTGAAGTGTGTCCTTCTACACAATGGCAATTTGTTTGGCGCAGTCCCTATTGGGCATTCGGTCTGTCTTCGTGAAGAATATGGAGATGTAAAGAGAGTCATTGAGTTATTGCAATATGACAAACACAATTGGATCATCTGTGTTGACCTTAAAATGGTGGCCTTCCTTCTTGGTCAACAACGTGGATACACAAAGTATCCCTGCTTTCTCTGTGTGGGGATAGCAGAGCTCGAGAGAAGCATTGGGTTCAGACGAATTGGCCTCCGAGATCTGATCTTAAACCTGGAGATCCTAACATTGTACATGAGCCACTTGTTGACAGGAAGAAAATAATATTCCCACCTCTGCACATAAAACTAGGTCTCATGAAACAATTTGTAAAAGCATTGTCAACTGATGGCGACTGTTTGAAGTACATCATCTTGGCATTTCCTCGACTGTCAATTGAAAAAATCAAGGCCGGTGTGTTTGATGGTCCACAAATTCGACAGCTCATCAAAGATGAACATTTCAACGTTACTATGTCAGACCTTGAAAAGAATGCTTGGCTATCATTCAAAGACGTCGTCAAGAACTTTCTTGGAAATACACGTGCAAGTAATTACACAGAAATTGTTCAGAAACTATTGGAGAGCTACAAAGCGCTTGGTTGCAACATGAGTATTAAAGTACATTTTTTGCATAGCCATCTTGCCAACTTTCCGGAAAATCTTGGTGCTGCTAGCGACGAGCAAGGTGAACGATTTCACCAAGATTTGAAGGTTATGGAAGAACGTTACCAGGGTAGATGGGATGTGCATATGATGGCTGACTATTGTTGGAGCATCAAACGCGATAGTCCTCAAGTTGAACACTCCAGACAAAGCTACAAACGTAAATTTTTACCTTAACCTGCACACAATTATAGCCTTATCCTTTCTAAAAACATGATAATGTTAAATAAACATTCTATTCATGCCTATTTCTTTCATTTTTCATTGTATGTTAACATTTGCAACTTTTTATAAAATAAGCACTGTTACTGTTATGTACAGTATTTTTCATATTTTTTAAGAAAACGAAAATCCTACAGTTCAAAAACTTGATGTGATAGAGAAAAACTGAGATCAGTTTTGGATTCAGCACCCAAAAATTACTTAATAACAAGTGTCAGACCTAACTCAACAAAAATTTGTTCCCCAGTGTTATCCATCACCACACACCCATTCACTCACCCATTACCCATCACCCCCCATCTATTCCCTCACCCATCACCCCCCCCCCCATTCACTCACCCATCACCCCACCCATTCACTCACCCATTACCCATCACCCTACATCAAGGTTTCCTCAATTCTTGCAACCCACTTTTTTTCTTCACAATTCTCGCTAATAGGCTGCTAATAAAAAATAAAAAAAGTGATCGGATCATCTCATAAATGGGCTTAAAACCTTCCCCTGCTCGAGCCGGTTCCAAAACTGTGCCATATGAGGGGATTCCGCCACATGGGGCGGCACCTGGAGCGGACACACACACACACACACACACACACACACACAGACACACTTTCGCTTATATATTATAGATATATGTATATATATATATATATATATATAATATATGAATGTATATATATATATATGAATGTATATATATATATATATATATATATATATATATATATATATATATATATATATATGAATGTATATATATATATATATATATATATATATATATATATATATATATATAATATATATATATATATATATATGAATGTATATATATTAATATATATATATATATATATGAATGATATTATATATATAAATGTATATATATAATATATATATAATATGAATGTATATATATATATATAAATGTATATATATATATATATATATATATGAATGTATATATATATATATATATGAATGTATATATATATATATATATATATATGAATGTATATATATATATATATATATATATATATATATATATATATATATATATATATATATATATATATTATATATATATGGAATGTATATATATATATATATATGAATGTATATATATATATATATGTATATATATATATATATATATGTATATATACGAATGTATATATATATATATTATATATTATATATAATTATTATATATATATATATATATATATTATTATAGATATATATATATTATATATATATATATATATATATATATATATAAGTTACAATGTCAAGTGTTGTGGTATTCAAATATAATTATCATTATTTTCTTTAAAAAACTAAACATTGATAACACTGCGTAGCCTTATAAAAAAAAAAATCTATAGAGTATTTGAAATTCATTCAGAAGTGGTAAATAATTTATATATGAAACAGAGATTATAATTATGTTGTGACTGACGTGGCAGCGCGTCGGACAAGGAATTCCCCGAATAAGCCAACACCCAAACGGACTTCATAAATTGGTTCTACTATAGTAATTGTTCTTCGCAGCTTCCCTCATTGAATAATCTCAGTGGACTTTGCCTTAACATGATCTCCAACAGGCTTCACCAGTAATCGATTAACTTATGTTTTCTTTATTTAACATCACAAAGGACTGGCCAAGGGAAAGAAAAAAAAGGACCAACAAAAAGCCCACTTGGTTGCCAGTTTCTATCAATAAGACAGTAACAGAATATAGCAAGGGGGTAGGCCTTTTTTTTCACATATTTTGTGCCTATAGCGCCTGTAGGCAGTGACCTCCAGGGCTAGGATGGTGGGCCCTGGAGGCTCACTAGAGGACTGTGATGGTTGGCCCTCGCCCATGGTGGCGAAGGCAGGATTTTTATAGTGGCGCCTGTGATTAGAGGCTCATGCCGGCCCCCTGTGGCCTCCGATGCACTCGCAATCGAAGGTAGAGTTAATGGGCAGCATGTGGGTGATCTTAGACCACTCGACGGTTGCAGAAAGATTTTGTGGATTTTGGCCCTCATCGGGGATCGAACTCGCCGGAGTCAGCGAGCACGCCAATCGGAGAAGCTAACCACTCTGCTTCCGCCTCTCCCAAATTTAGTTTGGGTGGTGTCTTCTCTCCTCTCTTGAAGAAATTTAAGTTGTAGGAAGGTGGAAAAATAGAAGCAGGAAAAGAGTTACAGAGTTTACCAGTGATGGGGATGAAAGAGTGAAGATACTCATTAACTCTTGCATTAGGAAGATGGACAGAATAGGGATGAGAATGAGTAGAAAGTCTTGTGCAGCGAGGCCGTGGGAGGGGGGATGCATGCAGATTGCAGTTAGCAAGATCAGAAGAGAAGTGAGCATGAAGATAACGGTAGAAGATAGCAAGAGAGGCAACATTGCGGCGGTGATTTAAAGATTGAAGACATTCAGTCAGAGGAGGGGAGTTGATGAAACGAAAAGTATTTGACTCAACCCTGTTTAGGAGAGCTTTATGACTGGATCCCCCCCAAACATGTAAGACATGCTCCATACATGGGCGGATAAGGCCCCTGTACAGGGCAAGCAACTGGCAGGGAGGACCAAATGGACGCAGACGCCACAGGACACCTAACATCTTAGAAGCTGTTTTAGCAAGAGATGAGATGTGAGATTTCCAGTTCAGATCTTGAAAAGGATAGTCCAAGAATGTTCATTGTAGAAGAGGGGACAGTTGAGTGTCATTGAATAAGAGGGATAGTTATCTGGAAGGTTTTGCCGAGTAGATCAGTGCATAAATTGGGTTTTTGAGGCATTGAACAAAACAAGGTTTGCTTTGCCCCAATCAGAAATTATAAAAAGATCAGAAGTTAAGCGCTCTGTGGCATCTCTCCGTGAATCACTTAGTTCCTGTTTAGTTGGACGCCTAATGAACGCCTAATTACTCTCCTAACTACCACGTGTAGGCCTCGCGGCCTCTTGTAGCTTTCTTATTTTCTTATGTACTTATGTTTCTCGTTAAGGTATTGAGTGAATATATAACAGCAGTGGCTCAATGTACAATACTGATTTTTACCTCCGTCAACGAAGTTGGAGGGGTTATGTTTTCACCCCGATCTGTCTGTCTGTCTGTCTGTTTGTTAGTGTACAGGATTTCTCGAAAAGTTGTAAATAGATTTGGACCAAACTCTGTATACCAAGTCTATTTGGTATAAGGAAGAACTGATTTAATTTTGGATGAAATCTATTGACAACTGTAGATGGTGGTGGTGGTGGTGGTGGTGGTGGTGGTGGTGGTGGTGGTGGTGGTGGTGGAGGTGGTGGTATTTCATAATTGTTATATGCGAATATTGAAGCTCGCTTCGCTCGCTTGGACAATAATACGGGTTTATACTTACATTTTCTTCCTCCTCTCTGTACCCACAGCTGAAATGGCATATTTAACACCTCACACACACCCTACCACGTATATAACACCACGCTAACCCTAAATAACACCTATAACGGCATTAGAAACACGAGTTATAGTGGTTATATGAGGCCTAACACAAGCGGCTTGCCTCCTCGGCTTGCTCAGACACTGTTGTTGTGAAGGCTACGAACACATTTTATTTCCACTGCACTAATGCACTACTTTCGCCACTGCACTAATGTCACCAGGCACAATATATTACGAATTTTAGCATAAATGCTAAGAGCTCACTGCGCTCGCTTGGACAATGAGTTAAGAGACGAAATATAACTTTCTGGGCCAAATTTCTTCCTTTGCGCCTGTATCTTTTTTGCCTACAAAAGTCACAAGAAGAAGAAGAAGAATTCGTGGAAACATTTTACAAGCCTATATGACACCTGATTTCGGCTGATATATATGTGTCCAAGCTCGCTTGGACAATAATCTATTGAAACCCGCTATACATTTATTTGGATGAAGTTCCAGAACGGCCACCAGATGGCAAATCCGCTATTCTGGAGTATTATGATTCATCATCGGCTTCATCAGCTGCGTGTGTGCTTCATCATGGATGTTCTGCCTCACACACACACACACACACACACACACACACACACACACACACACACACACACACACACACACACACACACACACACACACATTTATCAGGGATACTCCGTGGTGTAAGGGAAGCACGCTCGGTTCACAACCGAGAAATCCCGGGTTCGATCCCCGGGCGGAGCGGAAACAGATGGGTTGTTTCCTTAAAACCCGAGCCCCTGTCCACCCAGCAGTGAATGGGTACCGGGTGTTAGCCGGGGTTTGTGACCTGCTCTCTGGGGTGCTGGCTTCGGCCAACACAAAGCACTAAGGATGAATGATAAAAATGTTGATATGGAGACGGGGCCACACGAGCATTGCTCTGGCCCTGTAAAATACAACTAGATGAATACACACACACACACACACACACACACACACACACACACACACACACACACACACACACACTCTTGCCGCTGGTCTGGTGGATAACAACGCGGTGCGCCACTCTCTGGCCCCGCTTTCGAGTCCCACTCAAGGCTCAGGATTTTACATGGACAGAGCGGCCTAGGTATTGCATCCCTTTGCCACAGGGATGGGGGTGTGGTGTGTGTGGTCTCAGCCTTACCGAAATATCGGTCCTATGAGCTGTAAGCTTGTTTGAGTTTGATATTTCGCTTTTGGAGAATTTGCTAAGTTTAAGGGGATTGCCAATAAGTGGGCTTCTTGTGCCTTATTTTTTGTTTAAAAAAAGTGTAGTGTGACACGCTTTTGCCTTTTTTCACACTAATTGATATTTTATTTATTCATCTAACCTCCCTGAATGTTCGTTCGTTCGAATGTTCGAACTTGAAAAAAATGGAAACTTATATAATTGAAGGTGAAGGGTACTAGCTGGTGTTACATATTTTCTAATGTGGGTCTGGACATGTGTTACAAGGCGTGACAAAGGGGGAGGGGGGTAAAAAAGGACAAAAAATAGCGTTACGTAATTTTTTAATGGCCCCTAAACCCACGGGCAAATACAAGGTAAATACGCATTGCTCATAAAAAGGTTTATATGTATTATTTCTAAAGGTTAAACTTGCGAAAAATAGGTGAAGAGAAATACATTTGATTCTGTGTATGAAAATGAGTGAATTAATCCTGCGTGTGTGTGAGTCCTGGCGCTTTTTTTTTTTTTTTTTTTTTTTTATCATAAGGAACTGGCCAAGGGCACAACAAAAATGGGTAACACAAAGCCCGCTTAGTTGTCAGTCCCTATAAAGAAGACAGCAAGAGAATAAAATACGAACAGAGGGGTAGGCCAGTTTAGTTCGGGAGGTGTCTTGTTACTCTTCTTTTGAAAAGATTTAAGTCATAGGAAAGTGGAAAAATAGAAACAGGAAGAGAGTTCTAGAGTTTACCAGTGAAAGGGATGAAAGAGTAAAGATACTGATTAACTCTTGCATTAGGAAGATGGACAGAATAGGGATGAGAATGAGTAGAAAGTCTTGTGCAGCGAGGCCGCGGGAGTGGGGGAGGCATGCAGTTAGCAAGTTCAGAAGAGCAGTGAGCATGAAAATAACGGTAGAAGAGAGCAAGAGAAGCAACATTGCGGCGGTGATTTAAAGATTGAAGACAGTCAGTCAGAGGAGAGGAGTTGATGAGACGAAAAGCTTTTGACTCAACCCTGTTTAGGAGTGCTGTATGAGTGGATCCTCCCCAAACATGTGAGACATACTCCATACATGGGCGGATAAGGCCCCTGTAGAGAGCAAGCAATTGGGAGGGAGAAAAAAAAGGACGCAGACGCCACAGCACACCTAACTTCTTAGAAGCTGTTTTAGCAAGAGATGAGATGTGAGATTTCCAGTTCAGATTTTTAGTAAAGGATAGTCCTAGAATGTTCATTGTAGAAGAAGGAGACAGTTGAGTGTCATTGAAGAAGAGGAGATAGTTATCTGGTAGGTTTTGTCGAGTAGATAGGTGAAGAAATTGGGTTTTTGAGGCATTGAACAAAACAAGGTTTGCTTTGCCCCAATCAGAAATTATAGAAAGATCAGAAGTTAGGCGCTCGGTGGCATCTCTCCGTGAATTACTTAGTTCCTGTTGAGTTGGACGTCTAATAAACGACGTTGAAAAATGCAGGGTAGAATCATCAGCGTAGGAGTGGATAGGGCTTTGAGTTAGACTTAGAAGATCATTAATAAATAATAGAAAGAGAGTGGGTGATAGGACAGAACCCTGGGGAACACCACTATTGATAGATTTAGGAGAAGAACAATGTCCGTCTACAGTAGCTGCAATAGAACGGTTTGAAAGGAAACTTAAAATGAAGGTACAGAGAGAAGGATAGAAACCGAATGAGGGTAGTTTGGAAATTAAAGATTTGTGCCAGACTCTATCAAAAGCTTTTGATATGTCAAGGGCAACAGCAAAAGTTTCACCGAAACCCCTAAAGGAGGATGACCAAGATTCAGTTAGGAAAGCTAGAAGGTCGCCAGTAGATCGCCCTTTACGGAAACCGTACTGACGATCAGATAGAAGATTGTGAGCAGATAGATGCTTAAGAATCTTCTTATTAAGTATAGATTAAAAAACTTTAGAGAGGCTGGAAGTCAAAGCTATAGGACGGTAGTTTGAAGGATTCGAACGGTCACCCTTCTTAGGAACAGGTTGGATGTGAGCAAACTTCCAGCAAGAAGAAAAGTTGGAAGTAGATAGACAAAGGCGGAAAAGTTTGATCAGGCAAGGTGCTGGTTGTTAGTAGTGAGCGGCGGGTGTCTTGATGGATGGTCCGCCGGTCATAATGTTATCAGCATTACACTAACTAATGTTGATGGCATACGCGGAAAATTGCTGTCCTCTACCATAAATTAGAGAAACAGGAATTCTGAGTGTTCCCTCATGATTACATAATTTATCCCATTCCTCTGTTTATCATAACTTCCTTCATTATCATCATGTAGTTACAACCATGATTAATCTCTATCTAACCAGAGTGTTTCATCTTTCCCTCCGTCACCTTTACTCCCCCATTACACCCGCCAGTCATCGCCTCGGTCACCCACATCACCCACCCACGTTCACTCTCCCAACACACCTCATCACCTTTCCAAACAAATACTTGAACACCCATACGTCGATGTAGGAAAACCTTCGCCTTACTCTTTCCCTGACGGCGACGCAGAAAGGAGAGCGAGTGTGCAGAGAACTCACGAATAGACTGCCAATATTATCATTATTATCATTATCATTGTTGTCATTATTATTATTTGTATTTCATTACTATTGTAAGTTATCATAATTATTGTTGTGCATTGTTGGTAGTTGTAGGATTCACCAGGATACACAAGGGCAGTTGCAGTATTTATTCACAAAACAAACTTCAATCTGAAAACATAATATAATAAATCCGCCGCACTACTACACTGGCAATCCAGATATTCTAGGTAAACCCACAAAGTAAATCGAAGCAGTAAATACACCTATTACACACGTAGTGTAAGGGGGGTGCTTTGGTGTACTTGTGGTGTTACGTCGCCAGACATTGACACGCGTATTCTTGGTATTGGTTTATTGAAGAAACAAACGGTTCAACTGCAGAGAAAAACAAAATTCATAACCTAAGAACCACGTTTAACGAAATCAACCATTCTTAATCACAAATACGAAATATACCTGATTCAACTCAGTCCCCATAATAATCTCATCACGTTACACAGATTACGTAAAACACTCATCCTTTATGTTAACTAGACCGCGAAGGTTCACACCACAAATTCATATTTCACAGTCACAATTAAGGTACACACCAAGTCTACTTACAATTTCTGGCGCTCTAGGTATTCACGAATCCAAACAGGTATCTACTGTGTGCATCCATAACCTAACGGAGCCATAAAACACCTGGTGCAACCTTTGGTTGGGGAGGCGCTAGCGGAGTGGTTAGCGTCTCCGACTGGCGTTCTCGGTGACCCGAGTTCGATCCCCGAAGAAACCCAAAACCTTTCTGCACCGTCGAGTGGCCTAAGAACACCCACATGCCCTGCCCATCAACTCTACCTACGATTGCGAGTGCATCGGAGGACACAGGGGGGCGGCATGAGCCTCTAATCACAGGCGTCACTATAAGAATTCTGCCTGCGCCACCACGGGCGAGGGCCAACCATTACAGCAGCCCTCAAGTGTACTTCCAGAGCCTACCATCCGAGCCCTGGGTCACCACCCTACAGGCGCTATAGGCACAACATGTATACAAAATGTATAAATTTGGTACAGCCTCACACCAGCAGTTTACTTGGCCTCGTGGCTACCCAGTGTCAACAAAAACACGTCGCTTGATCTTGATCTTGATCTGGAAGTCACCCAGCAGATGCTGTCGGTGAAGCCTTTGGTCCGACCAATACAAAAGAAAAATCAGACCTATTTTGGGTGTTACATCCCGGCCGCAATGCATCTATTCCAGTAGGTGCACTTACTCACTAACATGTAACGGTGTAACACCTGTAAAATACAAACCTAAATTACAAGTTGCAGTACACAATACATATAGGTATAAAGTAAACCTAAAAGTAACCCACACAAATTCCTAGTTAGCTTCCGTCTCACATTTCCTATGCAATGAGCGAGCCCACGAGGCAGCGATCCGCCTACACCTCGTCGGCTAGCCCATTTTACATCTCTTCTCATTATCTAATGACATCTCAATCAGTCTCCAATCCTGCAATGACCTGTGGTGGCACTCCCCAATACACATATCTTGGTGATGGGCCTCTTGTAAGTACCTCTTGCTGTTCTGATTTCAGCGGATCTGACCAAGCCATCTGCACTCTTGTAGGTCTCTGCCACTAGTCCTAGTGGCCACTGATTCCTGGGTACGTTATTTTGCTTCATCAGCACCAGGTCGCCCATTTTGAGATTGGGTCTTGGACTCAGCCACTTTTGGCGCTCGTGTAGAGTGGTGGCTCTGACGGTGTAATTCTGGATTCCGGCAGGCTGGCCATCTGCTGTACTTCTGTCTTGCCCCTCAGCCTCCTACAGATGATGCACTGGTACACTATTTTCTTTACCAACTTTCTTCCCTTGATTATCCAATAGCGTCTCCTGGTATCTGCTAGTACACGTTCCACTCCAGCATTACCTGATCTCTGATGAAGATCTTCTACAATGAGCTTAGAGGCTGAGTGTTCACAGGATAGTATCAGCTGTTGTTTACTTCTGGCCTGCAGTACAGTCAAATACAATTCTTGTCTTGTCTGGCTTCTTAGGGTTGTGGACTGGATGGTGTGGCAAGTACCACACTTTACCATCAGCTCTGTTAATGTCTTCAGGGGGCACCACTTCAGCATACCCTTTCTCAAGGAGCTTGTGGATCTCTCCCGTGTACCTCTCCTTCAGGTCGTTGTCTTTGTCTAGCCGTCTTCCCAGGTATTAGTTTTTCTGCCATGGTGCGGTTGTCAGGTAGACAAGGTCTCTCTGCCTTAAAGGGGATATCCAAGGTGTAATGATTGTTCACTAATGTCTTGCTTCTGTCCCAGGTCTTCAGAGCCTTTAAGTCACTTTGAGACATTCCAGGTGTTTCGGAGTTGATTCCTTCTAACTCCCACAATTTGGACAAGTCCATTTCCAGAGTTGAAGTGGTGCGTAGAAAATGAGAAGATCTCAGTGCGGGTTTGAAGGGGCCAGGTGGTCCATTAATGGCCCGTCCCAGTGGTGTGTTAATGGCAAAAGGTTCACCGGGTTGTCCTTTCTTAACTTTATCTGGCAATAAAAGGTCTGCACAATCCTGCCCTATCAGTAGGTGCACTTGATCCACCTCTAATTCAGGTATATCCAAGTTTTTTAGGTGTGGCCACCTCTGAATCTCAACACGGCTTGATAAACCCGATAAGTTTATATTCAGAGTCGGTCTGACAGCCACTTCCGGTATGCAGCAGGGCTCCTGGGTGTCACTTATGTCTGACTCAAGAAGAGTGATGACTGTGGACTCTACAGGTATTCTTGTTTGGGCAATGGTGGTGAGTTCCATCTGACGAGTCACACCTCTGGCTCCCAGTTTCTCACATAACTCTTCTGTGCAGTACGTGGTGTTAGTCCCTGGATCTAACATCGCGTATGTGTCAACAATGGTATTAGTATCCAGGCACCTAACTCTAGCTGGTACTATGGGTAGAGCCAGCTTTCCACCCTGACTGCTGGCAAAGTTGCTAACTGAGGTGTTCACAGTGGCGTTCTGGGGTGTAGGGTTGATTGTAGGTGTCACTATTGCAGGCGTCTGTGGTGTTGCTTCTGGTGTGGTATATTCTCCATCTCTCCTGGCTGGTAGATGAAGATACTTGTTGTGCTTCATCCCACAGCCATCCACGGTACAAATGATGTTCCTCGAGCAATCTCTCCCCAGGTGTCCTTGTGCAAAACAATTCATACACAGACCCTTGGACATCACAAGGTTCCAGCGGTCTTTGATCTTCATGGCCTTGAACTGTGAACACCCTATCACATAGTGTCCTTGTCCACAACATGGACATTTACCAGCTGTCTGCTTCTTGCTCTCTGGTGCTGTTGCTCCGTTCTCTGTAAGAGCTGTACTTGCAGCAAAACTTCCGGTATGTCTCTTCTGAAGGTTGGTCTGCTGATTCTTTACTCTGTCCCTCTTCACCAATTTCCCAAAGACAGGGTCTGAGGCCTCAGCCGAGGCATCACAAATGAACTTCACAATTTTTTTTTTTTTTTTTTTTTTTTTTACATCACAAGGAACCAAGCACAACAAAAATGGATAACACAAAGCCCGCTTAGTTGCCAGTCCCTATAAAGAAGACAGTAAGAGAATAAAATAAAAACAGAGGGGTAGGCCAATTTAGTTCGGGAGGTGTCTTGTTACTCTTCTTTTGAAAAGATTTAAGTCATAGGAAAGTGGAAAAATTGAAACAGGAAGAGAGTTCCAAAGTTTTCCAGTGAAAGGGATGAAAGGGTGAAGATACTGATTAACTCTTGCATTAGGAAGATGGACAGAATAGGGATGAGAATGAGTAGAAAGTCTTGTGCAGCGAGGCCGCGGTAGTGGGGGAGGCATGCAGTTAGCAAGTTCAGAAGAGCAGTGAGCATGAAAATAACGGTAGAAGAGAACAAGAGAAGCAACATTGCGGCGGTGATTTAAAGATTGAAGACAGTCAGTCAGAGGAGAGGAGTTAATGAGACGAAAAGCTTTTGACTCAACCCTGTTTAGGAGAGATTACAATGTCTGTAATCTCTGCTCCTCTCCTGTACTTTGAGCGAATATCATAGTTGGCCTTCACCCATCGAGTCTGGAGGTAGTAGGGTAACTTCTTCACTATCTTGAGCATGTTGTCTCCACTTCCTAGCTGGCTGAGGGAGTTCATCTCTTTGAGAGACTCCAGGCAACAGTTCAATTCATCAGCTTACTCTCGAAGATCAGCTGCTCCCTCTACATCTGGTCTGTTGGTGACCTTCCTGACCCACTCACATGTGATATTGTAAGGGTCTCCAAATCTTTCCTCTAGAATCCTTAATGCTCTTTTGTAGCCTTCCTCAGGGTTCTTGTAGGAGTTGCTCTTTAGTGCAAGTGCTGCTTTTCATTTGCAGTAGCTTCTCAAACAGGCTAACTTCTGAGCTGCAGGAATGGACAAACTGTCTATGGTGTCTTTGAATGATCTGATGAATGGCCAATATTCTAGCTCCTCCCCACTGAATGGCTGAAGTTCTCCTCTAGGTACCTGTAGAGACTCTACCAGAGATTGCTGATGAACTTTTGACAGGTCCAGCACCGGGTTTAACGCATCAACAAGGATAGAAGCTGCTTTCCTTTTTGGCTCTTCTGGCGTTATATGAGAGGGCTCCCATGATACTCTTAAGGGTTTTTCTTCTTCTTCTCTAGGTGTACTTTGGTATTGTAGAACTCTGCTGGTAGCCTCAGGGTTTCCCGGTGTATTCATAGGTGTAGTTAAGTGTGTGGTGGGACCAAACCCTTCAGTGTCCAGCTGGTGCTCAATGGTTTGGTAGGAGTGAAGTTCCTGCTTTAACTTCTTACACTCCTCCATCATTCGGTATCTCTCCTGTAGAGATTCTACCAGAGATTGCTGATGAACTCTTGACATGTCCAGCACCTGGTTTAAGACATCAACAAGGATAGAAGCTGCTTTCCTTTCTGGCTTTTCTGGCGTTATATGAGAGGGTTCCCATGATACTCCTGAGGTTTTGTTTTGTTCTTCTCTAGGTGTACTTTGGTATTGTAGAACTCTGCTGGTAACCTCAGGGTTTCCTGGTGTATTCATGGGTGTAGTTAAATATGTGGTGGGACCAAACCCTTCAGTGTCCAGCTGGTGCTCAATGGTTTGGTAGGAGTGAAGTTCCTGCTTTAACTTCTTACACTCCTCCATCCTTCGGTATCTCTCCCTCTTAAGCATCAGTGCACTCTCTATCTTTGCTCTTTCTAACGCTAAGAGCTGCTTCTCCTTCTGCAGAGCTTGCTGGCGGTATCGAATTTCCAGCTGTTGCTTCTTCGACAGCTCCTTAATTTCTTCCTCTAGAGCCTTGTTCTCTGCCTCCAAACCAGGGTCAGACATGTCTCTATGTGCCTGATAATTGTCCGTCATTAAGCTTACGAACTCAGTGTCAGCTAATTCAAACTTGTCTATTTACTCCGAGAGGACATCCATTCTTTCCTTGACCTGAGTTATGTTCCTGATATCACCAGTCAGCTTCTCAATGATATTTATTTGCCTGGTGAGAGATCCCTTGGCATAGCCACGCTTCCTCTTGGCATCAGCTACGGTGTCATCGTAGTTGTCAGCTACGGTGTCATCGTAGTCCTCAGTGTCATCGCAGTCCTCAGTGTCACATACGTTCTCCTGCGTAGCACTCATCTTCTAGGTACCTCAAGACTAGCACACTAAATTTTGAACTATTACACACGTAGTGTAAGGGGGGTGCTTTGGTGTACTTGTGGTGTTACGTCGCCAGACATTGACACGCGTATTCTTGGTATTGGTTTATTGAAGAAACAAACGGTTCAACTGCAGAGAAAAACAAAATTCATAATGTAAGAACCACGTTTAACGAAATCAACCATTCTTAATCACAAATACGAAA
>JACEEZ010007508.1:27500-75000 GCA_016584305.1 Chionoecetes opilio
TGAGAGGAAAGTTGAAGGCTCCTCCTCACCCACCACTCCCTTCAGTCGAGGCCGGCAGTAGGAGGAAGATGTTCTCATGTTACTCTTCATCAGCTCCTCGTCCTCCTCCGTCTCATCGACCTTCTTCTTTTCTATATTTTTTTATCCTTCTCTTTCTGCTTTTCTATTTTTTTATTCCTCCTTCTCGTCCTGCCCCCCAGTCTCCCTCCCTCCCACGTTCCCTAACTCCTTCCTCTCGCCCAGTATGTTAGGACAAAATTGATTGCTTGCAGCTTGTCAAATATCTGATTTTCAGGAAGGCATGACTGTCTGCTTGTCTGTCTGCCAGTTTATCTGTCCGTTGTTTTTCTTACATGCAATACTCACCGCAAGGTTCAGTCTTTTTAATCTCCTCCTATTACATCTAACGATGGAGAGAGGAGAGAGAGAGAGAGAGAGAGAGAGAGAGAGAGAGAGAGGAGAGAGAGAGAGAGAAGGAGAGAAAAGAGAGAGGAGGAGAGAGAGAGAGAGAGAGGAGAGAGAGAGAGAGAGATCCCCTTAATGCCATTTTTAAGGAAGAGAAGTGCAGAAGGAGTAGGAGGAGGAAGAGAAGGAAGGGAACAGGAAAATAACCACTCTTGTACTCAATGAAACACAGATGAAGAACAAGCAACTGACCTATTGGTTGTTACGAGTCTTTGGGGAAGGAGGAGAGAAAATAAGAGTAGAGGTTAGGAGAGGAAGGGGAGATAGCAATGGGGAATATGGGAAGGCTCGTTGTCGTGGGAAGGAGAGAGAAGAGGAAATGTGGCAAGAAAGTAGCATGAAAAACGAGGATATGAAAGAGAAGCGAGATAAAGTTAAGTGAAAACAATGGTGAGGGAGGTAGAGAGTGGGAAGGAGGGAGGAAGATAAATGTCCTATAATAAATTCTAAGAGGAGAAATGGAATTAGGAGAAGTGGGTGGGGAGCAGCTGGTGGATGAGGAGGAGGAAGAGGGAAGAGTAGGTGGTGGAGGAGGGAGGGAGGAGGAAGAAGTAAGAAGTAAAGGTAAAAAGAAGAGGTATAAGAGGTATTATAGCATGGTAGTTTTCCTCTTTCATTACTGCGCTGACATTTTCTTCGTGCATTGTGTTTTTTTCATCATTTATCGAGAATATTTGTGTGTGTCTGTGCGTGTGTGTATTCATCTAGTTGTATTTTACAGGGCCTGAGCTACACTCGTATGGCCCCGTCTCCATATCAACATTCTATCATTCATCCTTACTGCTTAGTGTTGGACGAAACCACCACCCTGGGGGGCGGGTCACAAACCCCCGGCTAACACCCGGTACCCATTTACTGCTGGGTGGACAGGGGCTCGGGTTTTAAGAAGACCACCCATCTCTCTTCGCTCCGCCCGGGGATCGAACCCGGGACTTCTCGGTTGTGAACCTAGCGTGCTAACCACTATAAACGGAGTACCCCTTTGTGTGTGTGGTGTGTGTGTGCGTGTGTGCGTGTGCGTGTGTGCGTGTGTGTGTGTGTGTGTGTGTGTGTGTGTGTGTGTGTGTTTCAGGAGTACGCTAGGCCGCCAAGGGACCCCATGTACTGTTCTTGTCCTTCTGCCTCCCTCATGGGTACTCTTAGGGAGACCGACGCAGCGACTCCGTGGCGTGAAGCAGGGAAGGCAGGGTTGAGGGAGGCGCCGGGAGAGGAGGAATGAGTAGCGGGAGGGGCTTGTGGGAGAGTGGGAGGAGGAAGTGTTGGTGGGAGTGAGGAGTGGAGGGAAGGAGGGGTAGGGGAAGTGTTTAGGGAGAAGAGGGGAGAAGGATGCGAAGGATGAGGGGAGAAGGATGGAAAACTTAGCCTTAACATGGATACACACAAAATAGAATAAAAACTAAAAACAGTAGTGACCCTTTACTTCTTCTGTGGGTATCACTAAAACGCTTAATTATATCTTCTACACTGTGATAATTGAAGAAAAAAATTAAATAATCGCGGACATCTCTTGTGACGTCACTGGCGGACTTTCTTACCTCGACCATCTGTATCCCCCTACTCCCCCCCCCCCCCCCCCCCACGCCCTACACCAGTGATTCCCAACCTTTACACCTTGGAGGAACCCCTGTAATAATTTTTCATATTCCAAGGAACCCCTATATATAGTATACTATATATATATATATATATATATATATATATATATATATATATATATATATATAATATTATATTATATTAATATATATATATTATATATATATTTATATAATATAATATAATTTTTAAGAAAAGTTCTTGAGCAATATAATTCATATGAAATCTACACTTACATCACATGTCATGAGAGTTCACACTAATAAGTCAATAATGTTATGACTTACCTTCAGTGTGACACTTGGGCTTGTTTCTCTTTGCGTATCTGTGAAATTCTTGGCCGAATTTTTGACATACACACACGCAGTTCTTCCTCGACCGACAGAAGGCGATTTCTTGATTTGCTTTTAATGACAGTCAGGCATGAGAAAGCTTGTTCACAGAGGTAAGAAGTTGAAAACTGGAGTAAAACATCCAATGCATTTACTGAGATGACAGGGTACTCTTGCTTTGCTGAAATCCAAAACTTGTCAAGTGATACTTCATTAAATTTCATTTTCAAGGTTCGATCGCACTGTAGTTCACTAAGTTCTTCCTCTTCTTGCAGACTAAGTAGGTTTTCTGTACTTGGTGAGAACTCAGTGAAGGGGTTCCTCACACCCAGTCATACGTATCTGATGACAAGGAGGGGAAGTACTTATGAAGTTTTTCTGACAGTGATCCCCAATGCCTTGTAATTAATGGAATGACATTTTCATATTCAGTCTGAGTTTGAGCTTGAAGTAGGAGTGGAAACATTTCGACGTTTCCTCTTGCAAGGTGCTTTTTCCAAACAGCGAGTTTATTCTTAAGTGCAAGAAGTTTGTCTGTGGAAGTCAGAATGTTTTCCTTCGCACCCTGCATGCTGGTGTTCAAGTTATTTAAATGCTGATAAATATCTGCTAAATATGTTAGTTTTATTTGCCAGTTTGTAGATTCAAGACATTCACATAAACTGGATTTATTATTCTCTTTGAAGAAAATCAGCAGTTTTTGTCGCAGCTTGAATACCCTTGTCAAAACTTTACCTCTCGAAAGCCATCGAGCCTCTGTGTGCTGGAGAAGCGTCACGTGATCTTTTGCATGTTTTCACACAACCTTGCAAATATGCGAGACTTCAGAGGGCGCTGCTTTATAAAGTTGACCATGTTCACAGTTATATCAAGGACTTGTTTTAAATCATCCCCAATAGTTTTTGAAACCAGAACTTCTCGGTGGAGAAAGCAGTGAGTTGTTATGACTTCAGGGTTTTTTTCTTTCACGCGTGATACAAAGCCTTGTACTGAGCCAATCATTGAGGGAGCACCATCAGTGCAGATTCCAACGCATCAGTTCCATGACAAACCACAAGATTCCAGGTAAGAAGACAAGATATTGAAAATATCGTGGCCTTTGGTAGTTTCTGGAGGTTCTTAACAGCAAAAATAATTTTCCATTATTTCACCTTCATTTTCAAATCGTACAAATGCCAGCAGCTGAGCTTTACCAGTTATATCAGTTGTCTCATCTACTTGGAGAAAAAAGTTGTTAATTTGCAGTATTTCAGACAAAATACCAGAAATATTGTTGGACAGGTCTTCCACACGCCTACTAATTGTATTATCAGAAGCAGGAACCTTGCTTAAATCACTTTCAGCTTCTTCACCTACCATTGTTCTCACAATTATTTTGCAAGCAGGCATTATTAGGCTTTCTGCAATAGTGTGACTTTTCATTTTCTTGGCAACTAGCTCAGCCACTAAATAGCTTGCTTCTTGGGCCTTATCACTGATGGTTAACTTCTTTTCAAAAACTTATCTTTGTTTCTGCTGTGAATCCAAGAGTCTTCGAAAATAATCCACTGTTTTATTTGACAAGTGGCTGTGATTAGTAGTTAAGTGTCGCGTTAACTTGGCTGGGGCCATAGCTGTGTTAGCGAGCTTTTTCCCACAAATAATGCACAAAGGAAGTGGACAGTTTTCTTCTCCAGTCCATGTAAAGTCAATGGCCAGATAACTGTCATTGTAAAGGCGATTTTGTTTAACATCACTCACTTTTCCTTTACTCGTATCTTGGCTGTGGTATTTGTGATTCTTCGTCACTGTCCTCCTCTCCACTGACATGCTTTCTTTTCAAATATTTGAACATGCTTCAGTCTTTAAAATCCGTATCAAACTAATATTAACTGGTGAGATTAATTAACACAACGTTTCACTCGGTTGCGCTGCTCAAAACTGACTGAAGGAAGATGTGTGAACAGCTAGGCTGGGGCTCATGACACGTATGATACTCGTACGGGGTTGCGTCACCCTCCTACCCAACCCCTGTGTCGCCAAACTTGCGGAGTAGGAATGAAGGGCGTATCCCGCACCGGCAATAACACTAATTTTTTCCTAATTCTATGCATATTTTTTGCTCATTACAATATACATTGTACTGACTGACACGTACGAGTATGTTGGTGTCTGGAAAGTGTTTGTGACGTGTTGTTGAATAGGAATTATGAATTATGAATTAAGATCACTGTCATTTTGTAATAGCACATCATTATTTTACGGTTTTTCGCGGAACCCCTGGTGATGGTCGGCGGAACCCCAGGGTTCCGCGGAACCCCGGTTGGGAATCACTGCGCCTACACTATGGGTCCTGCAGGACACTTTAAGAGTCGCCTCTGACCCACTCCTGTCACCGCAATCTCCTCCCATAACCTCCACCACATCGTCACGGCTGACAGCCACCACAACCGCCTGACAGCCATTAGAGAGCTCACTGAGAGTTACAAATACTGCAATTCCCAACCAACAATTGTAAATATCATAAACTGGTACTCATAGCCACTGTTGATATCACAGAAATTAAATGGCGGGTCCTATGATACTTAATATTACAATACATCGCTGAATTCAAATTAACTAGTTATTTTTCATTTGATGTATATATCTATTCATGTATCCATCCAATTTATTCACCCATGTATATTATATCCAATTTCTAACACTCCCCAAACACTCCTTAATACCTTTTTAGCCTTGCAGCAACATTTTTCTATTACTGAAGATATTTGTGTAGACCATCATATTACCATTATTGATGATACTTTTACTATTATATTACTACTACTACTACTACTACTACCCCTCATGTAGATAATGATAATGATGATATTATTGATAATTTGATAATATTAATAATGATGATAGTGATGATAATGTGATATGAATAATGACAATGATAATGATAACAACAAGAGTAACAATAACATCAATAACAACGAATAAACAACTGCAGCAGGAACGATGCAAAAAAGGGACCGAGCTACAATCCATGTTGGTGTTGTGTTTGTTTTGTATTAGTGTGGCACGGACAGGCGGCGGTGTGGGGTGAGTGGACACACACACACACACACACACACACACACACACACACAGTTACACACACACACACACACACACACACACACACACACACACACACACACACACACACACACACAGGTATTGACTGCCGGATTAGCTGATTGCGTCACTGCTCTGTTGACCTTAGCTTTCTTCTCCTTCATCTCTGATTTGCCTGCTTGTCTCACTTCATTTTCTTTTCCTCATCCTCTTTCCCTCCTCTCCACCCTCTCTCGCGTACCCTTCTCGTATAATGCTATTATACACTTTGCTTCCTTTTGCTTTTATTAACTGTCCTCCAGTATCATTACCTCCGCCAACAAAGTTGGAGGGGTTATGTTTTCACCCCGATCTGTCTGTCTGTCTGTCTGTTTGTTAGTGTACAGGATTTTTCGAAAAGTTACCAATAGATTTGGACCAAACTCAGTATACCAAGTCTATTTGGTATAAGAAAGAATTTATTTAATTTTGGATGAAATCTATTGACAACTGTTGCCATGGCAACCAATTGATGAAATATTCGGCCGGAGGTATGCGCTCATACTGAGTGCATGTATATATATAATCACAACTGTTGCCATAGCAACCAATTGATGAAATATTCGGGCGGAGGTATGCGCTCTACTGAGTGCCCCCCCCCCCCTAGTTCGTTATATTTTTCTCCTTTAAAATGTTCTTCTTCCTTGCCTCTTCGTTCTGTCCTTCCTCGGGGCGTCGCACCCTCCTCATCATGAATCCGCACCCTTGCCTCACCCCACCACCAGCATGGCTCCTCATCATGAACCCGCACCCTTGCCTCACCCCACCACCAGCATGGCTCCTCATCATGAACCCGCACCCTTGCCTCACCCCACCACCAGCATGGCTCCTCATCATGAATCCGCACCCTTGCCTCACCCCACCACCAGCATGGCTCCTCATCATGAACCCGCACCCTTGCCTTACCCCACCACCAGCATGGCTCCTCATCATGAACCCGCACCCTTGCCTCACCCCACCACCAGCATGGCTCGGCTCCTCATTCATGAATCCGCACCCTTGCCTCACCCCACCACCAGCATGGCTCCTCATCATTAATCCGCACCCTTGCCTCACCCCACCACCAGCATGGCTCCTCATCATGAACCCGCACCCTTGCCTCACCCCACCACGAGCATGGCTCGGCTCCTCATCATGAATCCGCACCCTTGCCTCACCCCACCACCAGCATGGCTCCTCATCATGAACCCGTACCCTTGCCTCACCCCACCACCAGCATGGCTCCTCATCATGAACCCGCACCCTTGCCTCACCCCACCACGAGCATGGCTCGGCTCCTCATCATGAACCCGCACCTTTGCCTCACCCCACCACCAGCATGGCTCGGCTCCTCATCATGAACCCGCTCCCTTGCCTCACCCCACCACCAGCATGGCTCGGCTCCTCATCATGAACCCGCACCCTTGCCTCACCCCACCACCAGCATGGCTCGGCTCCTCATCATGAACCCACACCCTTGCCTCACCCCACCACCAGCATGGCTCGGCTCCTCATCATGAACCCGCACCCTTGCCTCACCCCACCACCAGCATGGCTCGCCTGGCTCGGCTCCTCATCACATTCTTGTCTCTGCCGCCACAGCAAGGCGAGGGTTCCGCGCCTCACTGTCACACACATCTGGGTCTCTTTCTTTGCTCTTGCTTTCCCTGTAGCATCACCATTACTTTCTCTTTTTCCAAATTATCTTCTATCTATATTAATAAAAGCGAAAGTGTGTCTGTCTGTCTGTCTGTGTGTGTGTGTGTGTGTGTGTGTGGTATAGGTTCCGCCCCCCGTGGCGCAAACACCTCATATGGCACATTTTTGGAATCGGTTTGACCAGGGGAAGGTCATAAGCCCACTTATGAGATGATCCGATCACTTTTTTTTTTCTTTTTTTTAGCAGCCTATTAGCGAGATTGTGAAAACAAAAGTGGGTTGCGAGAATTGAGGAAGCCTTGATGTAGGGTGATGGGTAATGGGTGAGTGAATGGGTGGGGTGATGGGTAATGGGTGTGGGGTGATGGGTGAGTGAATGGGTGGGGGGTGATGGGTGATGGGTGAGGGAATAGGTGGGGGGTGATGGGTAATGGGTGAGTGAATGGGTGGGGTGATGGGTAATGGGTGAGTGAATGGGTGGGGGGTGATGGGTAATGGGTGAGTGAATGGGTGGGAGGTGATGGGTAATGGGTGAGTGAATGGGTGGGGGGTGATGGGTAATGGGTGAGTGAATGGGTGGGGGTGATGGGTAATGGATGAGTGAATGGGTGGGGGGTGATGGGTAATGGGTGAGTGAATGGGTGGGGGGTGATGGGTAATGGGTGAGTGAATGGGTGGGGGGAATACATACATTTCTACATCCATGATTTCAGGAAAGTTAGAAGGGGCTATCTGGAGAGTCCATGTTTGGTGGGCCGAAGGCCCACCAAACACAGGTGGTGGGCCGAAGGCCCACCAATAGCCCTCCGCAGGAGCTAGCCAAAAAGTCCGCCCGGAGGGCGGCTTTGCGGCTAGTTTACTATATTTTCGATACTTTACTTTTTTTACTAATTTATCTTTATCTACGTATCTCTATCGCTCTGACTAAACTGCATAATTGACTATTTAATCGTTGGCAGAGTTGCGCATGCGTGGTGCAGGTATTTTCTTTCCCTCTGTTTGATCGAGTGTTCCATGTCTGTCCTTTACTACAGTTATGGTGACCTTGATTTTTCCTGTCAGTAGTGTGCCGAAGGGAGGGGAGTTAAGGGAAAAGACTTATCAATATATATTCCCGTATCAGAATAATGCAGAAGATTATGTAAATCAGAATTGTCTCCTCAAGCAGGCAATCGCGTTATAAAAACATCTGGTATTCTGGTGCCTGCTATTTGTATATTTTTTTTTCCCCTTCCTGCTTTTCTTCCTCATCTTCCTCGTTTCCATCCTGCTCCTTGTAGCTTCCTCCTCTTTCTTCTTTTCCTTTTATTCTCTTTCTCCTTTCCCTTCCTTCCACCATCCTTGCCTTTCTTTCCTCCCTCCTTTACTTTGCCCATTGCCTTAAAGCAAAACCGATCACCTGCAGCCCAACAAATAAACTCTGCTCGAAAAGGCACGATTTTTTCCTTTGTTTCTCATGTCTGTGTCTGCCTGCCTATTTATATCTGTCTGTCTGTCTGTCTGTCTGTCTGTTTATGTCGGTTTGTCTCTCTCTCTCTCTCTCTCTCTCTCTCTCTCTCTCTCTCTCTCTCTCTCTCTCTCTCTCTCTCCTCTAGGAGTGCTTTTGTAGCTTCTCTCGCTTCTGCTTTCTTTCCGGTCGTCGGGGTCTTATAAAGAGGGGAGTGCATGCTTTGTTGAACAGCTGTGTTGTCCAGGGTGTGACGCTTCTTTATGTTATCAGCACCTTTGATGCAGCGCTGACACAGGCAGACACACGCACACACACCCGGCTGTTGGCTTCCTATATCGTCAACATGTGGCGTCATGAGTCAAGGATGTGTTGTGTTGTCTTCATTCTTTATGTGTTATTAGGCCATCCTGGTCACTGTATCAAGGCTTCTTGGTAGTTGCTGATGTATGATTAATTATACAAGTATATCCCTACCTATCTACTGCCCTATCGTCGCTCGGTCATTTACCCAATCCACTCTTCAACTCTTCACTCTTCCACTCTTCACACTCAATCCACTCAATCTTACCACTTCCTTGCGATGATCCTAGACTCTAGAGACATGCACATACAACCATGTTACAGTATATGTGTACTAGAGATTCTCGGCGTTGCTGCCAATCCTCCTTTCAGGATGCCTATAAAAGGTGAGGGCTTTAATGACAACATAGCAAAGAGGAATCACAATAATAATGGTTGGTATACCAGAAATAATGATAAGAAATATAATGCACATATCAACATCAGTAAACTGGTAGGGAGTCCTTTATAGCAGTTTTGAAATCTTAGCTTTTAGAAAAGGTGAACTCTGAAAGGCTGTTAGTAATGTGTTAAGCATCCTGCAAATATTATTAAGATTTGCGTTGCGAAACTCTGCCGCGTTGTCATTTAATAATACTCGAGGTGTTGAGTAAGGACAACACAGATTGGCTTTGAGGGCGTGAGTAATCGCACTGGCAGTTTTATTGATTTCATTTACATATATATATATATATTTTTTTTGCATTGAGACCTGTTTCTTTCAGCTTGAATAGTACGGCTTTTAAGCTAACAAAATAAGACTGGGTCTTTCCTACATATTATCACAGCATCAAGATATGCATATAAGAAAAAAGAAGTGACTTCCTAAGACTTTTTGTGTTTTACAAAGGCAAATTCCTCGGTGAGTAAATCACGTTCACGATATGAATGAGTTAAAGCGTCCCAAATCATAAGTAAAACTATAGTTAAGTAAAATTCACCCGTCTCTCCCCACACACAGGTCACGCCACCACCTGGGTCCTGACGTGAGTTATCTTGCCTCGCCACGCTGCCGCCCACTCACTCATCTCTCTTTCCCTGCTTTCTTATCTTAATCTATTCCTTCCCTTCTCTTTACTCTTATCTGTCTCCTTCCCCTCATATTGTTTACTTAATTTATTCCTTCCCTTCTCTTTACTCTTATCTGTCTCCTTCCCCTCATATTGTTTACTTAATTTATTCCTTCCCTTCTCTTTACTCTTATCTGTCTCCTTCCCCTCATATTGTTTACTTAATTTATTCCTTCCCTTCTCTTTACTCTTATCTGTCTCCTTCCCCTCATATTGTTTACTTAATCTATTCCTTCTCTTCTCTTTACTCTTATCTGTCTCCTTCCCCTCATATTGTTTACTTAATCTATTCCTTCCCTTCTCTTTACTCTTATCTGTCTCCTTCCCATCATATTGTTTACTTCCTCCTCCTCTCTTTTTTTCTGAATTAATTTTCTTTTCTTCATCCATTTTTTTCTATTTCTAGATATTTTCTTAGATTGTTAGGTAGACTATCTTCTTCCTGTTGTATCCGCTTTCTCGTTACACAACACTTCCCTGTCAATGCCTGCGTCGGTCAATCCGTTTTGTATAGATTCGTAAGAGAAAGAAACCAACAGCAAAGCCCACAACTCTAATGCCTGCATGTCTGTATGTCTGTATGTCTGTTTTCATGTCTGCCTGTCTGTTTTTCGGTGTCTGCATCTCTCTCTCTCTCTCTCTCTCTCACTCTCAATCTCTTTCTCTCTCTCTCTCCCTCTTTTTTATTTTTTTTATTTAAACAACTAACATCATGGTTGACATGGGGCTACAATTGGCAAAGAGGCTGGTGAAGGCAATAAGTGGCAGAAGCTAAAGATGTCCCCTGTCCCGGGGACATCTATCCGAAAGCTATGCCTTGTAAGATAATACTCTAAGTACACAATGTTACAGGCTGAGGGTCACTGTCCATCACAGACACTTGTCAGGCGCACTATTGACACATCACGCCTTACGGGCACTAAGGCGGACGTAAGCGGCACCATCTGTGGGCCACCACCTTCCCCTGCTGGGTGTTCATGGCCACGACATCCACCTCAACCGTGAAGGCGTTCCACAGTGTCGCCGTGGCCCAAGTTAAGGCTCGCTGGCCCATCACGGTGTGGGTCCTCGGGGCATCGAGGAGGAGATCACCTGACACTACCGTCCTCGTAGCGCGCTCTGACCTCCTCCACGAGATCCGAAGTCCTGCAAGGTGGGAAGAGTGTTGCACCTGGGCCTTGTGCAACACTGTGAGGGCACCGACTCTCCTCCGGTGCCCCATGCTGTCAAGCTGGGAGCGGGGATCGTCCCGCCACTGCTCCTGCTGTAGTCGTTGTTGTTTTTGTTGCTGGTGTTGTTGGAGCTGCAGCTGATGTTGTTGTTGATGTCGTCGCTGCTGCTGCTCCCAAGCTGTAATGTGGTGGAGGACACGGGGGAGGTAATGTGGTGGAGGACAAGGGTGAGGTAATGTGGTGGAGGACATGGGGGAGGACAAGGTAGAGGTAATGTGGTGGATGACAAGGGGGAGGTAGTGTGGTGGAGGACAAGGGGGAGGTAATGTGGTGGAGGACAAGGTGGAGGTAATGTGGTGGAGGAAAAGGGGGGAGGTAATGTGGTGGAGGACAAGGGAGGGGTAATGTGGTGGAGGACAAGGGGGGAGGTAGTGTGGTGGAGGACAAGGGAGAGGTAATGGGGTGGAGGACAAGGGGGAGGTAATGTGGTGGAGGACAAGGGGGAGGTAATGTGGTGGAGGCCCAAGGGGGAGGTAATGTGGTGGAGGACAAGGGGGAGGTAATGGGGGTGGAGGAACAAGGGGGAGGTAATGTGGTGGAGGACAAGGGGGAGGTAATGTGGTGGAGGACAAGGGGGAGGTAAATGTGGTGGAGGGACAAGGGGGAGGTAATTTTGGTGGAGGACAAGGGGAGGTAATGTGGGGAGAGTGGAGAAGATTGTGAGGGAGGAAAGGCGAGTAATGGGTTCTTTAAGGTGGCTGAAGCACTTGATAGCTTTGCGTTCCTCTGGGAAATCCTGCAGACCAGGTTTAGGCCGCCCCGGACTGCCGAGCCAAAGCCTTCGGGCGTTTTTTTTTTAAAGACTTGTACACACTAATACATGATCGAGGAAGAAGTAGATGCGTAGAAGTATCCACTTCTACGACCAGTCGAAATTTTGTTAAATAGTGTGATTATTTTTTCTTTCTCGAAATCAAATATTTCATGTTTAGATATGCGGATATGATTTTAACTATTTACATACAACCAAAACATATATGGGTTTGGAGAATGCTTATGACAGAGTGGAGTGGCAGGGAATACAGGATGCAACAGGTGGGGGGGGGGGGGGGGGGGCACTCAGTAGAGCGCATACCTCCGCCCGAATATTTCATCAATTGGTTGCCATGCCAACAGTTTTGTGAATAGATTCATCCAAAATTAAATCAGGTCCCTTCCTTATACAATAGACTTGGTATCCCAAGTTTTGGGCCAAAATCTATATGTAACTTTTTCAGAAATCCTGTTTCAATAACAAACAAAACAAACAAACAAACAAAACAAACAAACAAACAACACAAAAAACAAACAACAAACCCAAAAAAACAAACAAACAAACAAAAAACAAACAAACAAACAAACAAACAAAAAAACAAACAAACAAACACACACACACGCACGCACGCACGCCGCAGCACGCACGCAAAGCAAAGCACGCACGCACGCACGAAAGCACGGGACGCCAAAGAAAGAAAAGACAATCGGGGTGAAAAACATAACCTCTCCAACTTCGTTGGCGGTGCAATGAAGGTTTAGGTGTGAATGGAGGACTGTTGGAGGATGAAGAATCTTCAGAGTCGGTGCCTGGGAAGGGATTAAAAGGGAGGACGGGTGAATGCTTCAGGTAAAAGCAGGGGTGAGATAAGGATGTGTAATGTCACGGTGGGGACTTAGATGGATGGAGTGATGAGAGAAAAGGGTACTAAGGTGGAAATGTTGGTTATAATTAGTAAAGTTGAGACAAAAATGGAAGCTCAATATCATAAATGTTTCTGGACGCAAATGAAATGATAATGAAGTTTGGTTAACTAATTCGATAATGATATTGTGAAGAAAAACTGAAAGTTTATATAGGCAAAAATGAATTGATTTCATTTGATAAATGAAGAATTTATCATGAGTTTGCGACAAAATAGATGAGAGTTTAGAGCCAGAAGCAAAGCAATCAATATTTTGAGCAGATAATGGAGGAGTGAAAGTAATTGAAGTCCTTCGTGTTTGGGTTCCTTCAAGGGCAGCTCCCTCAACAGCCTGTTTTACCACGCTCCCTTGACACCTTCATGTTAGCCAGGGACATGTTGCATCCCGAGGACTCATCTCTTCCCCCATCATGCAAAAAGCAGTGGAAGGGACGTCCACTGTTTTAAGTGATGCACCCACTCTGCTCTATTTGCCCTATAGTGTTCTAAACTGTCCCGCTGCGTCAGGTGCCGTGGGAACAACATGCGGCGGTGGGCCCGAAAGCACGATCGAGGTTACCACAAAACAGGAACAAGTGGCGCCGAAAAATAGTGCTCGCGTGAACCGTCTTAAAGGGGAGGAGGGGGAATAGAATAAGGGCCCAGACCAAAAAGAGAGAAACCCCGAAGCAAAAAGAAAAAAAATGGGGTAAAAAAAATAATTGGCCCGGGGTTTTGGGTTTTTACCCCCAGTAAGGTTTAAAACCCCCCCCCTGAAATTTTAGAGGGAAGGATCTAGGTACCCTTAAAATGAAAATGAAGGGAAGGGACGTATTTTTTTAAAGGCCCCCCCTTTTTTTTTTGTAAGGCAAAATGCCCCCGGGGGGTGCCGGAAAAATAGGGGGGGTTTGGTCCCAAACCAAATGATTTAAAAAACGGAAAAAATGGGCAAAAATGGGGTTTTTTTAAAAGGGGAAAAAAAAAAAATTTTGGGGGAAAATAAAAAAGGGGGGAGAGGGGAAAGGGGGGGGGATAAATGGGCAGATGGGGAGGAAAAAAGAAGGGGAAGGGGGGGGTGGGGTAAAAAACCTAAAGGGGAAAAGTTTCTGAAAAATGGGGAGGGAAAGGGGGTGGAAAAAAGCTAAATTTAAAAAGGGAAAAGGGAAAAGGGAAGGGAGGAAATTTTTAAAAAAACCCCAAGGGGGGGGTTTTTAAAAGGGGAAAAAGGGAAGTGGAGGGGGGAAAAAGGGGGGGGGAAGGGGGAGAAAAAAAGGAAAAGGGGGAAAAAGGGGCGTATTTTCTAAAAGAGAGATGAGGAATAAACTTAGAAAGAAGAAGGGGGAGGGGAGGGGGGAAAAGGGAGAAAGGGGGAAAAGGGGAAGGGGGGGAGAAAGAAAAAAGAAGAAAAAAAAAAACGACCTTTACCCGAAAATTTTGGATACGAAAGATTTAAAGAGGGGAAGGGAAAGGGGAAAGCCAAAAAAGAGGGGGAAAGGAAGGAGAAAACGGGGGGGGGGGGAAAAAAAAAGGGACATGAAACGGGAAAAACATGGGGAAGGAAAAAAAAAAAAGAGAAGAATAAGGGATTTTTGGAAACAGAAGGGAAGAGATTTATGAGGAAAAAAAAAAGGGGAAAAGGATAAAAAAAACGATAAGAGAGAAGGAGAGTTAAAAGGGTTTCTTATGAAATTTTATTGACCCCGGGACTAGAGAAAAAAGTTTTTGGAGAAAAGAGGGACCCGGAGGAAAGAGGAGAGGGCTTTGGGAAGGGGGGGCCCCTTTTCCGGGATTTGGTTTTACATTCTTTTTGATCCATATTAGGCAAACTACATTTTCCGTCAACAGCTCGGGTTTGGAGGAATTTCGGGGCCACTAAAAAAAAGGGGGGAAAATTTTATTTTAAACTTTCTAGAAAAAAAAAAAAAGTTTCAAAAAAACCGATTTTTTTGTGAAAACATGAAAATTCTTTTGGGTATTGTTAAATACGGCCGGTTTTAAAAGTTGAATTTTTAAAAATATATTATGAATTAAATATGTTGGGGGAAAAAAAAAGACTCGCGGGGCCAATTATTTGTCCTAAATTTAGGCAAAAGAAATTAGCTGGGAAAAAAAGGTCCCAAAAAAGCTAAAATTTTAAATTAAATTCCCGTTTTTCCTTTTCCCTAAAATTTCCAAATCCGAAAAATTTAAAATAAGGAAAAAAAATTTTTCGAAAAACGGCCCGAAAAAAATTTTTTTAAAAATTTTAAAAAAAAAAATAAATTTATAAAATTATATATAATTAAATATATAATATCTTTTTAATAAATTTTAAATAATATTTATTAAAAATTTTAAAAAAATTTATTATTAAAATTTAATTTATAATTTTTAAATTAAATAAATATTTTTAATATTTATATTTAATATATTATAATTTTTTATATTTTTAATTAAAATAAATATAAAATAAATTAAAAAAATAAATATATATAAATATAAAAATAAAATTTTTAAATTTTTAATTTTTTATTAAAAAAAAAAAAAATTTTAAATAATAAAAATTTTTATAAATAATATAAATTATTAAAATTTAAAAAAAATTTTTAAAAAAAAATTAATATATATATATTTTGGATATTTTAATAAAATTTAAAAATTTTAAAAATTTAATTTAAATTTTCAAGGTGGTATGGGGGGGTTAAAAAATAAACTGCAAAAGTAAAGTTTAAAAATTTACGGGGGAAAATTGGGAAAAAAAACAATCGAAATAAATTGAAATTAATAAAAAAAAAAACCCCTAATTAATAATGAAATGTATGTAAATCCTTTTCCCCTAAAAAAAAAATTTAGTAAAAGTAACTGCGTAAAAGTGTAAGGCTTTATAAAAAAATTGACAAGATGCCTGTAAATTTTGGGGGTGTAATTGGGGGAAAATGGGAAAACCCCTGAAATTTGTAAAGTAAAAAGGGAAAAATAACTAGGTAGAGAACCCGGGAAAAACTTTAAAGGGGATTGGGTACAAATAATTTTGAAAAAATTTTTAAAAGAAATAATTCAAATTTTTTAAAAAAAAAATTAATAATTTTAAAAAAAAAGGCAAGTTTAAAAATTTTTCAAAAATTAACAATTATCAAATTAATTATTTTTTAAAATCAAAAAAATTTTTCTGGTCTGTTTAAGAAAGAGTCATTGGTTTTTTTGGTTTAATTTTGGGAAATTTTAAAGGTTAGTTATTTGTACATAGGCAAAAACATGTGAGCAGAATGTAGTGAAAAAAATTTTGGGAAATTTGTCATGAATAGACCTAGTTTAATATGTTAGTAAGAAAAATCTATCATTAAGTAGGATCGGGACAACAGGAAAAACTAAGTTTTTTCATTCCCGTATTTTTAATTGTTTAAAAAAGTTTTTGCTGCGTTATGGTATCATGCAGTTAATACGAAGGAATTCATTTAAGGAAAAAAAAGTAAATTTTTGCAACAAAAAGTGGTTTTGTATTTTATGCAAGTAAATAATGTATTGTAACAATAAGTGAGTTTGTATGTATGTTTAAACTAACAATGTCAGCAAATAATTAATTTTTCAACATTTAAAAACGAAAAAAAAAACCTTTAAAAAGAGGAATTAAGAAAATAATGTCATGAATGATAAGGGTAATAAATTTCCCTTTTATGGGAAAGTAAGTAAAAAAATGTGATCATCAACAATACGTCCCCCCAAATAATCCTTGAATTGTGGAGTTAAAATAAAAAAATAATAATGTATGCACTGTGGGCAACTTAACCTAATATAATAGATTCTAATGGAAGAGGTATCGTCATACATTGTGTTTTTTATCGTGCTAGAGTTACAAGGGAAAAGCAAATTATTCATTTCATAGTGGTAGAATAATATGTAGCTAAACCCAAAAAATCGTTTAAAAATAAAGTAAAGTTTTTTCAAATGTAAATAACATTGGCTTAGTGTGTTGTGTGACATTTTCCCAAAAAAAAAAAAACACATTAAAATTTAGAATACATGGTAATTTTAAAAAATCAGGTGAATGATATAAAATTAATGATAGGAATGGTAGGGAAGGTAGACACTACTGTTTTGGTTTGATCGCAATTTTTGCGGGGAAACAGTTGTAGCAGTGTGTGTGCATCATTAATACAGGTGTCCTGGTATCAAAAGGTTTTTAAAGCATCATCGTATTAAACCCTAGTTCCTCAAAAATTCGGACCGGGATGTGTAAGAGTTCAAACTAAACATCACGAAAAAAAAGAGAACTTAAGGGAAACAGGTTAGGAATCGGTAACACGAACTTTTACAGTGAGGACATTTCCGCTCGGGCACGCTAGTTAATGCATTTAGTCAATCTCAAGAGTTTTTCACTGGTGAAAATAGTTAAAGTGAACTCAAAAGTATAAAAAAAAAAAAGTAGTAAAGGTGCACTCATAAAGTGTAAAACAGTGTAAAGGGGCACTCGTAAGGTTATGCCCCCAGGAATTGTGTAATGCATTACGTGGAAAAAAAAAAGTGTGGGAATAACGTGGTTAAAAAAAAAGAATAAGTGTTGACGGGTTGTACCCATGTACCACCGTACCCCCTGTAATAAACGTAAAGTATGTTAAAAATAGCACTATAATATTCTAAAGTTGAATTGCCGTGTATGTGAAATCCTGTTTAACCGAAATATACCGTCACCCATAACTGAAAAATATACTTAGCTGGTAGTACTCGTATTTGGGGTTTTTAAGGGGGGGAGGTGAAGAGATAAACATAGGTGTTGGATGGGCCCGGGGGAGAGATACAGTCGCTGGAACATACAACCCCGGTAAAAGTTCAATTAGAAAAAAAAAACATATTATACATACACAAAATAAAAAAATAATAAATTTATACTCAGACGTTGTTTTTGGTGCACGCGCTTAAAATCCGTAGCTGAGGAAAGGTGGGGGGGTGGTAGGACTGTGTTAGTAGGGTAGTGTCAAGTCAGAATTTTTTTAAAGGGGGGAGGGGTTTTTCGCTGCTCAGCGGAATGTTTTGGGAAAGGGTGGCGGTGGTGTTGTTGGTTGCGTGTTGTGGGGGGGATTTTTGTTGCGCCCCTGGTTTCGTGGCCATGACGAGATGATCTGGTTTCTACGGAGTAGTTACGTTTTGGGCCTGACGAGTGATCTGTGTTCGTATCCGGGGCGGATGGGCGTTGCGGTTTTGGAGGGCCGTGTTGGGTGGGAGTGTTGTTGGGGTCGACCTTTTTGACGAACGAATTTTCTGATTGCATGAAGTTGTCTGCCTCTTCTCCATCTGTAGTTTCTTTTGTTGTTGATTTTTAAGAAGTAATACTTGTAGTTTTTGGTGGTTGGTTGGGGGGTTTCGGTTGATAACGATGTTTGTGGCTCGGTTGGTTTGGTTGTGGTTGTTTTAAGAAGATGGCGATAATCTTTATAATCTGGAGAACGTGGGAAGCTGTAGAATGGCCCGGGGAAAAGGGACTTTTTGTAGAGGTTTGTTTAGAATTGCTTTTAGAATGGTTTGGGGGCGTTAACAACCCCTTAGTCACCATTTATATAAGCGCGGTGTAGAATGACCACCGCATGGCCCCCATTTTATAAAGTCGTTATATTTTTTAGAGGTTTTGGGGGTAGCGCGGCTTGATGAAGATAAGGTGGGTATGTAACTGTTTCTTTTGTTTAAGACTGATAAAAACAGTCACCACCCCTTATGCCAACCATTTTTTAAATTCTATAATTTTAGAATTATTGGTAGAGTTTTAAAAAGGTACTTTCCCGCTTTGTACAAATTTTTTTAGAGCCAGAAGGAGGTAGAGATTACAACCAAGTACAATTTATGGCTTTAGCATAGCCCGGGATGCCGGACGGAGAGAGGAGAGGTGGGGTGTAGTGTCGAGTCCCAGGGCTTCTCCTCCCGTGATAAAAACTAAATTCGCTGATCCTCCGTTCAGCTCCAGTCGTGCTTTAAGTAATTACGTGGGGGGAATTTGACGTGAATAACCCGTGTTGGAACATGCGATTTAAATGCTTTGATGGATCCAAGTATCTATCTTTTTTCATCCCTATCCCACACTCCCCCATTCCCTCCCTCCCCTTAGCCTTTTTCCTGAAATCCTTCATCCCTTTCCCCTATACCCCAAAAACCTATCTTCTTCATGCCCCCGATCGTAACACTCCATCCTCCCTTCAGTGTTTTTGCCCCCTCCGTAAAAAAAACCCCCAGACACCCGACACCCGACACAGACACCCGAAACCCCGACCCCAAAGGGGCACCAGACACCAACACCTGACACCTGGCACCGCCCCCCCCCCCCCCCCCCAAACCCCCCTTTCCTCGTATTCGGTTTTTATCCCTTCTTGTTTACCTATACTTTTTGTGAAATAGGATTTGTCTGTGACATACTTAGCTCGGGCTTTGAGAGTGCAAGGTGTTATGGGTCCCGGTGAAAAAAGAGGAGGAAAGATAAACGTATATTATATTACATTAATAGATAATAATTTTGGGGTTTAAATGTTTTTAAAAAAACCTGATTTTTTGATGTTAATTACTGAAAATATCCTGTATGGAGTTTTTACTTGTTTTCACTGTGTGATAATAGTTTTAATTTAATAATAATAGTTATGCAAGTTATTTTAAAATGTTAGGGGGATAATGATGAAATACTTCCTAATCTGTTTGTAGTTGTAACTGTCTACTGTTATTGGAGGGGTTTTTTGGCATTATAGACGTTTACGTTTTCATTTAATGAAGAATGCTTGGTGCTTTTTAAGAGACAGGGCAGATGATTTAGTATTTCTTTTTTTTTTTTTTTTTTTTTTCTTTTTTTTACTTTCCTTTACTTCTTTATTTTTCTGGTTTCTAAAATATTTTTTCTGTTTATTTTCCGTTTTTAAAAAGTGTGTGTGTTGTGTTGTTGTGTGTGTGTGTGTTGTCGTGTACGTGGCGTGTGCGTGTGTTTGTTGTTTTTGTGTGTGTGTTTGTGTTCGGGGGTTTGTGTGTTTGTTGTTGTGTGTGTGGTGGTGAGTGATGAGTTGATGGGGTGTGAGTGTGTGTGTGGGTGTTGGGTGTGTGTTGTTTTTGTGTGGTGTGTGGTGGTGTGTGTGGGGGTGTGTGTGGGTGTGTGTGTGGTTTTTTTTTGGGGGTTGTTGTGGGGTTTGTGTGGTTTTGTGTGGGGTGTGTGTGTTGTGTGTGGTGTGTTGGTTGTGGTGTTGGTGTGCGAGTGCGAGACAGTGCGGTGCGAGTACGAGTGCGATGGAGTGGGGCGCGAGTGCGAGTGGGGGGTCTGGATCGGGAGCGGGGGTCGGGTGTCTGGTGTCTGGGTCTGGGGTCTGGGTCGGGGGGTCTGGGGTTCTGGCGTCGGGCGTCTGGCGTCTGCGTCTGGCTCGGGCGTCTGCGTCTGGCTCGCTCTGGCGTCTGGCTCTGGCGTCTGGCGTCGGGCGTCTGCGTCTGGCGTCTGGCGTCGGGGGTCTGGGGTCTGGGGTCTGGGTCTGGTGTCTGGTGTCTGTGTCGGGTGTCGGGTGTCTGGTGTGGGGTGTCGGGGTCTGTGTCTGGCGTCTGGCGTCTGGCGTCTGGCGTCTGCGTCTGCGTCTGGCGTTGGGTCGGGCGTCTGGGGTCTGGGGTCGGGTGTCGGGGGTCGGGGGTCGGGGGGTCTGGGTCGGGGGTCTGGGGTCAGGTTCTGTGTCTGGGCCCGGGGGCCCCTGGTGTTGGTGTCTGGAAGTTTTTACGGAGGGGGAAGAATCACTGAAGAGGGGAGGGAGGTGTTACGATCGGAGGCGGGAAAAAGAATAGGTTTTTGGGGTTATGGAAGGGATGAAGGTTTTCAGGAAGGGCATGAAGGGAGGGAGGGAAGGGTGAAGGGTTGGATAGGGATAATAAGATAAAACTTGGATCCTATCTAATCATTTCATCACATTTTCCAACGCGAGGTTATTCCGATACAAATTCCCCCACCCAAAATACTTAGCGCGACTGGGGCTCGAACGGGGGACACGAACTTAATTTTCTCCCATAGTCCCCAAAACGAGCGTGTGGGGAAAGGGGAAGGCTTTAAATGAGGGGAAAGGATTAGAAAGAGAAAAAAAAGTGGTAAAAGCGTCGCGTCTAATTTTCCAGGTGTCTAAGTAACCATTCGGGGAGTAAAAATAGGGAAAAAAGAGGTGGGGGTGTGATTGAGTGAGGAAAGGAAAATAAAAAGGGTAAAAAAATTCTCTCTCTCCTCTCTCTCTCTCTCTTTCCTTCTCTCTCTCTCTCTTCTCCTCTCTCTCTCTCTCTCTCTCTCTCTCTCTTTTTTCCCTTTCTCACATTGCCTTTATGTAAAGGGGAAAAAAAGGAAAATAGAATGGAGGGAAAAAAATATGGGGTAGGATAAAAAACAATTGAAAGAAAGCTATAAAGCCGGAGGGAGGAAGGGAAGGAAAAACCCAAATAAAAGAAACTGAAAAAAAAAATTTAAAATATAAAAAAAGAAAAAAAAATTGAGTGTAAAGGAAAAGGTGGAAAGTGTCAATCTTTTAATCTTTTTCTTTTTCTTTTTCTCTCTTGTTTTTCCCCTCCCGCCCTCGCTGCAGCTTATCTTTGTGTATTTATTTTTGCGCTTCTTTGTGTCTTATTTTATCACAATCACCCTCCTCCCCCCTCCTCCCCCTTCTTTTTTTCCTCCCCTCTTCCTTGTGGGGAATGGAAGAGAGAAGAAGAAGAGAGAGAGAGAGAGAGAGAAGAGAGAGAGAGAGGAGAGAGAGAGAGGAGAGAGAAAACCTGATGGGAGGGTATCACTTTTTCAGGGAGGGGTGACACAGGAAAAATTAAAAATACAAAGGATACAAAAAAAGAACGCGAAACATTCCTACTGGGCAAAAAGCTGCCTGTGTGCACTTTATACAAAAAGGAAATTAATAGAAAAGTTAAAGGCTCCTCCCCCACTCACCATCCCTCCGGCCGAGGCCATGTGCTTTCCCCAGCAGTTGTTTTTCGGGGGTCCGGCTTTTTTTTACCACAAAAGGGGGGCGAACTGCGCATGCGGGGGAGTGATGTTTACCAAAAGACTTGTTGATCAAAAAAGCTTCGCATGCGTCCTCCATAACATTCTCGCAGCCCAAAACCCACAACAAAAACAACAAAAAACGGGACGGGATTTTTAAAGGGAAAAGATTACCAAATATGGGATAAAATCGCCGTTATTTAAAATTTTTGTTGAATAAAAATACCACCGAAAAACGACCCACCACCACATCCAAAAACCACCCAAAACTCATTATCCAATCCACCTACAGGGTTATCGTTTTAAAAAAAAAGGGTCCGGCTTTGTGTAAAACAGTCTTTTTTAAAAACCTTCCCTCCGCGCATGCGCTTTCGCGCCCCATTTTGTTGGTAAGAAAACCCGGACTGAAACCGAATACACAAGTGGGGGGAAACGGAAAAACCGGCAGAAAAAAAAAAAAAAAGCAAATAACACCATACATTTTTTTAAAACTCCCATGGAATTTGATAGGAAAAGACAAAGAAAGACTACTCTAAGCTAACTAAACCCTAAATAAAAAAAAATTTAGGACCGAAGTAACGAGTTGGGCTTTTGAGCTAATAATTTTTATCAAATATTTCTTAAACGTTCAAACTTTTTTCTTTTAACTATTGTAAGGGAAAGATATTAATGAATTCAACACTCCTTGAAGGAAACGGTTTCTCTTTTTGACCAAATCGCTTACCAAGATCTTGTATCCATTATTACGGTTATGTTTGTCTGATCATTCAAAATAGTCGTATATTTTCACATTATCAAACCCCGGGGAAACTTTTAAAAACACCCCTTAAAGTCTCCTCGCAACCTACGTTTTGAAAACTAAAAAAATTAAGTTCCTTCAATCGCTTTTCGTAGGCTTTTTTTGCAAGCGTGGAAAAATTTTTAGAAATTTTTCTTTGTACTCTCTCTATAGGGGTTGTCTCATTTTTTCCTATAGTAAGGAAACCCCGGGTGAACAAAATATTCAAAGGGAAACAAAGTATCGATTGAAAATGTTTGAATGATTTTTTCAGACTTCCTCGAAAGTCTCCCTATGAAACCAGTTAATTGTTGCCCCTTAACACTTTTTGGCATGTTTACTGGCTTGGGTCGTTGCTAATAAAAACCCCCCAAGTCATTTTCTTGGGTAACATTGAAAAGGGTCACTCCGTCTTTAAATGCTATATTATTATATTTAATATAATATATAATATATAATATAATATATATATTATATATTTTATTTAATATATATTATATTAATATTATATATGATGTTTTAAATTTCCCTATTGCTAAACCTACACTTGTCGTATTAATTTTTTCACCATTTTTTTCATTTTTTTTTGAGAAAAAGGGGGGAGAAGAAAAAGGGGGATGTGGGGGAAACGTTAGTAAAGGGAGTGGGTATTTTTCCAAGGGGAAAGGGGAAATGGGAAGTTTTTTACATTTCCGGGGATAAAAATTTTGGGAGTGGCGTTGGACTATTGAATCCCCCGTTTTTTTTATCTCCCCTCCCTCTCTCTCTCTCCTCTCTCTCCCTTCCTCAGTCCCCCTTTCGCTTTTCTCCCCTCTCTCTCTCTCTCCCCTCTCTCTCGTGTACCTACGGGGTCCGTCTAAATATTTTGTTTCCCTCCCTTTTTTCTTCCTTTCTCTTCTATATACACCCCGCCAGGGGGCGGGGTTGGTAGATTTCGGGCTAGAGTTTGCGAGTCCCTGCCTTTGGGGGGGGTCACGTTTCGAGTCCACCAAGTTCGCCTGGCGTGGTGGCGCTTTGTATAGTCAATAACCTTGTTTGGGTACTTGTAAAGTGTCTAATGGGTTAAAGTTCTTATCTTTAATACTAATAAAGCGAAAATGTGTGTGTAATGTGTTGTCGTGTGGTTTGTGTGTGGTATGTTCCGCCCCCCTGGCGGAAACCCATCAATACCACATTTTTGGAACCCGTTGCCAGGGGAGGGTTTTAAAACCCCCTTTTGAGATGATACATCCCCTTTTTTTTTTTTTTTTTTTTTAGCAGCCTATTAGCGATAAATTTTAAAAAAATGGGTTTTCGAGAATGAGGGAAACCTTGATGTAGGGTTGGTAATGGGGGATGAATGGGTGGGGTATGGGTAATGGGTTTTGGGGGGATGGGTGAGTGAAAGGGGGGGGGGTGTGGTGAGGGAAAAATGGGGGGTGAGGGTAAAGGGTGAGTAATTGGTGGTGGGGATGGGGGGGTTTTTGGGGGTGGGTGGGGTATGGGGAAAGGGTGAGTGAAAGGGGGGGGGGGTGTGGGTAATGGGGAGTGTGGGTTTTGGGGGGATGTGAAAGGGGTTGGGTAAAGTTAATACTCATTTTTACATCCAGATTTCGGAAAGTTCTATCTGGAGAGTCTGTTTTGGTGGGCCTTCGGCCCCCCCAACCAGGTGGTGGGGCCCACCAATACCCTCCCAGAGTGCCAAAATCCGCCCAAGGGCGGCTTTGCGGCTAGTCTTCTATATACACTCCCTACTGGCGTTTGTGTGGTGGGTTTTTGCATGCGTGTGCTGTGTGTGGCGTGGCGTGTGCGTGTGCGGTGTGTTGGTGCATGTGTGTGTGTGTGTGTTGGGGTGTGTTGTGTGTTGTGTGTGTGTGTGTCTTAATCACCCCCGGGGCTTGTCCACAATCACAATCTTGTCATAAAATAATAAAAATGAGTAGTAAGGGGGAGGTCCCGTGTCTATCCTTCTTTTCCTAAACCCCTTGTTTTCCCCCGTGACTCTCTAATGGTTCACGCTAAAAACCTCCTACCACGCATAATTACCTTCCTTCATCCCCCTTTTCCTTCCATGGGCCCTTTTCCCTTCCCACCAGCCTCCCCTGGTCCCTTTAAACCTCTCTTCTCTTTCTTTTTCTTTCCCTTTTTCGCCTATTCTCCCCTTTTCTCCTCCCTCTTTCCACCTTTATTGCACGAAAATACCCGCTCCCGCGGCCTATTCCCCAATTTTTCTTTTGTTTTCTTCATCTTTTTTTTTTCTTTCCTATTTTATCTTTTTCCTTTAAATCTCCTTAAACACTATTTTACAATTCCTTCATTCCATCCTACTCTCTCCCGCTTTTTTCCCTTTTTCACCCTTTTCATCAAACATCTACATTCTTTTCCCTCGCTCCCTCCCATTCTTACATTTCTGCATCCTTTAAATTTAGTTTTTCTTACCATTTACTACACGCCTCCCTAGTATTTTTTTCCTTCCTTCCCCCTCCCCCACTCATTCATTCTTTAACCCAAAATATTTCAAAAAAATCATGAATCAAAAAGAAAAAATGAAAAAAAACGTGTTTTTTAGCAATTTTATTTTGCACTAGCCGCAAAGCCCCCCTCCGGGCGAATTTTTGGCTGCTCCTGCGGAGGGCTATTGGTGGGGGCCCTCGCCCACCACCTGTGTTTGGTGGGCCTCCGGCCCCCAAACACAACCTCCAGATAGCCCCCTTTTAACTTTCCTGAAAACAGGGATGTAAAAATTATGTATTTAAAGCCCTTAAAACCCATCACCCACACCCCTTCACTCCCATTCCCATCCCCCCCCCCCTTAACTCAAACCCAAAACCCATCACCACACACCCATTCACTCACCCATTACCATCACCCCCCCCCTATTCCCTCACCCATTTACTCACCCAACACCCCCACCCATTACCCACACCCCCCCCCCTTCATCACCCTTACCCTCACCCTACATCAAAATTTTCTCAAATTTTCCAACCCCTTCTTTTTTCCCAATTTTCGCTAATAGCTACTATAAAAAAAAAAAAAAAAAAAGTGTCGGATCATCCCATAAGTGACTTTAACCCTTTCCCCCGGGCGACCTGGGTTCCAAAACTGTCCATTGGGGATTGCGTCACGGGGGGGGAACCCATCGCGGACACACAGACACCACACAACACACACACTTTCGCTTATATTTTATAGCCGCAAAGCCGCCCCCCGGGGGGGATTTTTTTGGGTAGCTCCTGCGAGGGCTATTGGTTTTTTGGGGCCCCCCACCTGTGTTTGGGGGGCCCTTTGGCCCCCAAACATTTCACATCACCCCCCAAACCCCTTCCTTTACCCATTACCCATCACCCCCCACCCATTCACTCACCCTTACCCCTTTACCCCCCCCCTTCACTCACCCAATACCCATCCCACACACCCATTCACTCACCCATTAACCCTCACCCCCCATCTATTCCCTCCCCCTTCACTCACCCATCACCCCACACCCATTCCCTCACCCCACCCTTCACTCACCCATTACCCTCACCCTACATCAAGGTTTCCTCAAATTTTCGCAACCCACTTTTTTTTTTACAAATTTTCGCTAATAGGGTGCTAAAAAAAAGAAAAGAAAGTGATCGGATCATGTCAAAGTTTGGGCTTAAAAACCTTCCCCTGGTCGAGCTGGTTCCAAAACTGTGCCATATGAGGGGATTGCGCCACGGGGGGGGGAACCTATCCACTACACAGACAGACACACACACACACTTTCGCTTATTTATTACTACCGCAAAGCCCCCCTCCGGGCGGACTTTTTGGCTGCTCCTCGGGGGGCTATTGGTGGGCCCCTTTTGGGCCCCGACCCTTTTTTTTGGGGGGCCGAAAGGCCCCCCAAACACAGACTAGACCTCCAGATAGCCCTTCTAACTTTCCTAAAACAGGATGTAGAAATGTATGTATTAACGTCAGCCCCTTCACTCACCCCCCCAAACCCCTTCACTCACCCATTACCCTCCCCCCCACCCATTCACTCACCCTTCCCCCTCACCCCCCACCCTTCAATCACCCTTACCCATCACCACACCCCATGCACTCAAAACCCTTAACCCATCACCCCCCCTATTCCCCCACCCATCACCCTCACCCCCCCCCATTTACTTACCCATCACCCCCCCCACCCATTACCCTCCCCCCACCCATTCATCACCCCCATTACCCATCACCCTACTCAAGGCTTCCTTTAAATTCTCGCAACCAACTTTTTTTAAATTATCGCTAATAGGCTCTAAAAAAAAAAAAAAAAAAAAGACGGTCCTCATAAGTGGGGTTAAAAACCCTTTCCCCCGGTCAACCTGGTTCCAAAAAAGTGGTATATGATGGGGTTCCCACGGGGGGCGGAACCTATCCCACACACAAAAACACACAAAATACACACACACTTTCGCTTTTTTTAAAATTTGATAGTAGATTAATTATTAATAAACACCTCCTTGTATATAACGCAGCGATTAGTTCGAAAAGTTTAAAGAAAACATTACCTTCTTGAGTTTCTTCCCTTTTTTTTTCTTTCTCCCCCCCACTGTAAATTAAACCCCCGCCCCCTTAGGGGGCCGCGCCCCCTTTAAAAAACATTGCTTTAAAACGCCTTTTCATATATTTTAAAACCCTACCCTCACGCCCCACCCATCCAACCCCGCCACTCTCTGCTAACCCCCCTTGATAAAAAAAAGGGGAGCACATTTTGAAATGGTAAGGGCGTAAGTACAAACATTAATTTGTTGAAAAACCGGGGGGGAAAAAAAGAAAGGGGGGGGGGAAAAAGCTAAAGAAAAAGGGGGTGGGAAAAAAAAAAAAAAAAAAAAAAAAAACAAAAAAAAAAAAACAAAAAAAAAGAAAAAAAAAAACAAAAGGAGAAAGGGGGGCATTTTTAGCTAAAGAGAGGGGTTGGGGAAGTGAGGGGCGTCTGAAACTATGGGGACGAGGAAAAACACCCCGAGGATAAGAGGGGAAAGGGAGAAAAGGGAGGGCTGAAGTGAAAGGAGAGAGAGAAAAAGGAAAAGGGAGAACAAATAGAGCAAAGAAAACCCACGACTGTGCCATGACAGTCCCTAAACGTACCACGATGGCTTCAAAAACCCTCACACGTGGGTGGATGTTCCATGGTAAAGGGAAAAGGAAGAAAAAAGATGGGAAAAACCCGGGTTGGTTACGTTTTTGGTGATAGAAAAAGGGGGGGAAACGGGGGGGGGGGTTTGGGGTAATAAAGAAGGGGGGGGTTGGGTTTGGGAAAACGGGGGGGGGGAGGAGGGTTGGGGATGGAAAAGGGCGTTTGGTTTTTGGGGGATATTTTGGGGTTTTTCGGGGGGGGGGGGGCATTTTTCAGGGTTTTAGGGGGGGGGGGGTTTGGGAAAGTGGGGGGAGGGGGGTTTCCCCCGGGGTGAGGGAGTGGGGGGGTAGGGAACGGGGGGGGCATCACCGCGGGGTGGGGGAGTAGGGGGTTTAGGAGACAAGGGGGGGGTGTCACCATGGGTGAGGGAGGGGGGGGTAGGTAAAAGGGGGGGGTTGGGAGGTGATGAGAAAGGGGGGTAAAGGGGGGCATGGGTGGGAAAAAGGGGGGAAGGTGGGGATAAAAACGCCCCGTAAGGGGTTTCTTATCGTCACGATAGACATAAAAACGAACACGATAGTGTCACGAAGCTCCCCTCCCTAGAAAACCCGTAGCGCCCACGATTAACTTACGATAGCGCGCTTTTGGGTAAAAACCTCGGGAGTTTCCCCCGAAAATTTTAGTGCACGCACAAAATTTTTCGTGACCTGGGCCGGCGGGGTCACGAGCGCACGATGGGTCACGATGGACCCAAAACCCGGACCATGAGGGCCCGTTTGCGCATTTGCATTGTTGGCTTTTTCGTGGGTTTCGATTAGGAAAATGTGTACGGGCTTAAGTAAAGCCGGCCGGGCAGGACAGTAGGTATGTGCCTCAGGGGGTCCCGGGGACAAGGGGGCTACAGTGGTCACCTGCTGACCCCAAAGTTGCCCCTCAGCCCCTCCAGCGTACGATACCCCAGCCCGGGCAGTGCAGCTGGACTTTCTTTCCCCCCGGAAAGCTGCCGGGCGGGGAGCAGTGGCGTGGTCTACAAAAGCCCGGCGGGGGCGATTTTCCCGGGGCTCTGGCCACAGTCAAATAGCGGTCCAAATTTAATTTTTTGCTCGAAAAAGGGAAAAAGGAAAATTTTAAATAAAAGCGGATTTTAAATTCCCTTTCATTGAAATATTTGTTTAGTGAAAAATGTTTTTTTAAAAGGGGCCCTGCATAAATTAGCTTAACAAAATTAAAAAAATTTTGGAAATGGGAAATTTCCCCCCCCTACCAAATTATGTTTACCCGTAAAAAATTTTATACTGTTTCTTCGGAAATTTTTGTTTTTAAATGTTATCAAAAAAAAAACCTTTAAAACACACTAAAAAAATGCCATTATGAGACTTGCAAAAAAATTTGCATAAACTTAAACTTTTCCCCATTTTATTTTGGGGAAAAATTTTTTAACATGGGAAAAATCAATAAAGGGGAAATTTAAATTTAGTTTTCCTTTGGAATTTTTCCCTTTTTCTGATAATGAATTAAACCCATGCATAAATTAGCGTTAACTAAATAAAAAAACATCAAAAATTGGGTTTTTACCCGATTTCCCCCATGTAAAAATTTTTTCCAAAAAATTTATTAAAGGGTTAAAATTTTAAAATTCATGCATTTTCTTGAAAGTCTCATATGCCTTTTCTTTGTGTGTTTTACGGTTTTTTTTTTTGAAAATACTATAAAACCAAAACCTTTCCAAGAAAACAGAAATATTTTTTAAAAGGAAAACATATTGGGAAAAAAATTTAACCCGATTTTCATAAATTTTTTAAAATTTATTTAACGCTTTGTTTATGCATCCGGGCCCTTTCCCTTTTACACTAAACGAAATATTAAAGGGAAAGCAAATTAAAACCCCGCTTCTAGTAATACCCCATTAAAATTTTTTCGAGCAAAATATTAAATTTGGCAAAGAGTTTTAAGTTAATGCATTTTTTCTTGAAAGCCCCAAAAATGGCATTTTTGGTTTTAGGGTTTTTTTTATTTGATAATATTATAGAAAAAAACTTTTCCAAAGAAAACCCGGGTATATTCTTTTTTTACTGAAAAAACTTAAATTGGGTAGGTAAACTTGTAGGGGGGCCGGAGGGGGTTGTACCCTTTTATGGTGTGACGCCCACGGGCAAATCCCCCAAAAGGCCCTTTAATCATTTGGTGGCCAGGGATTAGACCGAACCACCGGGAGACAAAATCACCAGGTGGCCACGATTAGACGGGGCTTTTGGCATCCCCGGCCGCCTCCCGCGAGGACACCTCCATTCGGGGGTGTTTTTGTTCTATCCCTTTTTGGGCAGCACCGTCTGGCCAACGTCTTTTTTCTGCTGAAACTGGGAAAAAACGGGGGCCCCAGTGACTGCAAGCCCCCTGGTGGCTGCACGGGCCCCCTCATCAGCACCCTCTTTTTCCTCAAAAACCAAAACGTAGCTGGGCACCCAGTTAAAACGCCCGTGGCCCCCCTTTCCCGGGGCCCGACCCTTTTTTTTTTGGGCGAGGCCCAGGAGGGTTTTTGGTGAGCCGCACATTTCCGCTAGAAAAAGATTGCGGCAGGCCCTGAAGGCAAAACCTGAATTTGGGAGGGGAAACCAAACCACCTCTCCCCCCGACTGTGCTAGGCGGCTCTAGGGGGGCTGGATCGAAAACAGCTCCGTCTGCAGGGTGGAGCATTTTTTTGGGGGCGTCCTCCGGACGCCTCCCCCCCGGCCTGCCCCTCCCCGCCCAGGCCCGCCCTTGCTCTCTGAGGTTTTGACAGTCGTCCGGTAGAAGGGGGCGTCCTGGGAGGGTTTGCCCTTCTACCCCCCTTTCCTCAGGGTGCTCCCGTAGCCCCTTTCCCGGGTGTCAGCCCCCTTGCGGGCCGAAAGGGCGGGGATGATTACTTCCACCGAGGGGGCATCCACGGGGAGGGGAGCGACGTGGGGTTAAATGACGGGGGGGTCCTTACTGCAGAAAATTTGGTCGGGGGTCAAACAAGTGGTTGGCGGGGTGGGCCACCCCCGTGCCGGGTTGTTGCCGGTTTAAACAGGTTGCTGCTGCTGCTGCTCCCGCTCCTAAGGATGGGGGGGGGGGGAGTGGGGTTTACGGGGGAAGCGAAAGGGGGGCGGGGGGGGAGTGTCATCTCATGAGGACGTTTTTCCAAAGGCAGTGCACAGGGGGGGACCGATAGTGTTGTTCACGGGGGGAAAGACGGGTGTAAAGGGCGGGGGGAGGGGGGGGGGCCCACAGAAAAACCACGAAAAAATTTGGGGAAATCCCTTTAAAAAAGCAAAGTTTTTACCAAACAGTAATTATGGAGGATTTTTTTTTCCCCTGGTGGGGTGGGTGTGTGTGTGTGTATGGTATGTGTATTTGTTGTGTGTTTTGTGGGGTGTTTTGTGGGGTGGGGAAATCTGTCTTTTTCCCTGTCACATCGTCATTTGTGAGCACGATGATACTTTTTCTGAAAATTTTGGTACTAAAACCCCAAAAGGGCATTTGCTTTTTTGGGGAAAATAAAAATAAGTGCGACTTTTATATTGAGCCAAAACGACAGACTTTAAAGTAAAGGTTTCCCCATGAATTTGGTCTATAAAGAAAGTAACAACTGCTAAACCAAAAGTGATTATGTTGACAGGGAAAGTAAGACTAAACCCCCCCTTTTTCCCCTCTCTCTCCCTCCTTTTTCTTTCTCTTTTTCCCTCCCTTTCCCTTCTCGTATTTTTTTTTCCTTTCCTCCCTTACCTCCCCCCCCACACCCCCGTCTCCCCCAGCTCTAAATTTTTGCATAAAAAGGCTTTGGGCGGAATGCGGTTTAGATCAAGAAAATCCTTTTTGGAAGCTAAAAATCTACATAATATTGCATTTTACAAAAAAGATGGGAAAGCGAGCACACACACGCACACAACACACACGGGCACCAAAACGCACCCCAAAAACACACTCACCCCCACACGCCCATCCCACACACAAAAAACCATACTACAGAAAAAACCCCTCCCTTTATAAAATAATGATAGGGGAAGGTTTTTCTAGTAACAACAAAACCCCGAGAAAAAAAAAAAACCCTTTAAAAAAAAAAAGGCCCGAAATCATAAAGTACTCTCCCATAGAAAACAGTAGATTAGGTTAGTTTAGGTTTAGGTTGGTTCTACTGGATCTTTTTATTTGAAAATACATTCAAAATTTAAACATTTTTATATTAGTTGGGGAATTTGCGGGGGACCCAAAATTTTAGGTAAAAAGGAGACTTTTTTTGGGGAAATTTAAATTTTCATAGCGGTTTCCCGACAAATTTAAATATCAGAAAGGGGAAAAGGGTTTGTGGGAACGAGGATGCCCATTTGGGCCTGGATGGTACCACAAAAAGTCCATGTCTGTTGGAGTACTTTTGGTTGATCACTATTATAGAAATCTTTCCCAAATCTTTTTTCAGGGTGGTTGACGAAAACCCTTTTACTTGAAGTGTTTAAAATTATTAAACCTGCCTTTTTGTACAATTTTAACTCGTATTGTTGGGACTTTTAGAAGAATCTCTGGGTTTTGATGGTTTAAAATTTAAATTTTTTATTATTAACCTCAAATTAAAATTATCACAAGAGGCTTTTAAAAAGAAACGGAATATTTTTGGGTCCGATGAAAAAAGACTCTTTAGGGAAACCCCCAAGCCAGAAAAAAAAACTTTACATTTGGGAAGGGTAAACCATCATCACTATTATATGAATGCTATTTGTTATTGAAAACCTTTGCTTACCATAAAATGTACACACTGACCTTTTCCCCATATACATTTACACATATCAAGATACGTGTGACCCTACTAATAAATAAACCCTCCCATACATAAATCCCACATAATTATTCTACATATATGTAGATGCAGGTGTCAATCACCAGGGACATATGTCCGCTTCCTCAAAAACCTACCATCCCACTTTTCCTGTTTTTACACATATATGATATGAAATTATAAGTATCTTAGGTAGAAGGAAATAAAAACCCACGTTCAAAAAATAAACCCCCAACTCTTCCAGGAAAAAGGGGAAAATGCGGCCCGGCCCGCAAAACTTTCGGGGCCCCAGGGTTTTTGCCCTTTGGGCCCCAGGGCGAGTCCCGTTATCGCCCCTGGGCTCGTTAGTGTTTGGCCCGGGGTTTACGCTATACCCCCGGGCCCTTTCCCCCCCCTGTTTTCCCCTGTTCCCCCCGAAGAGACGCCCTGGGTGCTGCCCTACACATGAACCCCAGGGCCAACAGACCCTTGTTGTGTAACAAAAAAAAACTGCCGCAAAGGTTTGGGAAAAAGGAAAAAAAAGCGCGCTTGATGGTTTCTCGATGCTTAGCTTGCCCGGGGACTAACCTATGGCGTTGATGACGTGGAACGCCGGGTCTATACTGGGCAAACTTTGGGCCCCCGTCCAAAGGTTACCTCTATAGGCGGAAAAGCTTCCTCCCCACCTGGTCCAGAATTTGGCCCCTGCCCTGGTGGGGGGGGGAGTTTTTGGGGCCCCGTTATAGGCAGGGGCGGTTTTTCCCCTTCCCCAAGGGGGGCGCGGGATTCTCCTCCCCCCTTCCCCCCCCTGAAAGGTCCCTGTGTTAATTTTTCCCAAAAAAATTGTCTCCTTGTAAGGGAACATTCTTCTTGGCGAGAAAGGCCAAGGCCCGTGGCTCCCCCGTTTATAAGCCTTTCCCCCGCTCTGTACGGGGGGACGGCTTGGGGGACCGAAGGTTTATTCTGAATTGTTTTTTGAAAGGTGGCCACGCTGCAGTATTCCCCCTCGTCGGAGAGGAGAAAGGCCCCCAGAGGGAGCATCGGGGGGGCAGCCACATCGTTCTTGCGTAAGATCCTTTGTCCATCAGGGCAAAAATCCAGCGTGGGGGGAAAGAATCTTCCCAAACCTCACGGAGGGAAAAAGCATGTCTCGAGGTTTCCTGGGGACGGGGAAGAGGAGGCGATACTCCCAAAATTTCCCCAGCCACTGAAGGAAGGAAATGGTGTCTGTTTGGCCCCCCATTGCTGCGGGGGTTTGTGCATGCGTGGGTCAAGTGGTAGGGCGGGAAACAGCTCCATTGTGTTTACCGGGGACGCCGACCCGCGGTGGGAAGAGCACTCGCCGGGGGTAGGTGGTGAAGACTTTTAGTTTTCCCGGATATGGACGGCAGGGACAAATTGGGGGGCTTTAGTTCTTGGACATCTTTTTCGTTCTTTTGTGCAAATTTTTTAAAAATCTATACACAAAATTTTTTTTAAAAAATAACACAAAAAAACACACCTTTTTTTCAAAAAAACCCCCAAAAAAGATTTTTTTTTGATTTTTTTAGAGCAAAAGGGGAGTTTGTAATTAGGTTTTTTTTTTCCCTTTTAAATTTTAAACCCACCCAGTATTACAATTTCTTATGCCAATTTTTTAAATTGAGTCCATTGCCGGACACCCCTATATGATTTTTTTTTTTTAGCTTGTGAGGGGTTTTTTTGTAAGGAATTTGGAAATTGTCCCGGTTTTTCTGGGCACAATTTGTGTATTGAAAACCACAATCGATGAAAAATTTTAGTGAATGCGTTTTTAATCAAAATGTTTGTGGGTGGATTTTGTTAGGTTTGTTTTAATAAAATTGGGGCTCTCGAAACGAGGAAAAGGGGAGAGAGAGAGAGAAAAGAGAGAGAGAGGAGAAGAAGGGGAGAGAGGGGAGAGAGAGAAAGAGGGGGAGGAGAGAGAGAGAGAGAGAAAAAAAAAAAAAAAGGGACCCCCCAAAAAGCTACCCCCCAATTTTCCCCTTTCACCACTTTTTGGGAAAATCCCGGAGTCCCCCCATCACCCCCCCAGATCAACAAATTTGGGCCCCCCACCATCTCCCAAAAACCCCAAACAAATTTGGTTTTTTAGGGGGGGAAAAGGGGAAGGGCAGCTGCAGACCTGCTCCTCCCTCCTTCAGTTGCTTCCTGGAATCACTCGCTAGTAGATGAATGGACACCTTTGTTTGGGGGCTTTTGGGCTCGCTGGAGGGCCCTTTTACAGGGTTGGCTTTGGCGTTTGCTGCCAACCCAAGGAGCCTGGGGTGCGCGGCGCCCCTTTCTTTTCATTTATCCCGAAATACCTCCAAGACCGGACCTTAAAGAGTGGGGATCAACGGCCACCTTCCCCGCCACAAACCCCTCCACGCCAGCGTCCCCCCAGGGCACGTTTCTCGGGCCTCTTCTGGGAGTGTCATTTCAAAGACCATTTTCCCACTTTATTTTTTGAGGGCCCCGGGCCCCCGCCCGTGACGCACCCTTGCCTTTCCCCGACAGGCGTGCTGGCAGGGCACGGTGGGGCCGCATCAAAACCTGGCATTGGACAAAAATCGTTTACCTGGAAATATCGATGGCAGGTCAGTCTGGCCCCTGACCCAAAACCCCGGGGTTGCTTATTTTCCCCCCCAGGGAAGACTCGCCAACCTGCCTGCCCCCGGGCAAAACGGTTTAGGCAAAATCAAACCCCCTTAGAGATTTCCCTCTCAACCTTGGGGTGGATTTTGAAAGCGGGGGCTGACCTTCACCAGTTTATGCCAAAGAGTTTGGCCCAAAAAATTTTCCCCCCGGCCCCCGGGGAAATCAGCTTTGCCGGGGCACCCCCCCAAACCCTTTGAAGTCAAGGGGGGTTTAGGGCCTGTTTCAAGGCCAGGGATATCCCCTAATGGAAATTTCTTTCCCCCCCAACATGGGCATCCTGCCCGCCCTTTACCTGGCCACACTAGACCGGGATCCAGAGAAGAGCCCAGCGACCCGGTTAACGACAAACGTCCCCCCCACGCGGGCCCGATCCTTCCAACCCCCCCGGAGCGCAAGGGGTGTGGCAGGTTTATGGGTTATGCCCAAGGGGTCTCAATTCCCCCCAAAAGCCCCCCCCTGGCACCATCAACTCCCCAGGCCCCCCCCGCCCCCCTTTTTACCCACCCGCGTCGCCCCCCCACAGACAGGACAAAATGACAGTGCCCTTCCCCCGGAAAAGAGCACCCCCCTACTTTTTTCCCTTTTTAACCCCGCTACAAAACCCCCTTGGGAACCATTAGTTCACCCCAAAAGGGCCTCCACCACACGGCCCCGCTAAAAAGACTTTAAAACGGGGGGGGAACAGCTTTGGGTTTATGGCCTAAAAATTTTTATTAAAAACAAAATTTGTTGTAATTTTTATGGATTATAGATAGCTTATATAAAAACCCAGAGCTTTAGCTCGAATAACCCCCAAATGTCTATTTAGTTTAAATAAGAAAAAAAAAAAAAAAAGAGAGAGAGAGGAGAGAGAGAGAGAGAGAGAGAGAGAGAGAGAGAGTGGTGGGGGTTATTATTGATCAAATTTTTTGATACCGCTTGGAAATGATTTGACCTGCAAAGAAAAAGGGAAAATTTTCGCGCCAAGGACTGCAATACACCGTTTTTTTCAAGAGGGAAAACCCGCAAAGGAGGGTTGGTGTGGGTGTGTGGGGTGTGGTTTTGGTGTGTGTGTTTTGTGTGGGGTTGGGGTTGGTTTTCTTTTGGATGGTGTTTTGCCCATGTAAGCCCGGAAAAAAAAATAGTGCCTTGGTGTTTTACTTATAAAACGCATATAGGGCCAAAGTTGTGGGTTTGGGAATATTTCAAACTAAAACTTCGTTTTTTTCTTCCTCGGGGAATGTTGTTGTTTCCCTTTTTCGGGTGAATGGGTTTTGGGGGTATTTTGGGTGTAATTTTTTGGTGGTTTTTGCCCAGGGAACAGTGGAGCTTCCTATGTGTGTCCCGCCCGTTTCCCTTTTTTTAAGTTTTGGGGATTTACCTCGTTGCAGCAAAAGCCTAAAGGGATATCGGGGGCTGGCCTGTTTCCATATTAAGTTTTTATCAAGTTTTTCCTTTTAAGTTTTCTCTCTCTTCTTTTCCCCTCTCTCTCTTTTCTCCCCCTCTCTCCCCTCCCCCTTTTACCCCTCTCTCTATTTTCTCTCTTTTCTCTCTCTCCCCTCTCTCTCTCTTCTCTCTCTCGGGTCTCTCTCTCTCTCTCTCCCCCTTTTTCTCTCCCCTCTCTTTTCTCTCTCTTTTCCCGTCGGGACATCGGGGATTTTCCCCCATTTATTGATTTTGTAAAACATACAAAAAATATCCTCACCACTGTTTATTAAATTATTGTAGTCAAGTTGTAATTTTTTTTTTTTTTAAATTTTTTTTTTTTTTAATGTTTTAAAGTTTTAAAGAAAATTAAAAAATAATAATAATAATAAAAGAAACTTTTTTTACCAACCCAAAAATTTATGGGGAACATAACTTTGGGGACTTGGTGGTTTTTTTTCCAATTGTTTTACACTCCCCCCCCCCCCCAAATCACACAACCAAAACACACACACACAAACCAAAACACACACCACACACACCACACCCCACACACCACAAAACCAACACACCCCCGCGCGCGCGCGCACACGCCACCACCGCACACGCACACGCACACGCACACCCCTACCAGCTCTTATTTCAACCCAAAAAGGGGACCGGTATAGACCCAGTGGGCCCCCAATACCGCACAAATCTGTACAGGGGACAGACATGTTTACCCCGGCCCCAGTTTTTTGGAACTCATTACCAAAAAAATATAAAACTCCTTTCTTACCCAAAAGTCCCCTCTCCATATTTTTAAAAAAACTTCTAAAAATTATTTGTAAAATACTTTTAAACTATGAAAATCAGTGAGTACGAATATAAGTTTGTTTTTTGCTGATCGTGTGTGTTTGTAGCTGTGTGTGTATGTATGTGTGTGGTGTGTACATATGTGTAGTATGTAAAGGTATTGCATTCTAAATGTATGAATACCTCTCCATAAGTGAATATTGTGTGATATGTGTTTGTACGATGATGTTTGAATGACTGTTCGTTTGTGCGTGCGTGCGTGCGTGCGTGCGTGTGTGTGTGTGCGTATGTGCGTGTGCGTGAGTGCGTACATTTGTGTATTACTTATTCCATGATTGTCCGTCCCTCGTTGCCTATGCCTATGCATTCTCTTGTATAAATTATTTCGTCTGCCAGGGAGCCTCGGCTCGGCAGACCGTGCCATTTCCTAATGTATTATTGTTGTAGATCCCCTTATGTAATTGAATTATACTGGCAATAAATATTGAACTTGAACTTGAACACGAACACGAACACGAACACACACACACACACACACACACACACACACACACACACACACACACACACACACACATGCGCGCGGGTGGTGCTTTAGCGTCTACGACGTTCTAGTTTTTACTATCATCATCATTAGCATTATTTCGTTTTCTTTTCCTGCGGCCTGAGGGACCGCCACGTCGGGGCCATGGCTCGCGGTGTTCCGGTGTTCTGTGGTGAGGGTCGATGGTGCGTCAGGATCACAGACAAGGCGATTCAATTTGGATTTTGCTGCTTTGCATCACTGCTTGTAAATATAATATTATTTCTTGATCATAATTATTATTTTTATCACGATGCAGTTTTTACCCACAAATTAAGAAAAAGACAAATCTACTTAATCTACGCGGAATTACACATAATTATACAACCTTTCATAGCAATGGCACAGCTCAGGAAGAAACTGTATTTTGAGTGAATATGACATGAATATTTTCAATAAATTTTTCATTATCATTATCATTCAATTTTTCATTGAATATGATAATTATGTAATTGAACAGCGAGCGCTTTTACATTGTAATTAATCAGGTATTCAATATCAAAGCATTTGCATTTTACACGTAACTAAAGGAATATATTTCAATGCAACAAATTATTGTCATCACTTACTTTACACTTTCACGAAATAATATAAGAGACTCAAGTAATAGTCTAGACGTTTTATGCAGCGTAATAAATTATATGCATGAAATCATCGTACAAATTTTTCATCAATTTTGAAATTTGTGATGAGAAAATTAGACACCATACGCTGTTTTGGCCAGATTATTAGTTTAATTAGTGTTATTTCAAATTACTATTTGGCTTTTCGTTATCACACATAATATTATCTTCGATTATCATGATGTTCATGACCTTGTAATGATAAAAAAAAGGAACGCATGTGAGCCGTGGTCAGTGCAGGATGACCTGACCACCGCGAGTTGTCCCGACGTGGCTGTCACTCAGGCCGCATGAAAATAAAAATAAATTATAAAAATTATGATAGTAAAAACTAGAACGTCGTACACGCTAAGGCACCACTCGCGCGCACGTAGCTTACTATTGGCTGACTATTGGCTGACTATTGGCTGACTATTGGCTGACTATTGGCTGACTATTGGCTTACTATTGGCTGACTATTGGCTTACTATTGGCTTACTATTGGCTGACTATTGGCTTACTATTGGCTGACTATTGGCTTACTATTGGCTGACTATTGGCTGACACATTCAAACATCAACATGGCAAGCAAAACACGACACGGGACTTCTTCATTTTGATGTGTTATACTTGTGAGCTGAGTGATCAGTATAATCCATCATTTTGCAATAACTACGTGATGGGTCTTTTCCCTTCATTTATCTGCCTGTCGTTGCTTCTCTTCTCAACAAGTGGATCGTTAAGGAAGACAAACAGTGGGTGAGGAGCAGGACCACCTCCATGTCTCCCTCTCTTCCCTCCCTTACTCCGTGCTAACATCCTCAGTCTTCCAAACATACCTTTTTCTTTCTTCCCTTCATGTCTTTTCTCTACATTTGTCATTATAGCCTTTTCCTTCTCCTTTCTGATCTTTTTTCAATTACTTTTTTTTCTTTACCTTTGATATTAAACTTAAATTTTGTCTTAATCTATTCTTACTTTTGCTTTCCTATCATAAACTTCCACCCTATATCCAATCTATTCCTGTATCCTTTCCTCCTACTTCCCCTCCTCTTACTCCCCTGCCACCCCTATCCTCCCTTCCCCTCATCGCTCACATCTTCAGCCATCTTCTTCACTCACTCACTCGCTCGTATCTACGCACAACCTTCAGTACTCACCCACCTACCATACTTACATCACTTCTCTTCATTGCCCTCCCGTCTTTACCTATATACAACATTCCTACATCCTCCTTTTCCCTCAGGTAATGCCACATCTCTCTCCCCCCGCTGTCCTTAATCAATCAATCAATCATTTGGGGGCATACGCCGGGGGTCGCGTAGCCTCGCCCACCCTACGACGCCGCTCCCGCGGGGGTCACCACGCGCGAGTCCCCATCAACTTGCCACGAGCCTTGTGGGCGCCCCTTTGGCCTCTTCCACGCCGGATTGTCTCCTACAGATACAACCCAATGGGATAGCCCACGGTGTTATGGATTCGCTCAGCACAAGTATTTGGCGTTGTCTGTACCTGTGCAGGAGGACAAAGATCCGGATCTTTAAGTCGCTTGTGATCCCTGTCTTACTCTATGGTTGTGAGGCATGGACACTAAATAGAGACTTGAAGAGGCGAATCGATACTTTTGGTAATAAGTGTCTTCGCAGAATCATGGGTATCGCTGGGATGAGTACGTGTCAAACCAGCGATTGCACCGTGAGACATAATGGGGGGCTATTACTTCTCCTCAATCCCCTCCTCGTATTCCCTCCTTCTTCCTTTCTTTGTAAGTGGCTCACAAATCACTACATTTTCTGGTCACTAACTCAGTCGATTATACTCCCGACCGACACGAGAGACGGACGGTTGGTATCGAAGTTATAATGAAACGCGTCCATACAATGAAACATTCGAACGAAGCTTTCAGAAGGCAATCAATGTGTGTATGTTACGAATTGCTTTGAACTATTGACTGATTGTGAAGCATTGGAACTTCTTATCTGAGGGTTTGTTACGTTTAGCAATGTCTGAATGGTGTGATGTAGTGAAGTGGGGTTCTTATTTACCGTGTTCCCAGGTGGTGGGATGTGTGTGTACCAGTGGTGTTGAGTGTGTGCGTGATGAGGAGGGTGTTGTGAGGTGCTGCTGGGGGTCGCGAGTGGTAATTGTGAAGGATGACATAATGAACCATGCGAACTTGTACAGACTGTGTTAAGTATTCTGAAGCTTTAGCAAGTATCGAGGCAGTGTTATAGGGTATATATAATATATATATATATATATATATATATATATATATATATATATATATATATATATATATATATATATATAATATATATATACATATATATATGTGTGTGTGCTGCGTGGAGTCTACTGCCTCGCCCAAGTTCTCTCGTGCTGTTTAAGGCCGCGTCCCATACAGTACGTTAAGAGACGATCACAGCCGATCTTTTCAAAAAAATTTGAATTTTCAAAAGATCGCCTGTGATCGAGTAACATCGTATAACAAAATCGGCTCGAATCGTGATGATCTGGAGCCGGACGTGTTGCGCGGCGATAGGTCCGTGGAGTCGGCCAGAAAATAGTGTATGCACTATTTTCTGGCCGACTGTTTTTGATGGTCGGGGAAAAAACCCGTTAAATTTTGGACGTGTTGTTATCGTGTGGCGATCGGTGTACGCTCGTGTAGCAATCGGTGTTGACGTGCAATAATCGGCAAAAATGTTCGAAGAAGATTATAGTACGATCGACGTCAACAGCACGACCATGGCACGGCAAAAGCACGACTACAAATAGATAACCCAGTATGCCAGACGTTCACAGCACGTATGGCATCACGTCCATAACACGTCAAGCACCCAACATCAGGTCGACTCATACGGCAGCCACACGATAAACGCACGCTTGCAACACAACAAACACACGATCTAACGTGTGGCGGAACGAGTTATCGTGTTTTCCGTCAACGACAGCCACCCAATAGATGGTTTGGTGGTAGTCTGTGTGGGGGTCGACGGCCCCCACCCTTTATATAAGGCTGGGTATTTGGTCGTACGGCTGTCGAATGAGTCGATGTGTGGTCATACGGCTGTCGGATGAGTCGATGTGTGGTCGTACGGCTGTCGAATGAGTCGATGTGTGGTCGACCTTGTAGGGTGACACTCGTGTGTATCGTGCGACACACTTGCTAAGTACGTGTGTATCGTGCGACACACTTGCTCAGTACGTGTGCTGCTCGTGTGGCAGACGAACAACATCCTACAAACATCCTCCTTATCATACTGTGTACGTGTTGCGCGTACGTGTGTGTCGTACGGACATCGTCACAGGGTCACGAGTTAACGTTTGGTAGACGTGTAGGTGGCGTGTGTTTGCCGTGTTTGTCGTGTGAGTGTCTGTTTGACTGTCGTCGTCAGGAAATGCTCGTGTCTAACGGGTCGAATCGGCAAAAAAACAAAAGATCGGCTAGAATCGCCTGTAATCGTCTCTTAACGTACTGTATGGGACGCGGCCTTTAAGAGCTACCCACATTCGTGGGCCGCCGGGTAGCATATTCCCGTTTTCTGGAAGAGTATGCGGCATTTACTCTTGAACAAGTCAGGTTAGGTTCAGGTCAGGTAGGTTAGGTTTTTTGGAACATTAGTGGTAACTGTTTGTAGGAATTACAATGAGGGTAGTTTTGAGAAAATCCTATGGTTAGTTTCGGATCTACAGCCAAGCGTCTTCACTCGGAAACCACATACCCTCATAGAGTTGGAGAATATGCCGCCGAGCACACGCAGGCGCAGGTTGCGCTGCTTGATCCGCGGCGGCCAGCTCTTGGTGCTGCTGGTGCCGCCGCTCGGCTTCGGGTTACGGGCAGAGGATGACGTCTCGAGGGATCTGGCCGTCCACCCCTCGAGGAGGACCGCTGGTGTGTGTATTCCCTGGGATGGCCTTAATGTCTGAATGTTTGCGTGATCGACTGGTCGCCAAGTCGTCATCTTGTGGTCCGTCCGTATTCCGAGGCTTCTTTAGAGACTTAGTAAGGGTGTTTTTTACAAGGTTGGAGAGTAAACAAACAATAATTTAACCCTCCCCATTTATCCGGGCTTGGAACCAGCAAGGGACTGCTCAGTAACGAGCATCCTCCATGGCTGGGTTGAAAACCACCCAGTATTTTGCTCGTACTTCATCTGGAGAGAGTGAACCTCGCTCGTACTTTATCCGTAAGTAAGTGTGGGAAATCCCCACCAACGGCAGATTGAGGGGAGGTTGACTTCAAATAGCTACAAAGCTATAATGTATACACACACACGCACGCACGCACGCACGCACGCACGCACTCACGCACTCACGCACGCACGTACACACACACACACACATACAAACACACACACACACGCACACACACACACACACACACACACACGAAATTTCTTCTTTGGCACGGCAAGCGAAAATTCACATAACTCTTCAGAAATCGAAAATCGAACACTTATATAATAAGTTTACAGCACACACACGCACATGGCCTGTGTGATTGGATTGAAAGCACCTCCGCCTGCTGTTTGAGGTCGGCAGTTCAAGGCCCGCTACCGCTGGATTCATAGGTGGGACATAGCTGGACAGCATAGGTTGTTACTGCCCCCCTTGAGAAAAGGGATGGGGTGTGTGTGGTGCATGATGTCCCAGAATCATCCAAAGAGGAGCTCTAAGCTCTTTCCGGGAGGGTAACGGCCCATTACCCCCCACCCATTCACTCACCCATCACCCCACACCCATTACCCATCACCCCACCCATTCACTCACCCATTACCCATCACCCTACATAAAGGTTTCCTCAATTCTCGCAACCCACTTTTTTTTCTCACAATTCTCGCTAATAGGCTGCTAAAAAAAAAAAAAAATGACCGGATCATCCTCTAAGTGGGCTTAAAACCTTCCCCTGCTCGACCCGGTTCCAAAACTGTGCCATATGAGGTTTTTGCGCCACGGGGGGCGGAACCTAGAGCGGACACACAGGCAGACACACACACACACTTTCGCTTATATTATTATAGATTTCTCATAATCAAGTATCTCACTGCGGGGCGACCATTAATCTTACAAAGCTGTCTTTCTGTCTTTCACTTTCTCGTAAACTAATTTTTTGTGCATCGTCCATCCAGCGCGTGACTTAACGCTTACACCTCAGTGTAGCATCCTTGTGTGCGTGTGTGTGCGCGCGTGCGTGCGTGCTACATAATCTCGTATTCTTCCACACGCAGTTACAATTGGAAGATCTTGAAGTTAGTGGAAAAAACTCATACCTGTCTTGCAGTGTATAGTAACATTTCAAAGCGAGAGAAAAAAAGAAAAAAAAAAAGAGAGAGAGAGAGAGAGAGAGAGAGAGAGAGAGAGAGAGAGAGAGAGAGAGAGAGAGAGAGAACTTGATAAAGATGAATTGGAGTGGAAACGAGATGCAGATGGAATGGCTGGTCTATCCCAAGGCATCTCCTAAATTTGGACTCTCTCTCTCTCTCTCTCTCTCCACATACACGTGGTTCTAGGAGGCCTTGGCTGTACGCCAGTGCGGGAGCCTTCACGCTGGAGCCCCTGGACCCCGCTGACGACACGCTGTTTCTCTAGATCATCAGCAGATACACGTCGTCCTCGGTGGCCTCGCTGGAGGACTACCTCCGCCCCGCGGGGTCTCACTGGCTGGTGGCCTCCAATTATGAGGCAGAGAGGGGCTGCGTCCGCCTTTATGATTCCCCTGTACAGCCACGCCTAGCCCTCCACCGCCGCCTTCACGCACCACCGATGAGACTCCACGCCGAGCCGCGCGTCGCCTTCCCTGGCGTGCAGCACCAACAGGACTCCTGCAGCTGCGGCGTGTACGCGATCGCCTTCGCGTTCAGCATCGCCGTGTGTGATGCAGCACCCTGCCACGCGGCTGTATGACAGGGACAGCATGGCGGGCCACCTGCTGGATGCCTGGAGCAGGGGCAGCTGCGGCCCTTTCCCTCCAGCAGCGCGAGGCACTGCCGGCACCGGCGCGACACCCAACTCACGACACCCAACACGGTATTTCCTCGGCCAGGCATCAGCAACACAGTATTTCCTCGGTCAGGCAGCAGCAACACAGTATTTCTTCGGCCATGCACCAGAAACACAGTATTTCCTCGGCCAGGCATCAGCAACACAGTATTTCCTCGGCCAGGCATCAGCAACACAGTATTTCCTCGGCCAGGCATCAGCAACACAGTATTTCCTCGGCCAGGCACCAGCAACACAGTATTTCCTCGGCCAGGCATCAGTAACACAGTATTTCCTCGGCCAGGCATCAGCAACACAGTATTTCCTCGGCCAGGCATCAGCAACACAGTATTTCCTCGGCCAGGCATCAGCAACACAGTATTTCCTCGGCCAGGCACCAGCAACACAAGCAAACCTCAGCACGGAGGCAACAACAAGAAAAATGGCACATTAAACAAAAAACTGTCTAATAAAAAAGTATTGAAGGTTAAAATTAAAAAAACTTTCGAGAAACGGTTAAGGCGTTGAAAAGCAGACGTAAAACAAGGAAAACTATAAAAAATATTGCGAAAAAGAAATAAAAGAGGAAAAGTAAAAATCAAAAGCTTCAAGCATGATAGCTTTTTTTTTTACAACTAAAACGGCAAAAGAAACAAAATATAATAATGGCAGTTAACAGGTACGGGCAGTAAGCTGAGAAGGTGTGACATCGACTATAGCTTTAACGGGCTATAATTCTAACAATATATTTTCTTTCTTTCCCCAGAGCTACAACAATCTGTCTTGGTAATCTGAGTCTTGGTAATCAGGTGAGTTGGCAACCTTTGTGTTGTGTTGCATATTCTTTGTCTATCTCTCTGCCTTCCAATATTGCCGTGTGTGCACCGATCACTACGGCTGTCCCGGCAGTGTGAGGAGAGTGTCTTGATCAAAGCGGGGAGGAGGAGGAGGAGGTGAGGGGATGGTGTGCCCGGTGACACTGGCGCGGAGTGAGGGGATGAAGGGAGGCACGAGAAAGTAGAACGATGCAGCCAATAGCCCGAACAGAGAGACAGAGACAGAGACAGAGACAGAGACAGAGACAGAGTTTTAAATACGGTGTTATGTGTACAAAACGTTTCCGATTGTCTTTCTATGCATCATACTTATTACGGGTAACTTCTGGTAGTATTAATACTAATGATATGATAATGATAAAAATGGAAATTTTGTTGATAATTATAATATTAGTGATAACAACAAAAAAGTTATCCTAATAATAATAGTAATAACAATAACAATGATGATCATGATAATGATAATAATAATAATAATAATAACTGATAATGATAATAATAATATTACATAATATCTATAATAATATAAGCGAAAGTGTGTCTGTGTGTGTGTGTGTGTGTGTCCGCTCCAGGTGCCGCCCCATGTGGCGGAATCCTCTCATATGGCACAGTTTTGGAACCGGCTCGAGCAGGGGAAGGTTTTAAGCCCATTTATGAGATGATCCGATCACTTTTTTTCTTCTTTTTTTTAGCAGCCTATTAGCGAGAATTGTGAAGAAAAAAAGTGGGTTGCAAGAATTGAGGAAACCTTGATGTAGGGTGATGGGTAATGGGTGAGTGAATGGGTGGGGTGATGGGTGAGTGAATGGGTGGGGGGTGATGGGTGAGGGAATAGATGGGGGGTGATGGGTAATGGGTGAGTGAATGGGTGTGTGGTGATGGATAATGGGTGAGTGAATGTGTGGGGGGTGGTGGGTAATGGGTGAGAGAATGGGTGGGGGGTGATTGGTAATGGGTGAGTGAATGGGTTGGGGGTGATGTGAATAGGTTGGCGTTAATACATACATTTCTATCTATCTATCTATTATCTATAATAATATAAGCGAAAGTGTGTCTGTCTGTCTGTCTGTGTGAGTGTGTGTGTGTGTGTGTGTGGTATAGGTTCCGCCCCCCGTGGCGCAATCACCTCATATGGCACATTTTTGGAACCGGGTTGACCAGGGGAAGGTTTTAAGCCCACTTATGAGATGATTCGATCACCTTTTTTTTTTTTTTTTTTAGCAGCCTATTAGCGATAATTGTGAAAAAAAAGTGGGTTGCGAGAATTGAGGAAACCTTGATGTAGGGTGATGGGTAATGGGTGAATGAATGGGTGGGGTGATGGGTAATGAGTGTGGGGTGATGGGTGGGGGGTGATGGGTGATGGGTGAGGGAATAGGTGGGGGGGTAATCTATTATCTATATTAATAAAAGCGAAAGTGTGTCTGTCTGTCTGTCTGTCTGTCTGTCTGTCTGTGTGTGTGTGTGTGTGTGTGTGTGTGTGTGGTATAGGTTCCGCCCCCCGTGGCGCAAACACCTCATATGGCACATTTTTGGAATCGGGTCGACCAGGGGAAGGTCATAAGCCCACTTATGAGATGATCCGATCACTTTTCTTTTTTTTTTTTTTTTTTAGCAGCCTATTAGCGAGAATTGTGAAAACAAAAGTGGGTTGCGAGAATTGAGGAAGCCTTGATGTAGGGTGATGGGTAATGGGTGAGTGAATGGGTGGGGTGATGGGTAATGGGTGTGGGGTGATGGGTGAGTGAATGGGTGGGGGGTGATGGTTGGGGGTGATGGGTGATGGGTGAGGGAATAGGTGGGGGGTGATGGGTAATGGGTGTGTGGTGATGGGTAATGGGTGAGTGAATGGGTGGGGGGTGATGGGTAATGAGTGAGTGAATGGGTGGGGGGTGATGGGTAATGGGTGAGTGAATGGGTGTGTGATGGGTAATGGGTGAGTGAATGGGTGGGGGGTGATGGGTAATGGGTGAGTGAATGGGTGGGGGGTGATGGGTAATGGGTGTGTGAATGGGTGGGGGTGATGGGTAATGGGTGAGTGAATGGGTGGGGGGAATACATACATTTCTACATCCATGATTTCAGGAAAGTTAAAAGGGGCTATCTGGAGAGTCCATGTTTGGTGGGCCGAAGGCCCACCAAACACAGGTGGTGGGCCGAAGGCCCACCAATA
>JACEEZ010007508.1:85000-87500 GCA_016584305.1 Chionoecetes opilio
TCTTCTTCATTTTCTTCAACACTGGAGGAATCTTCGTCACTAATGTCAGGAAGTTCTCCAAAGACAGGTATTGGAATTTCATCACAATGAGCTACAGGACGACGTGCTGATTCAAGATTAGGATACTTGAGGCTGCTCCGGTTCTTTCTGTTGATCCCAAGCCAAATAAATAAGCGCAGAAGAAAGCAGTCAGTGCCAGGTTTGTCGGCCCCCTCCAAACCATGGGAATTTCAAACTTCCAGACAACTCTTCTTCCCCTTGGTCCAACGAACGCAGATCCCTCGGTGCATGTCTTGCAAAACCATGTGTGGCGCCCAAGCTTTATCCTGGTCACCAAGTTTCATACCAAAATAAGTATGGTAAGCACGCTTTATGAAACATGTGACTGGATTCCTATTAGGAACAACGGTGTATTCGCCGCAGATGTAGCAAAATACATCGGGCTTATTTATGCAAGATCTTGTGGCCGAATCCATTTCATTAACCTGCAAAAGAAAAATACCAGTTAGTCAAGAATGGGCGCATGTAAACACTTCATAATTCGTTTATTTAAAGAGATAAGAAAGAATTTTGCATCATAATTCAAGCAGTAGGAAGAAATTAATCAGTGCTTGGGTAGGGGGTATACCGAGGATCTGTAGCAGCCTTTATACTACTGCAGGCACGATAAATCAAGAAAAGGGAGTCTGCCTATCGGAAAGACGATAGCAGATACAACACAACACCACACAAGGTATCCCAAAGGGGGATGCAGTACTGCAGTGGGTTTAATAAAAAGTTTTCAAAAGTAAAGAAGTAAAAGTTGAAGAGAAGAAGAGGAAGAACAACAGAGGACTGTTAATCCAGGGATCGTGATTCCGAAGAATTCCTAGTTGGTGACATTGTTTAGGACCACACCCTTGGAACTATCTGAATTGGTGGAATTATTGGATTAGTGGAATTATCTACTGCAAGTACGGTGTTGTATACGGAGGGACGATTCATATATATAGAAAATACCCGTCATGTAAACAAAAAACGTAAAAAAAAAATCATGTGGCGATAGATCAAAGAGTTGACCTGATTAAGCAAAATCAATTGATTTTTGGATTCAGTACATCAAAATTGTCCTAATAGCCCGGTCTCACCGGGCTTAAGTCGTGTTCACGATGGGTTTCCGTTAAAAATACGCTGCGTTCAAGTTGAGATTTCGACAAAACCTTAACCTATCGCAGACTATTCTGCGTTAGGAAGAAATCACTCTGCGAACAGTTTGCGAACAGTCTGCAACCCATCGGGGGAAAAAAATATAAAAATTGGGGGAAAATTAATTTTCTAGTCTGCGTCCTTTTCTGCTAACAGTTGCTAACAGTCTGCGTCCTGTCGCCCAACACTCTGCGAAAAGATCTGCAAACACCTGGAAGAACCTGGACAAAATTAAAATTATTTTGTTTATTCGCCGATCAAACGCAGACTGTTCTGAGACTTTCCGCAGACTAGTCTGCGAATGGCAATTTAACGCAGACTATTCTGCGAGTGGGGGTCGGTAGGCGGTGTATCTCAGATTAATCTGCGTCCTATCTACGTGGTCGATCCGATGTTTTTGTCGCAAGGAGGAAATGCTGCATGCAGCAAATCCTGCTTGCGTTAAAAATTCGTAGAATGGATTGTCCACCGATCTATTCCTACTTAATCCTCGTTGCGTCCAAGTTGCGAACAGCCAAAAAAGACATCGCAAACCCATCGTGAACACGACTTAAGCCCGGTGAGACCGGGGTATTAGTCAGTTAAAAATACTTCTATAATAATATAAGCGAAAGTGTGTGTGTGTGTGTGGGTGTGTGTTTTGTGTGGGTGTGTGTGTGTGTGTGGTGTGTGTCCGCTCCAGGTGCCGCCCCCCGTGGCGGAATCCCCTCATTGGCACAGTTTTTGGGAACCCGGGTCGAGCAGGGGAAAGGTTTTAAGCCCATTTATGAGATGATCCGATCACTTCTTTTTTCTTTTTTTAGCAGCTATTAGCGAGAATTGTGAAAAAAAAGTGGGTTGCGGGGAATTAGAGAACTGGAACCCAAAATGCCAGGGGTCGCTGGCAGTTTTAACCACTTTTTTGATAATAAGTTGGTCTACTGGAAAACAAAATATGGGCTTATTCCACTGCACTTAAAACACAAAAGTATAAAAATTAAGAACGATTTTCTTCATATGTATATTGTATAGAAGCTTGATTCTGTAAAACATTTAGATAACCAATAAAACCCAAAGAGGTTATAGTTGGGGAGGCGAGGTAAAGCTACTCTATGATATTATATAGTCAAAAACGAATGTTTAGAAAGTATCTATACCTAGGCAGTCATATTTTCCTGATATTATTGTGTATCAATCAGATAGAAAGCCTGGAAGTGCAATGAGTCGACGCGTGAAGTCGTAATGTTTTGATTCAATCTCCCCGCCACAATCTCTCCCCCCACCACTCCCCGCCGCGGCACGTCGCCTCCACAATTATAACCTACATTGTCGCAGC
>JACEEZ010007508.1:95000-126720 GCA_016584305.1 Chionoecetes opilio
AAAACACAAAATCCTCCTCCTCCTCCTCCTCCTCCTCCTTGCCCTCTTCCTCTTTCTCATCTTTCTCACATACAGAGGCAGCGTAATATTTCAGCTAGAGAACTCTCCCTCTTTCTTTTGCTATTTACTCCTCTCACCTTCCGATTTCTCTTCCATATTTCCTTTTCTCTCTCTTTCTCCCTTCTATTATAATAATATAAGCGAACGTGTGTCTGTGTGTGTGTGTGTGTGTGTGTCCGCTCCAGGTGCCGCCCCATGTGGCGGAATCCCCTCATATGGCACAGTTTTGGAACCGGCTCGAGCAGGGGAAGGTTTTAAGCCCATTTATGAGATGATCCGATCACTTTTTTTTTATTTTTTTAGCAGCCTATTAGCGAGAATTGTGAAGAAAACAAGTGGGTTGCGAGAATTGAGGAAACCTTGATGTAGGGTGATGGGTAATGGGTGAGTGAATGGGTGGGGTGATGGGTGAGTGAATGGGTGGGGGGTGATGGGTGAGGGAATAGATGGGGGTTGATGGGTAATGGGTGAGTGAATGGGTGTGTGGTGATGGATAATGGGTGAGTGAATGTGTGGGGGGTGGTGGGTAATGGGTGAGTGAATGGGTGGGGGGTGATTGGTAATGAGTGAGTGAATGGGTTGGGGGTGATGTGAATAGGTTGGCGTTAATACATACATTTCTATCTATCTATCTATTATCTATTATAATAATATAAGCGAAAGTCTGTCTGTCTGTCTGTCTGTCTGTCTGGGTGTGTGTGTGTGTGTGTGGTATAGGTTCCGCCCACCGTGGCGCAATCACCTCATATGGCACATTTTGGAACCGGGTGACCAGGGGAAGGTTTTAAGCCCACTTATGAGATGATTCGATCACTTTTTTTCTTCTTTTTTTAGCAGCCTATTAGCGATAATTGTGAAAAAAAAGTGGGTTGCGAGAATTGAGAAACCTTGATGTAGGGTGATGGGTAATGGGTGAGTGAGGTTGGGGGATGGGTAAGAGTGTGGGGTGAGGGTAAAGTGAATGGGTGGGGGGTTTGATGGGTGATGGTGAGGAATAGGTGGGGGGTGATGGGTAATCTATTATAATAATTAAGCGAAAGTGTGTCTGTCTGTCTGTCTGTCTGTCTGTCTGTGTGTGTTGTGTGTGTGTGTGTGTGTGGTATAGGTTCCGCCCCCCGTGGCGCAATCACCTCATATGGCCCACTTTTTTGGAACCGGATTGACCAGGGGAAGGTTTTAAGCCTACTTATGAGATGATTCGATCACTTTTTTTTCTTCTTTTTTTTAGCAGCCTATTAGCGATAATTGTGAAAAAAAGTGGGTTGCGAGAATTGAGGAAACCTTGATGTAGGGTGATGGGTAATGGGTGAGTGAATGGGTGGGGTGATGGGTAATGGGTGTGGGGTGATGGGTGAGTGAATGGGTGGGGGGTGATGGGTTGGGGGTGATGGGTGATGGGTGAGGGAATAGGTGGGGGGTGATGGGTAATCTATTATTATAATAATATAAGCGAAAGTGTGTCTGTCTGTCTGTCTGTCTGTCTGTCTGTCTGTCTGTCTGTGTGTGTGTGTGTGGTATAGGTTCCGCCCCCCGTGGCGCAATCACCTCTTATGGCACATTTTTGGAACCGGGTTGACCAGGGGAAGGTTTTAAGCCCACTTATGAGATGATTCGATCACTTTTTTTTTTTTTTTTTTTAGCAGCCTATTAGCGATAATTGTGAAAAAAGTGGGTTGCGAGAATTAGAGAGAACTGCAACTCCGAAATGCCAGTGGTCGCTGGCAGTTTTAACTCACAATTTGGTGAAAAGTTGGTCAACTTGAAAGAAAAATATGGGCTTATTCCACTGCACTTAAAACACACAAGTATAATATTAAGTACGATTTTCTTCTATATGTATATTGTATAGAAGCCTGAGTCTGTAAAACATTGTATATAACCAAATAACCAAGTAGGTTATAGTTAAGGAGGCGAGGTAAATGTTACTCTATGATATTATATAGTCAATAACGTATGTTTAGAAGTTATCTATACCTAGGCAGTCATATTTTCCTGTTATTATTGTGTATCAATCAGATAGAAAGCCTGGAAGTGCAATGAGTCGACACGTGAAGTGGCAATGTTTTGATTCAATCTACCCGCCACAATCTCCCCGCCCACCACTCCCGCCGCGGCGTGTCGCCTCCACAATTATAACCTACATTGTCGCAGCAACAAGCCGATTTCGGCATTCTTTATTCTTCGTTTTTCCAAGGCATTGCTATTGTATTTTGACAAGCGTTTGCCAGACGCAGCAGTACTGTCTTAGAAAACAGTGTGAACATCACCCAAATTTTTCATGCCACAATATACATGTTAAAAATATATTAAGCTTTGCTACTCGAGGCGAGTAATTTGCATTAAATTGCTATTATAGAACGTTCCATCGTAATGAATGTCATCCATATAATTAGTAGAACAACAGAAGAACTATATTTTTTGGTATTCAGATGCGGTGCATCAATGTTTATCGCGAAATTAATTTATGAAAAAATATTAGTCGCGGAGCCAAAACACAGTAGACCAACCTTTGAGTTAAAACTGCCAGCGACCACTGGCATTTCTCGAGTTTCAGTTCTCTCTAATTGAGGAAACCTTGATGTAGGGTGATGGGTAATGGGTGAGTGAATGGGTGGAGTGATGGGTAATGGGTGTGGGGTGATGGGTGAGTGAATGGGTTGGGGGTGATGGGTGATGGGTGAGGGAATAGGTGGGGGTGATGGGTAATGGGTGAGTGAATGGGTGTGTGGTGATGGGTAATGGGTTAGTGAATGGGTGGGGGGTGATGGGTAATGGGTGAGTGAATGGGTGGGGGGTGATGGGTAATGGGTGAGTGAATGGGTGGGGGGAATACATACATTTCTACATCCATGATTTCAGGAAAGTTAGAATGGGCTATCGGAGAGTCCGTGTTTGGTGGGCTGAAGGCCCACCAAACACAGATTGGTGGGCGGCCCACCACCAATAGCCCTCCGCAGGAGCTAGCCAAAAAGTCCGCCCGGAGGGCTGCTTTGCGGCTAGTTCCTTATATGCGTGAGTTTCTATTATCCTTCCCTTCCCTTCATTCACATGTCCCCTCTCTTCTTTCCTCTCCCTTTCCTCTCCCTCTTTCCTTTTTGTGTCTTTCCTTTCTTTGTTCTTATCACTTTTTTCAGACTTTTTTCCTCGTGCTTTCTTTCTTTCTTATTTCCATTTTTCGTTGGAGTAAGTGGAGGTGGCGGTAGTGGTGGTGGTGGACGTGGAGGTGGTGGTGGTGGTGGCCATGGTGTGGGTGGAACCCGGAGTAACAGTGAGGGGAAGTGATGGTAGAAAGGACAGCGTGGTGTGTTACGGAACGGCAGGTTGTGAGAGGTAGGCAGGCCGAGGAGGACATACGAGTACTTGGGATGCATGGTGGAAGTATTAGTGTAACAACTCACGGTAGTTCCATTTCTCCGTTGCGTAACTTGCTCGCACCGCCAGGGATTCCACTGGTCATGTCAAAACCAGTGCATTTACTTTGTACATGACGGGCGAATATCATCTGATGGCACTGAAGACTAGGTCAAAGTAGCCTTACTTTTGGCTGCTTTTGGGCATTTTGGGCCAAAGCATCCGTCTTCTCATTACCAAAGAAACCCACACCGGCCGGAAGTAAGGCCGGTCAAGGATCTCCTTACTTAACAAATGGATGAAGAGAGTTAAGTGAACCCTCATAAACTGGAATGACATATATATGTATAAACATAAAATGGAAATATGACACTAAACTCAACACCTTCGTCAGATTTAAAGTCATCTGTAGGAACCGGAATGAAATCCTAATGTAAGGAATAAAAATTTACTTGCCCGGCCTGAAGAGGAAGAGGGAGTTTACAATTTGGAAAACTTTTGCCAAATGTTACTTCAAGAAGAAAGCCAAAGACCGACCCTCATAAACCTATGCTGGCAGCTTGGTATAACTAGGCCCGAAAACGTCTGGGGAACAACCTTTGTTCTAAAATTAAAGAACCTTGGTAAACTTTGCAAGATAAAGTAAATTTATGCTCCACAGTCACAGGACATTGTCTGGCAAGACACGAAGCGAGGGAGGCGTTGAAGACGATACCAACACTCTTACTTCAACGACTGGTGTTGGAAGTTCAAAAGGGAAAACATTAGCATCCCCGCACAGACTCGGGATGAGACTACCTGAATACTGCGGTCGCCTGCTGGACACTAATATGATTACCCACGCTGACGTAGTCGCGCCGTGGGTAGGGCAGTCAGTTCAGTCTGTTGGTTTGTTGGTTTGTTTGTCTGTTTGTCCGCACACTTCCTCAATAACAATTTATATTATAGGGTCACAAAACTTGTAGGAAGGTAGACCTTGGGCCTACATCTTGTCGTAATGGTTTTCAGGTCAAAAGGTTTACGCTCAAGGTCACGAAGTTACAAAATGTGTAACTCGATAACAAATAATGTTAGGGTCACCTCACCTACCATGTGGGTAGACCTAGGTCCACCTTAGACCTACCACGCGTCGCAACGTGTTTCAGGTCTAAAGGTCAAAAGTCAAAAGTCACGAGGTCACAAAATTTCACAATATATTTTAGTCCATAGGGCTTTTACTGTTAAAGATAGGGAAACCAAACATTCATACGAGTTAGTTGAGTCTGGGACACCTCCACAGGGCCAAATGACCTTGACCTTGAGTTTGACCTTGTAAATAGGTCGGTTCAACTCGATGTTATACTCTGACAGTATGGCTACAGGCGTGTGTCTGCATCTCCCTTGAGCGCTGATATTGATCTAGTTTGCCGTAACACAGTAACACCCACAGGCAGGTGCAGGAGAGGAATACACTTCACATCCATACTGCAGCTTCGAGGGAATAAGGAACCGATGTAGCCGGAGGAGCGCTGTGCGGTCAGCTCTCCTTATGATGCGCCAAAACGGCTTCAGCAAGTCCATAGCTGAAGACAAGATGCCTAAACTGAATTACAGCAGGTGGGGAGCCCATCCTCGTTCTTGCTGGGTGTTCAATGCCCATAAGCAGGTCAGCAAAGGGATGATGTAAGGAAGAGAGGTGCAGGTGGTTAATGCAGGGGAAAGAGGCGTAATGCAGGGGTAATTAGCAGGATGTAGGAGCCTGTAAAGAGGGGCAGGGGGCAGCGGCAAAGGAGAGGCAGGGTGCGGGGGCAGCGGCAAGGGAGAGGCAGGGTGCGGGGGCCGCGGCAAGGGAAAGGCAGGGTGCGGGGGCAGCGGTAAGGGAGAGGCAGGGTGCGGTGGCAGAGGAGGGGAAAGGTTGCGGAAAGTCCATCCCTTTGTTGAGGCGGCTGTTTATTGGTCTTTTGTGTCAGTCCGGGCCAGCAGTTCCCGGAAATGGCTTCGTCTTTTATTATAATTGTTGGCTCTTTCCTTTCTATTTCCTTATCTATCTCATTCCAGCTGTATCGTCCTCCTCCTCCTCCTCCTCCTCCTCCTCCTCCCTTGCCTTTCACTTATTCAAGTCTTATCTTTTAATTTTCGCCTTGTATTTACATTTAAGTTTTTATCTTTTGTTTGTCCCCCCTTTTTTATCCTAGAGTCCCCTCGTCACTTGCATGGAGATAAGATAAAAGCAGTGCCTGTATTCTTTTGTGTGCATGTGTTGTAATTTTCTTTGAGTCTGGGACCTTTAGCACTCTCCCTCTTCCCCTCAAGTCTTCTTCTTTCTTTACTCTCACGTCTTCATAATTTAATTCCTCTTGTCTTTAGTTTTTTATCGAAGTATTTATTTTTTCATTTGCTTTATTTTTTTATTGCTTCCCCTTCAGCTTTTTTTTTCTCTTTTTTTTGTATTGCACGTTTTCAGCATCTCTTCTTTCCTTTTTTTGTTTTTTTCTCTTTGCGTGTTCACTCTCCTCTCATACTCTCTCTTCTACTCTATGTTTCCATTTCTCTTTTTCTTCATCTTTTCCTTCATATTCTTAGCGCTCGTTTTCTTTGCCTCCCTTTCCTGTACATTTTCGGGCTTAAAATTTGCAAATTCTGTTTTTTTATGTGTGAATTACTCCTTTGTATTTTCCCTCCCTTTTTACTCTTTGATTCTTGGGCTTTATTATTTTTTTTTATTATCCTTTATAATATTTGTATCTTTTCTCTCATGAATTTTATGCAATATTTCATTTCTTTGCCATAAACGCCCCTCTCCTTCTCTCTCCCCCTTCTTCTCTCCCCTCTTCTTTTCCTCTCTCTCTCTCCCCTCCCCTCCCCTCCCCTCTCCCCCCTCCCCCCTCCCCTCTTCCTCCCTTCTTTTCTCTCCCTCTCTCTCTCTCTTCTCTTCTCTCCCCCTCTCTCTCTCCTCTCTCTCCCCCTCTTCTCTCTCTCTCTCTCTTTTCTCCTCTCTCTCTCTTTCCCCTCTTCTTTTTTCCCCTCTCTCTCTCTCTCTCCCCTCTTTTCTCTCTCTCTCTCTCTCCTCTTCTCTCTCCTCTTCTCTCTCTCTCTCTTCTTCTCCTCTCTCTCTCCTTCTCTTTCTCCCCTTTCTCTCCTCCCCCTCTTTTCCCACATTCTATGACTTTTTAACGGTTTTCTCATACTCTTCCTTTCAAAATTTTCTTTTACCTGTCTTCTCTGCTTTTATTCCCCTCCCTTTATCGGGGAAAAGGGGGAAGGGTGCCAGGGGTGGAGGGAGGGAAAAGTGGGAGGGAGGAGGGGGGGTTGGGATGAAAAATAAAAAATTCGTAAAATAAAAAAGATAGCATTGGGAGGAAAACAGATGAAACGAGGGGAGGGGGAAGAGGGGGGGGGGGGGAAGGAGGCGGAAGGGGGGAAAAGGAGGAGGGGATTACATGGGATTAAAAGAAAAACCTAGGAGACCTTTGGTCCATGCGAGGGTATCTGCTAAAACTACAACTACTAATATCAACTCTTGTAAGAAAAAATTTGGGAAATAACCCATGTCCTAAAGAAAATGGAACATGGAATTTCGTGGTCAGAATGTAGGATATGAAATATCTAACTCAAACCACTACCCTAAAACTAATCTACGGGGGATAATTGAATTCGGGGGCCTATCAATACCCTTTTACTTTACAGTGCGCGCCAATCTTTTTTTTAAATGGTTATTGTGCTGGCTTGACAAATTTGCTGGTAATTGTTCCACGTCAACGACTCTACATTAAAATTTTTTTTACGGGATGGGTTTGATGCAACGTTGACCTTTTATTTTTAAAAACCTTATTTCTTGTTTCCTTGGTTAAAAGCTCAAATGGTTTTTCTTGATTAAAAGACTCAATCCTTTAGGATTTTAAAATTTTTTCTATAAAGTCCCCACGATTCTACGATCCTTTGGGAAAAACTTTATTTCCGCGTCTCTTTCTTTAAAGTTTTAATTTCGCAGAGAGGGAAAATTTTTTTGGGTTGCTCTTCTTTGCCCGATTCCCAATTTGGTTTGGTCTTTTTAAAACGGGGCGACCAAAATTTAACGGCAATTCCAAGTGCGGCCTAACCAAGGACGTGAAATTTGTCTTTATTCGGGTTTTATGTTAAAAATTCGTTGAAAAGCCCAACTTTATTTCCCTTTTTTACGGGCAGGAAAATGGGCTGTTTTAAAGATCATTATGGTGAACATCTAATCCTTTTCCTGTTTGTTTCAGTTAAGATTTAGTTGCATTTATATTTATTATTGGGGTTTAATCGTTCCCTATATCTTACTTTAATATTCGGAATTAAATTTTAATAGCCTTTTCATCCAATCTGATAGTTTATGAGACCCTTTTTGTATGATTTCGCAGTTTTTCTAGTTTTTTGCTTTACCGCCTAATTTGTGTCATTTTCAAAATTTCGAATTTTAAAAAATCCGCATCCAGATTTTGATTTTATCAAAAAAAGAGTAGGACCCAAGCCGAGCCCTGGGCACCCATTTAAAACATCAAACCAAAATCAGATGCCTCGCCATTTATTACTACCCGTTGTTTAGATTTGAAACCCAATGCCAATCCATGAACTTTTTTGCTCTCCAAAACCCTGTCCCTTACTTGGTAAACAGTCCTTAGGGGGAACTGATCGAAGGCTTTCTGAAAAATAAAGGTATTTTAATCCGGGGAATTTTAGCGTCCCATTTGAATAAAGACTTTAAAAATCCTGGGTTTTTTTAAAGCGGGATTCTTTTTTCAAAACCTGCGGGGGGTTTAGTATTGAGTTTTTTTCATCGAAAAAGACCTTTTTACCCCGCAATTTTTTTCTAAAAATATTTTAACAATACAGACGTTGAAAAATTGGGCGAAATTTCTTGCGGGGCTCTTACTCCTTTCTTAAAATATCGGTGAAACTTAGCTAATTTCCACATACAGGAACATTTTTGTCCGTTAGCGATTTTTTGGAATAACTTTGAGGGGAGCGAAAGTTGCTGTGACATTCGCGAAGAAAATCGCGGCAAAATTTCGTCCACCCCCAGGGATTTTGCTGAGTCAATTTTCTGAAAATCTTTGATATTTCGTCTACTGTTATTCCCCTATTAAATCTATCACTTTCGGTCCCATACTGTTCGGGTTCGGGAAATGGGCTTGTTTTTCTTTAAATACTGCTTTAAAAAGTAATTTTTGAGAGATGCAATGCTCTTATTATCATTTACCAAATTTATTCTTATCTTTCGGGGGCCAATACTTTTTTTTAGTTTTTTCTTACTTCGAACTTTTTGAAAGAACCTTTTCGGGTTTTTGTTTTGGGATTCTTTAAATTTTTCTTATACTCGCGTTTTTTATCTTTTTTAAATCCTTTGAACGATTTTTACGCCCTTGTATTCTTTGAATCGAAGGGTCCCCATTTGATCGCTTTAACTTTATCCTCGGCGCTTACTGCCAATGTTTTAAAATTCTTAGTCTCCAATGGGTTTGTTTATGTTATTCAGACGTTTTTTTTTCAGGGGGAAATGTTTTTAAACCCCGGTTGGGAGTTTATTTGTAAATAATTACACATGTTTTCGGCGTTTTTACGTTTAGTAGGTCAACCCCAAATCAACTTCGCTTAGTCCCTCTGATCCGTGAAATTCTTTTTAAAATTGGAACAAATAACCATTTTTTTGGATGTCTACATTGAAATTTTATGCCGCATCTGATACCTGTACACTGTTTGCCAAAGTTCACCTATATCGCAGTAATCATCAATCAATTCGGTAGTAAAAACAAAATCTAGGTACTATTTCCCTTTTAGTCTCAAGGCCACCTGATTTAGTATATTCGTTACCATACCCAAGCAATTGCTCCCTTCTCTATCGCAAAATTATTATTCATTTACAAAAGAACAAAAAAAATAGGAAGCACAGGGGCCGCGAGGCCTAACACTGGATTTTCCTGCCCTAACACTACTCATCCCCCTTTCATCCCCATCCTAACCCTATCCAGCTCCCCTTTAAAGCTCCCCTAATGCTTTTCCCCACTAACTACCCGTCTACTGAGACCATTCCACTCATTTTACCACCCTTTTGTAAACCCTTTTTTTTCCCCATTTCCTTTAAAAACTACGCTTTTCCACTTTAATCCGTTACTTCTTGTTCTAAACCCGGTTAAAAGCCGTAAAACTTTTCCTACCTCTCCTTTATTAAAAACCCCTTTTTCCATTAAAAACTTTTTTCAGATCGCCCCTTACTCTGCGTCTCTCGATAGTATGTAAAAAATTCAATCTCCTCTCTAACTAAAGTTACGCACCCTTGTATCATTTTGGCCCTTTTCTGCACTTTTTCTAAAAACACTATATCCATCCGTAATATGGGGACCCAAAAATGAAAGCAAAGTCTAGGGGAGGCCTGCTAGACCCAAAAAAAAGCTTAAAATAAATTCCCACTTCTTTTTAAAACTTTGGGGAATGAATCCTAAAACTCTATAGCTCTTTTCTGGGGCCCCAATACATTGTTTCCTAGGCGGGGTCGGGCTCACCCCCCCCAAAATCTTTTTCACCCTTCTGATCTTTTAGGGTACTTCTTATGGTTTATTATTAAGGGTTTTTTCTACCAAAACCCTTCAAACGCACATTTATCAATATTAATTCCATCTGCCATCTTATTTCCCACTCGTTAATTTATCTAAGTCCCCTGCAAAATGTTTAGTAACTTGATCCAATAATCCTACCCAAATTAGTATCATCAGCAAACTTGCTGAATCACGCTATCCCACTATCCAAGTCGTTGAGTAATCAAAAAAAGTAAAGGGCCCAAAAAAGACCCTTTTGGACTCCCTTGTTACCATTCCCCTTAATTTGGAACCTTTTTGAACCCTTTTTTGCCTTTCTTACCAAACTCTGATCCAATGGAAACCTTTCCCCTCGATACCATGGCCCTAACCTTATTTTAAAGTCCCTCGTGTGGTACTTTGTCAAAAGCCTTACTAAGTCCAGGGAATTATATCATATCCTTATCATTTTCTGCCCTCCATAACTTTCCTATAAAAACTCATAAATTGGTGAGACTGACCTACCCCTTGGTAAACCCTTTGTGAAACATTTATCAAACTATGTTTATCTAAGTGTCTCTAAAGTTTTTTGCAATAATAGATTCCAAAAATTTTTCCCCCCCTGATGTTACTTTTCGGGTCGATAATTGACTTTATCCTCTGTCTCCCTTCTTTAAAAAAAGGGGAAAAACATTTCCTTTTTCCCCCACAAATGGCACATCGCCTATCTCAAACCGATTTCCTAAAAAATGTCACTAAAGTCCTAACACCCCTCCTTTCATTCCTTTAATACCCGGGATCACTTCTTCTGGGGCCTGGGGATTTAAATGTTTTTTCATTTTTTTTATCCCCCCCCTCCCCTTTCCCTATTTTTCACAATTTTTGAGTTTCTCCTCTCCTTCCTTTTTAACATCTGTTTACTATCGGGATGTCTGTGTATCCCCCCCCGTAAAAAAATTAAAATAATCATTTAGACCCTACAATATCCCCACCGTATTTTTAAAACTCACCCTGTCCTGACCTTAAGGGGCCCAAATAATTCCCCTTGGCTTTGTTTTATAAAAAATAGAACCCCCTTTGGGGGCCCTGTTCGCCTGTTCTGTACTTTAATCTCTAATTTTTCTTAGCAAATCGAGTTAAATTTTTTCACTGTCCTCGCCAGTTTTTACGAGGTAGTTAAAATCTCCAAAATAATGCTGTTATTATTGTTGACCTGACTTTATCTCGTCTAGAGGGGCAATCGACTTCCCCGGTTTGATTTTGGGGGGACGATATATTTCCCAATAGTTACAAAATTCCGTTAGGTTAATTTTTGCGTAACTGAGTCCCCAAAGATTTTTTTACTTTATCGATTTCGATTGCTTGCAAATTATTTTAATGTAAAAGAACCTCCCCTGCTTTTTGCGTAGCAATTTTTGGAATGTCTTATACCTGGAAGGCTATTTCACAATAAATTTTAATCTTTTGTGTTGAACCAACTCTCGTGATACTAACAAATCTGGGGTTTCGGCAACAAAGTATGCTAAAATTCGTTACCTTTAAAATAATGCTTCTGGCATTTGTGTAGAGTATTTAAGTTTTTAATAGTTTTGGTAAACCCTTTCGTAGGGGTTTTCCGCAGGTGTCTAGGGCCACTGTACCAGAGTGCTTGATTAGTTGCCTTGATTAGATTTTCCCGGGAAAAGGAACGTGCCCCCGCGTTGCTGGGGTAAAAAAGGGGTTAAGGGGATGCTGCTACTGCCATCCGCTCGTCGTTTTTTTTTGATCTGAGAAAACTTTTTCATTTTGCAGACGCCAATCGTGCATGGCCACAGGGCTGAGGGTTTTAGGGCCGTCATCCCCAACAGGATGAAACCTACCAGGGGGGGGTCCCGTAGAAAATTTTCCAGAAATTTGCGAAGTCTACTTTTCCTGTGCACAAAGGACCCAGCCGGGTTTTTTGCCTGAAACCCTTACGAAAACGTCGGCTACACCTAGTTGGGAGAAATTTCCCGAAAAAAATTAATGTTGTTTAGTCCCTTTAATTTTCCCGGGCAAATTCCTTTCTTTTCCGTATTTCTTTGATCCCCCTACTGTCACTCGTTTTTTCATCATGAAAAACATAGAGAGGTTTCGTTAGTGTTCTTGGGGACGTCATCGCAGCTGCAGTGATGTCGTTTTGGTCGTGCTTCTGGGAAACAGAAGTGCTTTTTTTTGCACTTGTAAAACCCCACCGCAAAAATCCACCCGTGTCCTCGGAGAAATTTAGTCCCGATCATCAGGTCTGTGTACGTCATCCTTCATGGGAGGGGGGAATAGGAAGAGGAAGAGGAGAGGAGAGGAGGAGGGGAGAGGGGAGGGGGGAGGAGGAGGAGGGGGAGGAGGGGAGGGGAGGGGAGGAGGAGGGGGGGAGGAGGAGGGGGAGGGGCGGTAAAAAAGGGGAAAATAAGGGAAAAAAAAAGGGTTTTGGGTTTGAAATGATGGAAAAAAGGTGGGTCTATTATTTACCTTCCTTAAAGCCCCAGTGTGTATGCTTTGTAGGGTGGGGGTGGGGGGACGGCCGGGGGGGAAGGGGGGGGCAAAGGGAGGGGGGTGGAGATAATGCAAATAAACCCGTTCTTTTCTTTCTAATTTTTCACTTTATTAATTACCCAATATTTTTTTTTTATTGAAGTCGCGTTTATCATTATTATTCTTTATTTTTGGATCGATCTTATCTTTATTTGTTCACTTTGTATTTCTGTGTTGTGTCCTTTTGTCAGGTTTGTCTATTTGCAATTTTTATTTCTTATTTTTCCATCTCATCTCCGTAGTGAGCGGAGCATCACAAAGCTTGATGGATCAATCAATCAATCATTGGGGGCCTACGCCGGGGGGCGCGTCGCCTCGCCCACCCTACGACGCCACTCCCGGGGGTCACCACGCGCGTGTTCCCATGCAGGCTCCTTTCCCATACCAAGCAACTCTCGACAAGAAACATCAACTTGCCCCAGCCACGAGCCTTGTGGGCGCCCCCTTGGCCTCCTCCACGCCGGATTGTCTCTTACAGATACAACCCGATGGGAAGGATTGGTTTCAGGGTAGCGTGCCACATGCCCATATAGCCGAAGTTGGCGCTGACGGACTATGCAGGTAATAGGCCTCGATTCAGTCTCACGGTGCAATCGCTGATTTGACACGTAATCATCCCAGCGATACCCCATGATTCTGCGAAGACACTTATTACCAAAGGCATTGATTCGTCTCTTCAAGTCACTATTTAGTGTCCATGTCTCACAACCATAGAGTAAGACAGGGATCACAAGCGACTTGAAGATCCGGATCTTTGTCCTCCTGCACAGGTACCGACAACGCCAAATACTCCCGCTGAGCGAGTCATAACACCGTGGGCTATGCCAATCCGCCGTAAGACTTCTTGACGTGACCCGCCGTCATTATGGACTGCGCTACCAAGGTATGTAAAACTTTCCAAGATCTCAATGTCCTCGCCACACGCATGAACAGACTGTACTGCTTCATCTAGTAAGTCTCCAAACACCTGGACCTTGGTCTTAAGCCAGGAGACCTCAAGTCCCAAAGGCTTTGCCTCCTCGTGCAGCGCCTCGAGAGCCATCACCAGGACCTCCAGCGACTCAGCAAAGATTACTGCATCATCGGCAAAAACAAGATCAGTGATCTTGGTGTTGCCGACGGATGCTCCACAATCACTTTGATCTACAACCCTGTCCAATACCCAGTCCATACAAGCGTTGAAAAGTGATGGGGCAAGGACGCACCCTTGCCTCACTCCTGTATTCACAGGAAAGAAGCTGGATACACCTGCCCCACACTTCACAGCACTCTCACTTGCACTCAGCACTTGATGGATCGGGATTGAATAATTCACTGACACGTGATTTACTTGCTCCTTAGAGTATTTGAACCGATGGTGGTGGTGATGATAACAAAAAAATATATAATAATGGAAGGAGTGAAATAATCGATGATAATAATGATATTGATGATTTTACCAATGATGATAACACTATGAAGATGAATAACCACCATCAACACCACCACCCCCAATGCCGCCACCACCATATCCATCCCCACACACCTGCCTCCCTAACCTTCACCACCACCACCACCACCACCACCACCACTATCATCAATCCACCTCCCTTCCCCTTCCCCCTTCATCCCCTCCCCCCACTTCATCAGGCAGGGCGGCCCACATCACTCACCGCTTCCCACTTCACAAGCTTTCCATCTCCTTTTTTCGCGCAAAGTTTGAATGTAAGGATAAATTATAATTAGTCATGGCCTCAGGGGCTCAGTGACTATACCTCCAACACCATCATCACCATAACAGCCTTTCATGCCCTGCCTCTTATGTCTCTCTTTCCCTCTCTAACTCCCTCTTTCCTTACATCCATCGCTATCTCTTCTCCAAACATCACTCTTTCCCTCCACCTTTCCTTCTCTGGTAGTTCTCTCTATGTGTCAGGTATACCAACTCTATTTAGTTTCCATGAGAGACGTTGATGAGGGTTGGAGTGGAAGGTGGTTGGGGTTAAAGTTAATGCTAGTCAGCCTCCAACAATCCCAATCCTTCCCTACCCCACCCACCCTTCCCTTCGCCTCAAAACACGTCTCAAGGAAGGTAATTAAACTATCATTAACGTTGGTGCATACGTGAAAGTGAGGGTGTGAAAAGTGAGGGTGAGGAAGAAGAAGGAAGCCGCGGAAAAATGTGTGGCGGGAAGGAGGGAGTGAAAGTTAGAAGGAATTTTTTAGAAATGTCAAGGAGGAGGAGGAGGCGATGAAAGAGATGGGAAGGAAGAGAAGGACATGAGCGATGATGATAATGGAGGAGAAGAATATATGCAATTAATCGTTTAAATGTGACGGAGCCTGTGTGTGTGTGTGTGTGTGTGTGTGTGTGTGTGTGTGTGTGTGTGTGTGTGTGTGTGTGCGTGCGTGTGCGTGTGCGTGTGTGTGCATTTAAGACATACAAACAAATATACAAACAAACAAATCGTCACTCAAAATTCACTAAAGAAATATTTATACTTGTTTAGCTAAATGTCACTTCCCTTCCCCCTTCTCTGCATTCCTGAATACCCTCCATGCCACTTTCTCCCTCCTCTATTACCTATTAACAGCACACTTTTGTACTCTTCCTCTTCCTCCTTCCCTTTCTTAAGACACTGTATCTGCCAGCTCCCAATCTTTTACCAATATTTTTATTATTATATTTGGCTCTTCCGAAATTGATAACTGCATCCCTCTTCCCTACTCGCGGCGCCGCTGCCTAAAACTTGCTATACACTCTCATCACTATTGTATATGTCTTATCAATGCAAAAGTTACCCAGTACCTTTCTTTCATCCCTTTCACTATTTATAGCAACTCTTGAACTCTTTTCCTGATTGTTGTCCCACTTTGCTACGACTGTGAACTTTTTGAGAGAGGAGTGGCAAGACACCGCCCGAACTACGATTAACACACCACAGAAGACTTAGAACAAAACATTTACGAAGAATACAGTATACATATATACTTGATAAACCAGGCTATATGATAGTCATGGACCACTATATCTCTTTGTCGGGCGCCCCGCAGGCCCCTAGCAGCCCCGCAATTTCAAAACATTGTTCGCGTGTGCAGTACAGGTATACAGTGTTTAACTGCAGAGACCCATGATAAAGCGGGGGAGAATAATCTCATGGGAAAAACCAAAACAAAAAAACAGCAACCAGACGGGAGGAAAGGGACAACAAGCTGTAAAAACCAGTCAGTGAGGGGAAAGAAAGCAGCTGGTGCCTACGCCCTGTGGTGGACAAAACTTTTTGACTTTTTATTGGCCTTTTGTAACATAATATATTATTTCTTCTATACAATATTGTTGTGAAGCCCAGGTCTACAAGCCCGGTGCCGGGCAGCAAAGCACCCGAGCGGGGAAGCAGGCAAGAACGCTCTGAAAAGCAAGAAAACTGCAAACACAGAAAAAGAAAGTAGCAAAGCAATACAGCTAGTAGGATGACGTAAGAGGGAAAGAACGGGTAATACAAAACTACGATACTTACCATGAAGGCGAAGGGAACGTCCTTCCTGAACAAAGCTGTGCGAAGGATATGGGAGGTCATGCGCCACCAGCGGGTCAAGGGCCTCCAAAGAGCATCATGCAGTGGACAGTCAAATCTTTTAGAGGTGGGTTCTTAACCGGGGTGTTGCTCGCAGCCTTGGGGGGTGCGAGGCCAACCTCAGGGGTGCGAGATTCTATGAGAGACCATGCACATAATTATATTCATTTCGGTAATAATGAATTCAACATGAATTTGACCAAATGAAAATTATACGGCTCAGGGGACGTACTATTATATCCGTCTGATGTACAGTATATATATCTAATGTATATCATGATCACAATCGGGGCTCCCAGGTTTTATTTAACGGTAATTTACCAACCCTACTCCTGAGCTAGTGCTCAGGAGTACGGGGGTGCTCTCTACTTCTACTATATCCGTGCGAGAAATAGTTTGGAGTTTGGAAAGGGTTGCAGACCGATAAAAGGTTAAGAACCACTGCTTTAGGGTGTTTGTTTCTTTGGTCAGAGCCAGCCTAGACGGTGGGAGTGTTTTGTAGAGGGTATATGGTTTACCGGAAAACACCCCTGGAGGGTACACAGATGGGGTGAGGCACATTTTCTTGTGCCAGAGATGGTGCGCTAACCCGCCTCGTCTCACTACAAATTTATTGTCTCTATCGGTATTGGCTACGAAAGAATCCTTGCTGTGTTAGCACGTGTGCAATCGACCCAGACTTCGGACGATTTGAAATTTCGGCATTTTCACACAACACTTTCTAAGGTGCATTATTCTCTCTGTGTTTTATGTTAAGTCAGGAGAAGATATCTCTTACTTCTAAATACACTAGTATCTCTCGTCTCTCTGTCTCTATTTTTCTCCTCTGCAAAACCAATTGTCGTATTTGTTATGTTATGTATGTGGTGTGTGTGTGTTTGTTGTGTGTGTGTGTGTGTTGTGTGTGGTGTGTGTTGTATGTGTGTGTGTGTTTGGTTGTGTTGTGGTTGTGGGTGTGTGTGTGTGTGGTGTGTCTGCATCTAGTTGTAGGCATCTAGGTGTATTTGACAGGGCCAGAGCAACGCTGTATGGCCCCCGTTCTCCATATCAACATATATTTTTCTCATTCATCTTTAGTGTTGGCGAAGCCACCACCTCGGAGTCGGGTCACAAACCCCCGGCTAACACCCGGTACCCATTCACTGCTGGGTGGGACATGGGTCGGGTTTTTAATGAAACAGCCCAAACTGGTCCGCTCCGCCCGGGGATGAACCGGGATTCTCGGTTGTGAACCGAGCGTGCTTCCCCTACACTTACGGGTACCATGTGTGTGTGTGTGGGTGTGTGTGTGTGTGGTGTGGTGTGTGTGTGTGTGTGTGTGTGTGTGTGTGTGTGTGTCATTCACCATGTCTTGATTATTTGATTACGGCTGGACGTGTGTAATTGTCAGTTACTACCCCCCAGTAAGTCAATCAGAGCTCATAGCGAAGGATTTGGTGTGATGGTGTGGTGTGTGTGTGTGTGTGTGTTTTTACTGTGTAGTGTGTGGTGTGTGTGTGTGTGGGGTGGTTGTGTGTGCGTGTTGTGTTGTGTGTGTGTGTGTGTGTGTGTGTGTAGTTTGTGTGTGTGTGTTGTGTGTGTGTGTGTGTGTGTGTGGTGTGTGTGTGTGTGTGGTGTGTGTGTTGTGGTTGTTGTTTGTGGTGTGGGTTCATTCTAGTTGTAATTTATCTAGTTGATTTACATGGCCAGACGAGCGACGTCTGTATGGCCCTTCTTCCATATCAACATTTTATCATTCATCCTAGTGCTTAGTTTAGCCGAAGCAGCACACGGAGAGCAGGGCAACAAACCCCGGCTAACACCGTACCATTCACTGATGAGTGGACAGGGCTCGAGTTTAAGCGAAATTAGAAACCATATGTTTCACGCTCCGCCCGGGGGATCGAAACCCGGGACTTCTCGGTTGTGAAAACCGAGCGTGCTACCCCTACACTACGGATTACCCTGTGTGCTCGTGCGCGCGTGCGTGCGTGCGTGCGTGCGTGCGTGCCGTGCGTGTGCGTGTGGTGTGTCACTTCTGGCCAAACCTGTCCTGGCACCTGGAGCCACAATCTGGGGGAATTTTCGAGCTAAACCGCCAGGAATGTCTTCCGCGCATCTCACATCCTCTGCTCTGTGAGGCTGGAAATGTCTAGTTCATTTAACCGTTACAAATTCTCTGTACTTCTTTGGGACATATCAGAATTATCCTTCAATACAACAACTGAAACAGTTCTTAATAAAAAATGTAGTTTATCATTTTATTTGTCTGCACTTGGTGAAAATATTGGCCAACAATTGAATACTTGAAAACTCAACTTTAAAAATCGTCTTTCATAAAGAAACACAAGTTCAAGCAGAATGAGGCTTCAGGAAATATCTACTTTTATGTAAGCATTCACTGAGTACCTATTTTGGGTGTATATGTCTCTCTTACGACGAACATTTAACCAAAACAGAGTGTGGCGTTCAGCATCTCCACAGAAACCATCCCGCCGGCAGGATCTGCTATCACCCACCCTTTTCCCGTTGACACGACACGGGGATGGACAGCTCAGCGCCCCCGCTCCTTACCTCACAGCTCATATCACTGATACTCCTAACTTCTCAATACCAAAAGGCTACATGTCATCCTAAAATATCATCACCCGCTTATCTCATCACACTCTCTATCCTCTACTGGAATATTCGTGGCATCCGCTCCCACATACCGTTTCCCACATAAAGAAGACTTTCGTCTCCTTATTTCGTGCTTTGACTATGACTTGTGTTGTGTTGGGGCGGAGCGGAGTGGCGCGTGTAGTTACGTGACAGACGTGCAGTCACTATGTACTGTGGGTAGTAGTAGTTGGGGTAATAAAGCCGTTCACAACAGTAAATGTCTCCTTGCAGTCCTTTCCGTCTCCTCCATAGCCCCGAGCCGTTAGTGTGACGAAGTTTGAGAGGGGTGGGTTGCCCCCACCCTCCTTCGTTACAATAGGATAAACCAGAGGACATAGGGTATTCAGAGGGAAGGGTTGATTGATTGATTCAGAGGGAAAGATTGAGGTGGAGGGGCTTAGAGTTCGCGGCGGGGGAAATAGTAAACAAGACCATGTATTGTCTTCGATAGAGGACTGTTCGTTGAGGTGCCAAGCACTTAAATTACTTCTTGTTAAATGTTCGTCGTAGAGAGACATATACACCAAATAGGTACTTGATGCTTACATACAAGTAATATTTCCTGAAGCCCATTCGCTTGAACTTGTTTTTTTTATAAAAAGCGTTTTTAAAAGTTGATTTTTAAAGTTTTCCCAATTTTTTTCCCAAAGATTTTCATAAAGTGTAACAAAAAAATAAAAACTACTTTTTTATTAAGAACTGTTTATTTTTATTGAGCGGTAATTCTGATATGTCCCAAAAAAAGTACAAAAATTTTACGTAAATGATAATCTTCGCCTCACAGGCAAGGATGTGACAGCCTGAAGACGGGTTTGAGCTGAGCTTATTAAAAACTCCCTACCTGGGCGCCTAAAGAGGTGGAGCAGAACCAAGGCTGACCCAGACCGCCGCCGCCCCGTGAAGGCAGCCCCCAGCGACAGACCCCGGGGGGCGGAAGGGCAGGCATACCCACGGCCTGTAACGCACTGCTGAAACAATGGAAAAACCCGGGGGGGAAGGGGAAAAAAATTGCTTATTTATAAAAAAAATGTGTATGAAGTAATTCAGCGAAGATTTTTAAAGGGAAGACACAGAAAGGACTAAAAACTTTGCTAAAAAAAAAATTTGGAAAAATGATTTTAAGCGGTTTAGATCCCCCCCAAAAAAATTTTCAAGAGAAATAAAGAATTTGGTTTTCTCATCATAGAATTTGTAATCCTCAAAATAGTAAAAAAGGAATCTGATATTTTCATTCAGACATTTGTTGAAGATTTCGAAAAATTCTAAGAAAATAATAGAATTTTTTTTAAAAAAAAAATGGGGGAGTAAGATATGAGGGATTTCCGTGAAAAAAATATAAAGAGAGGTAGTCTTACCCTATAAAACTATTAAAAGTTTTTTGCATGAAAATGAAGACAAAAAATGGATAGAGAAAAGAGGCACAGGGGACAGGTTGTGTGCTTTTCGTTCACAGGACCCTCGAAGCCAGTGTTGCAGTGCTGAAAATGTGTTGTGGTGGGCTGTGTTGCACCGTTCGCTCCTATATACCCAAAAAGTTTGCGTTTTTTTTTCTTTCTCTCTCTCTCTCTCTACTTAAAAGTGTCTAGTAGGATGAAAATCTTTTTATATATCTCTCTCTCTTCTCTTTCTCTCTCTCTCTCTCTCTCTCTCTTCTCCTCTCTCCCCCGTCTCCTCTCTCTCTCTCTCTCCCTCTCTCTTCCTTCTCCTCCCCCTCTCCCCCTCCCCCTCTCTCCCCTCTCTCCTCCCTCTCTCTTCTCTCTCTCTTCTCTCTCTCCTCCTCTCTCCCCCTCTCTCTCTCTCTCTCTCTCTCCTCTCTCTCTCTCTTCTTCCCCTCTCTCTCTCTCTCTCTCTCTCTCTTCTCTCTCTCTTCTCTCTCTTCTCTCTCTCTCCCTCTCTCTCTCCTCCCCCCTTTCCTCCTCCTTCTCTCTCTCTCTCTCTCTCCCCCCTTTTCCTCTCTCCTCCTCTCCCCTCCTCTCTCTCTCTCTCTCTCTCTCTCCTCTCTCTCTCTTTTCCCTCTCTCTTCTCTTCTCTCTCTCTCTCTCTCTCCTCTCTCTCTCTCTCCCCCTCTCTCTCTCTCTCTTCTCTCTCTTTTCTCTTCTCTCCCCTCTCTCTCTCTCTCTCTCTCTCTCTCTCTTCTTTTACGGCGGTTTTTATATGTTTCGTGATTTTTTTGGCTTTGTGTTTTTGCTGCCCCATTTTTTGTTTTTTGTTCTTCTTTAGAGAATTAAATTTAGTTCCAATATCCTGTGTGTTTTTTTTTTTTATCATTTGAATATTAACCTATAATAGCTTTTTCGTGTATGTACTATGTGTATGCTGTTGCATGTTAATGTGTGCTGTAGTATGTATTATGTATGTTGTATCCCCTTAGCATGCGCATGTAGCATTATGTTGTATGTAGTTGTAGTATGTATGTATTTAAGTCGCTGTTTATCTTCCCTGAAATCCCATGTATGTTTGTGTAATCGCTATCAAATTTTTTTTATCTTTTTCTACGTTTAATTTCTGCCATGTAAAAAATGTCCTAAATTTATTACTTGTCTTTTTCTTACTCTTTACACACAATTTCCCCCTTTTTCTTATTTCCCTTTTCTTCTTTCTAAATTTCTTTTTTTCCTTATTCTTTACTTTTCTTTTTATTTTTTGTCCTTTTTTTAAAATTTGAGGATTTTGCACTGAAAATCTGATTCCCCTTTGACCATCAGAACATGATTAAAACATCTATTTGACGCCAGAACATGTTTTGTGTGATGTGTGTGTGGGTGTGTGTGTTTTTTAGAACCCACACACACACACACACACCCTTGTGGTGGCCGAGTGGTTGCGCGTGGAAGTGGCGAGCTGGGTGTACCAGTTCAAAACCCCCCAAATAGGGCCAAAAATCTTTCGGCAAAAGAAGCCCCTTTTGTAGGAAACTTTTTTTTGTGTATTCTTCTAACTTATTTGCTGCACTTAATTTTAGGAGTTTTTGAAATCACTATTGTTATTGTACGAATTCCTTTTGTTTTCATCCCTTTGCTCTTGTTTTTTGCTGCTGAGATTGCGTTCCCCTCCCCTCCCCCAGCACACAAAACAAACACCCCCCAAAACCCCACCACACAAAACACACACACGGTACGCCCCCACAGGGGAGGCTAGCGAGTGGTTAGCGTTCCCCACCGCCGGGCCCGTTCTCCCCCCAAAAAACCCAAACCTTTTTTGCACCGCGGTGCTTAAGAACCCCCATGCCTGCCTAAAATCTACCTTTGATTTGGGGTGCATCGGAGGGCCCCCAGGGGGGCGGCATGAGCCTCTAAACACAGGGTCACTATAAGAATCCTGCCTCGCTACCAGGGGGAGGCCAACCATCACAGCCCCCAAATGAACTAGAGCCTCCACCCAGCCCCCGGGCACCCCGCCTACAGGGCTATAGGGGACAAATGTAAAACACCACACACACACACACAAACACAGGCACAGACAAGAACAGCCAACACAAACACACTTCCGGGGGTTTAAATTTAAAGGAAAAAATTTCCCCTCCTCATTTCTGTTTATGGAAAAAATGGAATAGTGGGATAGTTTTTCCCTTTTGCTCCTTGTTAGTGCGCGGCTTCTCAAAGGGGGGCTTCTAGGAGGTCGCGAGAAGATTTCTGGAAAGTAAAAATGCGTCAGAAAAAAAATTTGAAATTTTTTAAATTTTAAACAAAATTATTATCTAATTCCTATAAAACAAACAAAGGGTATCTTCTAGGGCCCTTTATGGATAACTAAAGGATAAAAATACGTTCCATAGCTGACTCGGAAACAAGTTATCCCGATTCCTGGTCCCCCTTCCCCTTCCCCTTCACGTCAAGTCTCACCGCCACTCTCACACGTCCCGGCCTGTACATGCTGCCCCACCCCGAGTGCCCAAAAAACATCATCACAAAGCTTTCTTAGTTTTTTTTTTTTTCGGTTGGCGTTTTGTTTTTGACTGTGTAAAACATTTTTGGGTGACTTCTACTGATTTCTGTATTATTCATTATTTATTATGCGAACGAATAACCTACTTAGAATGTTTTTGATATGGGCAATGACTACTTTATGTGTGTGATACCCAGGGTCAAACTGTGGCGATAAGAGGCAGAGTGTGGGGGGGGGAGCAAGTCACGTGAGGGCTCCCGGGGGAATCATTTGGACCGCCGCCCCTTCCCAGGCCCCTCCAACGCCAACACGGGGGGGACGAGACAAACCGGCTGGAAATCTTTTGACACTAGGATAAAAGACTGTATGGAAACCATAAAAATGGGAAAAGGGGGATTGGGAAGAACATGTAAGCAACCAAAAGATGAACAATTTAAAACCTTTTTTAAAAATTTTTTGAACCCTCCCCAATGTAGAAAAAATTGAAAACAAAGGGGTTTTAAATGCACCTTTAAACCATGTTTGGGTACCCTTACTGCTAAAGAGTTTTGGGGGAACGGGGGACATCGAAACCCCAAAAAAAAGTGACTGGGAATGCCCCGGTTCATTAGAAAACTTCCCTTGTCATGGTTTTTTGTTTATTTTTCAAATTAACATTTTATTTTCACCCGTTTCTACCCGATTCATGGTTTATAGTAAATGTAGTGTTGTTTAAGTCAGGAAATTCTTTTATATGTAAAATATAGGGGATAGATAAGGGGTACACTTGCCAAAATTTAAGACCAATGTTACTCAATAAATGAAACTTTTGGGGGTTATTGATAAATGTCAAGCGGAGCCAGAAGAAAGAGACTGTATGCAGATCTTAACTCTAAAAATTAGGGAAAATGCTGTATTCAAAAAGGAAAAAATTTTATGTTTATTTTGTTTTAGTAAAGCTACATAGAATCCCCCGGGTTAAGTGATCGGCGTCTCAGGGGGTTTGGGGTGTGGGAGAGTATCTGCAGGGTATCAAAGAAAGTACAATCAAACCCCAAAAAATTCTTATTCAGCAAACTTTGACGCCGTTGGGGTTGTCAGGAGGCTCCTTTCCAGCTGCTTTTTTTTTGTCCTTAAAATTGGGGTACAATGTTAAAAAGAGGGTGGGAACCCGGGGGATTTTTTGGGAGTTTGCACATTACTGTTTATGAACGAGCTGTGCTTACTTTCAATCTAAGTTATGGGGAAGCTTGAAGTTATAAGTCACTTTTTGTGGGAGAGTGGTATGGTCAATTAGAAAAAAAGACAAAGCTTTTGTTATTAATGGAGGAACTATGATAGACAGGTTTTTTTATGAAGGGTGAGCGTGAATTGCCTCTAAGACTTTACCTCGGGCATGGTCATGTCTGCCAAATACGATTCTTTAGACTGCATGAAGCTCAAGTGAGCATAGTGAAAAAGTTCCCTTTTTTGTGCAAACAACACTAATGCCACATTAGATAAGAAAACTTTTTAAACGCGTGAGGTTCTTATTGATAGCTCGGGTGGGTTAACAAGAAAACGAAAAGGGCTGGAAAAACAAATAATAAATTTTGAAATGCCTGCTTGGGGTAGGATAAATACAGCATGAATTTATGTAGATAGAAACCGGGTTCCCCCCGTGCAACACTCGTTTAAAAGAAAAGTTTTTTAAAATATCCAAAGGAAACTGCATACTAGACTGGACCCAAACCTTTCCATTTTTTAAAATCTTTGCAGGAAAGGGTACACCGGTTCCGGGGGGGGGCATAAAAGATCACTGTTTTTTGGGGCATAAAAGGATCCCCTTTAAAAGTGTTGTAGGGTATGTGCAGGAAAGAGCGCCGGTGCCCCAAAGCTCACAACATACATCCCAAAAATATGAAAACCCTCCATGACATTGCAAAGTGTATCGAACCAAAAGTTTTCCAACTCAAAGGAATATTTACCAAATCAGATTTTGTCTCACAATCTTAGGAAGAAGTATCGGCGGTGGAGTCGCCACCTGCGACCAAAGCGTGTTTTTTCCTGTGTGGGATGAAAAGGTCCAAAAAAACAACAGTCTTTATAGTTGTCCCCCGCTGCTCACTGCCGTGCAAGGGTCAACATGCTATCTTTTTACAATATTAAACCTGATGAATGAGGACACATTGTACGTAATTTTGTTATTACATCAAGTGCTTAGTATTTTTGCTTAATACATGTATTACCTTCTACTTTTAAGAAAGATTTTTTTTGTTTTTAAATGATGTTGAAATTTTTTTTTGTATAATTTTGAGTTTTTTATTCTTTTTTATTATGTATGTATTGGAAAACTTTTTCATAAAATTTAAATAACTAACTTTTTGGAGGGGAGAGAGAGAGAGAGGGAGAAAGGAGAAGAGAGAGAGGAAGAGAGAGAGAGAGAGAAAGGAGAGATGCTATGGTTTTTCAGATTTCGGAAATGCTCTGGTAGGAGGGGGGTCGCAAGTCTTTCAAAATTATTTGAATATGTCGCAGGCCAAAAAGTTTGCAAACCTCTTTGTATAGGAGACCAGGCAGAAGGGGTGGGAGGGAGGAGGGGGAGGTGAGATGGCGAGGATGAGGGAAAGTGTTGGGGCGGGGGGGGGGGGTCAGGGAGGGAATGTGGGGGGACAGAACATTGTGTTGTGGCAGAGAGCATAAGGGAATTTTGTTTTGTTTTGTTTTGTTTTGTTTAGAGGATAATTCCTCAGAGCCGTAGTGATCTACTGCTGCAGCTTAGTGTTGGCCGAAGCCAGCACCCCGGGAGGGGAGTCACAAACCCCCGGCTAACACCCGGTACCCATTCACTGCTGGGTGGACAGGGGCTCGGGTTTTAAGAAAGACCACCCATCTGTCTTCGCTCCGCCCGGGAATCGAACCCGGGACTTATCGGTTGTGAGCCGAGCGTGCTAACCACTACACTACGGAGTACCCGGAATACAAAGGAAGAACAGACTGCAACAAATCTACTGAGTCAAACGAGGCTGACTGCGTGACCTCAGGAACAGGGTGGTGGTGGTGGTAATGGGGATGAGCTGCGCCAAGGCGAAGGAGACGCCGACAGTGCTGTTGACGCCGCTCAGGACCAGGGTGGTAATTGGTCCACCGTGGACCGCCAGGGGGCAAGACGTCAGCCAGCACCTGTCACGGGCAGCAAGCGGCCGAGGTTCAAACTCGGTTGTACGACAGGCTATGCCAACCACTACCTGGCCGTGCTAGCCCTGCAGCAGGACCTGCAGGGCCTGCAGATGGATGTCAGGCCCAACCTGAAGGGGGAATACATCCTGACCCCCAAGGACCTTGCCTCCACCGATAGGATGTGTGGCCTGGCTCAGGAGCGGGACGCCCCGGCCAGACTTGTGTTGCTTGATCCCGCCGAGAGACACATCAAAGCTGTCCTCCAGCGCTACCCGCTCGACATGCCTCTTGAAGCGGTGGCGGATCATCCCAGCGTGATCTCGCGGGGCGCCTCCGTGCCGTCCGGGACAGGGCCCCGACCCGTCAGGTACTGGTGGAGCTGATATTGGCGCGGCACCTGACAGGCTGGACCTGGGCCTTGGGTAAATATTCCCTGCGACAGTACGACAGGGAGCCCCTGCGGTGTTACCGGTGCCAGCGGTATAATCACCTGCAAGGGCGCTGTCAACACCCCGTCAGGTGTGGTGTGTGCAGCCAGGCGCACCCATCCGAGCAGTGCATAAGGCGTCATAAAGGCCCGGCAGCTCACGACCGCCAGATGCCCCAACTGCTTCGGGGGGCACCACGCCTGGAACCCCCGCTGCCCTGAACGCCTGCGACGACTGCCTGGAGGAGGAAGGCGCCTACAGGGCGGCGGTGATCGGCCGGGGCCGCAAGGTTCCTTTGTTCCGGCTCCGCCTCCTGCGAGGCCGGCGTGGGGAGGTGCGGGGCACTGGACACCGACGCCGAGGGATCGAGGGGATTAACGAGTCTCTTCCATATCTCTGACACCCGATCCTCCCCGGGGGACTGTGGACCACGATAGGCCGACACAGCGACAGAGGCGGAGGTGGAAGGTGCAGGCGAGGGCACACCATAGTCTAGGGCAGGAGGCTGCGGGACCCCATCCTTCTCCCCCCCCCGGCTACACTCTCGCCGCCCATGCCCATGCCTGTCACTGTCACTGTCTCGCCTGTTCCCACGCCAACTGCGGCACTCCCCCCCACTCCCCCACACTGACGCCCGTGTCACCCCTCCTTCCAGACCCATCGCGTTCCACGCCACCCGAAGTTATGCCCACGCCCCGATCAGGCGTCGCCTGTGCATTCCACGGCGACGCCCACGGCCACCCCCACACTTTCTCGGCCCGGAGTCACGCCAGCCTCCTCCCCTGACCCAAGGCCAATACTCCCGCCCTTCTGTCTGGACTGTATAGTGGAGGATTGCTCGGGATGCTGCGACGAGTGGTAGGCGTGATCTCACACCTTCTAGCCAGGCCGATGACGTCCCCAGGGACGAGGGGACTTGTGGCCTTCCTCTGGGCCGAGATTGAAAGGGATTTGCGTCTTTCGTCCCCTTCCCTCACTCACGACAGTCCCTCATCACCCCCGTCCCTCCTTCCTTCCACCCCCACTACACAGCCCCTCCCGGGTCTGTTCACCGATATAAATGAATCACGAGCTGAGTGAAACAGAAAGTGATGGTGAGGCACCCGTGACCTCCCCCCACCCGCCGCCGCCCCGCTGGCAGGCTCAAGGTCCTCCAATGGAACATTCAAGGGCTCCGTGGCAAGAGACCTGAGGTCCTCCAGGCCATAGTGGAGGAGGACCTTGACCTCGTTCTCCTGCAGGAAACGCTGACGCCGGAGCACTTTGAGTGGAGGATAGCGGGATATACGGTGCACTCCCTATCATGTGGCGAGGATGGGCGTCGAGGCTTGTGTGGTATGGTACGCAGCGCTCCTCCCGCACCGTCGGATTGAGGACCCCGTGGACTGTGTCGGCGAGGGCGTGGAGGTGATGGCAGTGCAGCTGGAGCTTCCAGGCCTCCCACGACTGTATACAACATATACAGCAGCTGGAGGAGGCAACTGGAGGCCGATGAGTTGCTCTCCCCTCGCCACACACAGCAGCGTCCTCGTGGGTGGCGACTTCAACGCCCACCACCCGATGCTGCAGTCTGTCTCCCCCACCAACCGTGCGGGCCGCCACCTAGCCGCGGTGCTGGAGGAGGTGCCGGAAATTGTCCTCCTAAACACCGGGGTGCCCACCCACGTCCGGGGTGGCAGGCTGGACCTCACCTTGATCTCCAGTGACCTGGCACCGGACGCCTCCTGGCAGGTCCACCCCACTTTGACCAGTGACCACTATATGCAGTCGCCACAACACTGCAGGTCACCCGGCCGCTGCCACAGCTCCCGCCGCCGCGGTGGAATATACAGCGGGCGGACTGGGCATTGTTTCAGGCCACCCTGGCCCAGTGGTGGGCCACCTACGAGCCGCCGGAGGATCTGGACCAGTGTGAAAGCGAACTGACGTTGGCCATTGAGAGGGCGGCGGAGGCAGCCATACCACGGAAGGTCCCCGTCGCCGGTCGCAGGTACAACCAGAACTGGTGGTTCTACAACCAGGAGGTGCGGGAACAGAACCACATGGTTAACATCCACCGGAAGTTGTACAGCAGGCGGCCGACACCCAACAATCTGGAGCTGCTGCGTGAGGTTGTGAGGCACGCTCCGGCAGGTCACGGGGCGGGTTCGGAGGCCAAATGGCTCGAATGGTGCGCAGGTTTTAACCAACACACCAAGCTGGCCGAGCTGTGGGGCAAGGTTGAGGACTGCCTCCGGAAAGAGACCTCCCCGCCCTCCAGCCCACCCTCAGCCGTTTACAGGAGGCCGAGCGCCTTGGTGGAGATGTTTGTCTCGAGGGGTAGCAGCGACCAACTCCCCGCCCGTGTCCAGCGGCTGCAGGTTCAGCTTCAACCTGTGCGCGAGGCTGTCATCGGCGCCACTCGCGCTCGCCCCCGACGCCACTGATCAGCCCTTCACTTCCCGGGAGCTGGTAAGGGCCAGGAAGGGACGGGACACCGCTCCGGGCGCTGACGGAATCACCTACTCGATGCTGGCCCACGCTGTGGGCGGCCGGGGAGGCGGCACTCCTGGCCCTGATCAACTCCTCCTGGCTGGCCGGCCGCTTGCCCTCGGCGTGGAAGGAGGCCGACATCCAGCCCATCCCTAAGCCCAGGGAACCACCAAGCCGCGCCCAATCTCCCTGATGAGCTGCACGGCCAAGACGGCGGAGAGGATGGTGCTGACCCGCCTCCTGTGGCGCCTGGGAGACCTCCACCCACACATCTTCGCTTCACCACAGGGGTGGGCACCTCCAACAGCGTCATGGCCCTCCTGGCCCAAATCGACAACCGCCCTGCTGTCGCCGTCTTCCTTGACCTGAGAAGGCGTTTGAGCTGGCCAACGCCCACCCATCCTGGCCGCGCTGGTGCGGCGGGGCGTGCGGGGCAGACTCCTCGCCTGGATTGAGGATTACCTCTGGCACCGCCGTGCCAGGGTCAGGTTCCAGGGGCGCAAATCCAGCTACAGGGAGCTGAGACGGCACGCCGCAGGGCGGGGTCCTAAGCCCCACCCTTTTCAACCTCCTGATGGAGCAGCTGGTCGGCCTGCCGTTCCGGGAGGGCACGGCACTTCTCAGCTACGCCGACGACTTGGTCCTGGTCGTCACTGGCCGGGGTGACCGGGTGGCTCTGACCCAGCAAGCCCTTGACCTGGTCAGTTGCAAGTGCAGAGAGCTGGGTCTCAGATATCGGCTGAGAAGTCCAAGGCCATGGTGTTCAAGGCCGCTGCCCCCCCCGGTCTGTCCTCTACAGATACAGGGCATCAGGCTGGCTTGGACCCACGCCTTCCAGTACCTCGGAATGTGGCTTGACCGGGGCCTCCACTTCACTACTCAGGTCAGTATCTGAGGGAGAGTGGCTGAGACCCAGGCTCAACGTCATGAGGGCCATGACGAGGACACACGCCGGGGCCACGTCATCACATGTGCTGCGCCTCTTCTACGTGCACACTGTGCGCGCCCTTGTAGACTACAGCGCGCCCGTGCTTGTCTCGTTATCGCTCACACTCAGCAGAGGAAGTTAGAGGTCCTTCAGAACCGAGCTTTGAGGACCCTGCTGGGGCACCGCGCTGGGCAAACACCCGCGTCATGCAGGCGGAGGCACGTTTTGTGCCCCTAGCCACCAGGGTTCGACAGATCGTGGCCTGTCGGGTGGCCAAGATCCTCTGCCAGGCAAGGGAGTCTGTCGCGCGGGACAGGCTGGTGCAGGGTCTTGCCACAGGAGCAGCGTGACCTATCGCCGGGCAACACCTGGCTGCAGAGGGTGGCAGACGCCGCCATCCACCTCCTCCCCGCCACACCCACCTGCTGCTGGACGGACCTGACCGCCCCGCTGTCAACTACGTCGCTCCGCCACCGTGGCAGCCCTCTGCCGCCCAGGTGATTATCGCCACACTGCCGGCCGCGAAGGCGTTGTGCACGCGGGAGGAGCTGAGGCAGCACGCCCTGCAGGCGGTGGCGCACGCCAATGTTCCCAGCAGCGTCGCCCTGCAGGTGGTGGCGCACGCCAATGTTCCCAGCAGCGTCCGCGGTCGCTATCTACTACAAACCGACGGCTCCGTTGACCCTGAGAGAGGCCGGACAGGTGCTGCGGTGGTTACGGGCGGTGAGGTGCTGTCCTGGAGGACACCCGACCATTGCTCCACGCTGCAGACGGAGCTGGTGGCGATAGAGCGCGCCCTACAGCACGCCCTGGGCCGACAGGAGGAGGTTGTGGTGATTCACACCGACTCCATGTCTGCCCTGCAGGTCCTACGGCAGCCCCGCACACCGATGGACAACGTGCAGCTCACCACCGCCATCCTGGGCCACATCCAGGGCCTCGCCGCGCAGGGGCGCTGTGTAAGGTTCAACTGGGTGCCCAGCCACATAGGCGTCCGTGGCAACGAGCGGCCGATGAGGCGGCCCGGGAGGCCACCAGACATCCAGCGGTGGCCTTGACTGTCTTATCCCAGCATCCAAGGGGCCAAGGTACTGGCCAGACGCGCTGCCATCTGTGCCGCAGAACAACAGTATCGCCAGCTGGTGCAGACATCGAGGCAGGCAGCCTGGCAACAAACAAGCCACGAAAAACAACGAGCCGTTACGGCCCCGCCCAGCAGCTGTCCCGAGCCGAGGAGGTCGTTCTAACACCGACTTCGGCTTGGCTACGTAACCCTGGATGAGCTGAGGGACGGGTTTGAGGAGCGGCCGTGTGAGCACTGTCCTCATATGACCCCCCATCCCCTGACCCACTACCTGCTTTCCTGTCCCGCTACAGAGCGGCTCAGACAGTGCGTCGGCCCGGAAAGCGCGGCCGCCCTCGTACGGCAGTTTCAGAAAAATCTGCCCCTGCTGCTGGAGGTGGCGCGTGCCGCCCCACCCCCCCGATGAACACTAAGGAGCGGGAGTGACCTCACGCCCCGCCCACCTGTGACCTGACTGTGGCTGCGGCTACAGCGGCGGGCTGATGCACGCTCATTTATTACTGGCTGTATGTGTATGTATGTGTATGTGTATGTATGTGCATATGTATATGTATATGTATATATATTTATGTAATAGATGTAAATCAATAAAAAAAAAAAAAAAAAAAAAAAATACTTTCTACCACCATAGTTTCTACGTGTTAAAAGGCAAGATAAAGTTGAAGGCTCCTCCCCACCCACCACTCCCACCGGCAGAGGCCGTCAGGAAAAGTGAGAATGACACCATACAGTATTGAAAAACTACCATGGAATTGGATGGAAAAGACTGAAGGAGATAGGAAATACTGAAGTACAGTGGTGGTGGGGGTAGTGTTAGTAAATATTTAAAAGTTAAATATTTAATCATCCAGATTTTTGTACGAAATATTTTTTTCTGGTAGATTTTAATGAGTTTGAATGAATATGAGGATTTTTATGCACCCTCCTCCCTGTTGAGAAATATTGATATCCAAGGAAAATTAACGGCAAATTCATACAGAACACATCGAAAACTATCAGGAATAGATACTTTCGTCCTCGTGTATAACTTAATTACGGAGGTAAAACACCCGCGATGTTGTTATGAGGCAAAATGATCGGTGGCACCGCGGCTCCGCCATTGAAGTAATTCTGAC
>JACEEZ010007509.1:0-17500 GCA_016584305.1 Chionoecetes opilio
GGGGGGAATAGTCCCTTCTCCCCTAAGGGGAAAAACGGGGGGTTGTTTTTTTTTTGTGTGAGTGTGTGTGTGAGTGTGTGTGGTGTGTGTGTGTGTGTGTGTGTTGTGTGTGTGTGTGGTTGTGTGTATGCGTGTTTTCTCTCTGTCTGTTTCTCTGTTAGACTGTCTGTCCTCTCTCTCTCTCTCTCCTCCCCTCTCTCTCTCTCTCCTCTCTCTCTCTCCTCTCTCTACTCTCTCTCTCTCTCTCTCTCTCTCTCTCTCTCTCTCTTCTCTCCTCTCTCTCTCTCTCTCTCCTCTCTCTCTCTCTCTCTCTCTCTCCTCTCTCTCTCTCTCTCTCTCTCTCTCTCTGTGTGTGTGTGTTGAGACAGGGGTTGAAAAAATAAGGTAAATATGTGAATTTGTTAAAGTAATCGTCCAGACCATTTCATCATTCCTGATATAATGCAGTCAAAATATAGCCATGATCGAGTATATCAACAATATCTTGTCACATTTTGCATCCAGTCACCCATTTTTAAATGATCCGCATTCAAAATCTGTAAATTCCCCGTGCTCTCAAAACACAACTGTTGATCAGCAGACGACGCACCATGGGTCGGCGACGTCACAACAGTGAGCCTCCCAGCCCTGCCTGATACAGATGCGCGGAGACTCTGAGAAAAATGTAGTACTTGGGGAATTTTGGGTGTTTCTGATATATTTTTTGTGCGATGTGGCATGTACTTGCATCCTGTGTGGGTGCAGCGTGGAGGCTGTGCCTTTACCGAGAGCTTAGCACCCATTTGCAGACTATGGGGCGACGATATATGTGTGCAGATGTGTGCAGCGGCGGCAAGCGGCGGGTAGTAAGCAAGGCCACCGAGATGAGAGGGCTGCAGTACCCTGGCTACTACCAGCCGCTCCCCGTCGCTCCAAAGGTCTGCACACATATATCGTCGCCGTGTGGGTTGTGAATGGGTGCTAAGCTCTCGGGAATGGCACGGCTTTCTTGCCGTGCCCATGCAGGATGCAAGTATGTGCCGTGTCGCACAAAAAATATACCAGAAGCACCCAAAATTCCCCAAGTACTACATTTTTCTCAGAGTCTCCGTGTGTCTGTGTTGGGTGGGGCTGGGAGGCTCACTGGTGTGACGTCGCCAGCAAGTTTCGCGCCACGGCTGGAATGTGGCTGTTGTTTTTCCCGCGCTTTTTACAAAAGTCATGTTTTTAGGGAAATAAGGCGTGAAAATGAATAATTTTTTGTGGATTAGGTATTTTGAATGAACATTCAACATAATTATGCAAAGAAAAAATGGGCCTGGACGATTACTTTAAGTAAATCATGTTATTTTTTTACTAAATGGGTCTCTCTCTCTCTCTCTCTCTCTCTCTCTCAATAAATAATAATATATATAGTGTAATAGTAGTATAGTAATAATTAGTAATAAATGTATCTCTTTCTCTCTCTCTCAAAACAGGGTAAGTATATGAATGGTAAATAAATAAGGCTTTTTTCAGATTCTTGACTAGTTAAAGTAATCGTCCAGACCCAATTTTGTTTTGCCTAATTATGTTGAATGCACATTCAAAACACCTAATCCCCAAAAATAATTTATTTCCAGGCCTTATTTCCGTAAAAATACGACATTTGTAAAAAGCGAGCGAAAAAAACTTCCCTCCAACAGGACTACGAATGTTATTGATGACGTCAGAAGAGTGACGCTCCAATGTAAACATCTGTCTGACACCTGTCGGCAAATGTTATGATGAGCGATTGTACTTCGGTGTCAGATAGTGAATCTGTCGCTGTGACAGATCTAGAGTACGATGCTCAATCTGAGACCGAAATAAATGACGCTGCTCGCGTATACTATGAGGAAAACGAACATCAGATTGTGATGGACTACGCTATGGTGTGTGGCTACGGAATGTGTGGGTGGGTGGGGGGTGATGTGTCCGCCACACAAAATATCTTCCATAGATTTAACGTCGTCGTATCAGTCGGAAACGTGTGCAAACTACTCTGGAAAGCACAGCGGTCTTGCTGCACCCATAAAGGATGCATGCATGTGGCATATCGCAAAAAAAATCTATCAGAAACACCCAAAAATCTTCAAGTACTATATTTATCTCTTGTGTTTACATGCTTCTGATCAGCGCGGAGAGAGGCCGCCTACCTCTTGATGCGTCACCGAGCCGTGGCGCATCGTCTGCCAGTTGCCAACAGCGTTTTCGAAGCTCGGGGAATTTACAGATTTTGATTGCGGATTATTAAAAAACGGCTGACTGGATGCAAAAAGTGACAACATATTGTTGATACACTCGATAATGGCTATACTCTAACTACATCAAATCAGGAATGATGAAATGGTCTGGACGATTACTTTAAGCTTTTTTTCTCTCTCTTATTTGCTCTCTCTCACTGTCTCTTTCACTCACTCACACACACACACTCTATCTCTCTCTCTCTGTCTCTCACAAACACACACTCACTCTCTCTCTGTCTTTTTTTATCTCTCTCTCTTTACTGAACCACAACACACCAAAATCTCTTTCTTTCTCTCCCTCTCTCTCTCACACACACACACACACACACACACACACACACACACTCACACACACACACACACACACACACACACACACACACACACACACACACACACACACACACACACAATCTATATATCTGTCTATCTACCTCTCTCTCTATCAGTCTGTCTGTCTGTCCCTCTATCTATCTGTATATGTGTCTCTCTGTCCCTCACACACACACACACACACACACTCACCTGCACACACACGCAACACCTTCAGCCTAGCGTTCTGCAACACCACCACTCTCTGCAACACCTCTGCCACCGCTGCCCCCACACCAGCCTCCAGCAGGAAGAGAGAGTCACCACCATTCTTCACAATCAACACCACCATCTGTAGGAAAAGTGTACCACAGGCTCAAGGGCTAATGCCACGGAGGCAGGGGCAGATTGGGTACCCTCAACCAGCCCGGGACAGACACCTACCAGCCCTATCTTGCAAACTTCAGTCACGAAAGAAATGTATTACAGGTTGAAGTTCCCAAACTCGGCATCCCAAGACTCGGCAACACCCAAAACTCGGCTATGGTTCCGGATTTTCCAAAACCACGGCAGAACACCCAAAACCCGGCGCGTAGTTGCCGGGTCGGCCGCTAGGTGCCACCACACTAGGCCGCTTGGTTTCTTATCGGTAAAATATAGCTTTTTTTCCTACATATTGAAGTATACAATCCTCTTTTTAGAATAATTTTGTCACCCTCACCACATTATAATGGACTCAGTGACCTAGTTTCGGGGTAGGGAGGGATTATCTAACTACCTTAATTTTGTTCATGTGATTTTCATGCTTTTTTTCCCCTTAATATATCTACATTCTAAAAGTCGGAAAATTCCATTACTCGGCTCGGCGCTGGTCCCGAGGTTGCAGAGTTTGGGAACTTCAACCTGTACCCCTGAATAAAGAATTATTACATTGATTCCATCTCCACTAGGTAAAAAAAAAAATGTTGACTAGAGGGTATTAAACCAAAACATACATCCTATACACCCATCAATACTTCCCATCAATATAATCACTCATTTTGAAATTTAAATTATGATAAAACATGGACTCTTATCATTAATTAGTTATTACTTGGGGATTTCAATGTATACAACCAGCTTTGGCTATCATCTTCTTTCACTGATCAACCTGGTGAAGAAGCCTACAGCTTTTCTATCCTCCAAGACCTAGAGCAGCTGGTGCAGCACCCTACCTGTATTCCTGACCGCCTTGGAGAACGCCCAACATTCTTGATCTTTTCCTAACCTCTAACCCTTCTGCTTACTCTGTGAAACTATTCTCTCCGTTGGGTTCCTCCGATCACAATTTTATTTCTGTAACCTGTCCTATCGCTCCGGTGCTGCAAGTATCTTTCTAAAGATATCACAATGAGGGTATATTCGAGAAAATCCTATAGTTAGCTTTGGAGCTACAGCCAAGTGTCTTCACTCGGAAACCTCATACTCGCATAGAGAACGGGAATATGTGGCCGGGTCATGCTCCTTCAGATTCAATCGCTAGAAGAGGGGAGAGGGAGAGAGGATATGCCAGGCTGCCTCGTCTGGCTTGAGCCAGATGAGGCAGCCTGGCGTCTCGAGGCATGCGGTTTCCGGGCAGAAACTTCTCTCACAACCGTACCATACTGTGCTACAGAGGGCCAGCACACCGGGACACAGCCCGGTGTGCCCTATGGCCAATCTGCCCCTGCACGGAGATGAGCACCGAGGCCATGTGTATGCCCCCACCTTTACTAACCACACACACTAAAGGCGTTTTCTGCGGGGGATTTCGCTTGCAAGCGAAAAAATTTCGATTGCAAGCGGTCACTTTTATAGTGCCCATATATATTTTATAGTGCTCAAACAAACATTTCGCTTGCTGCCGCAACAACAACAACAACAAATTCTTGCGGGTCGGGCAATCATCTTCCCTGGATGATTGAACAGCAAGCGAAATTTGAGCAATCAAATTTTTTTCGCTTGCCCGCTAAATCCTCCGCAGAAAATGCCTTAAGAACAGTCTGATCCAAACATTTATATATTGTGATGAGTTCTCTATGATTTCTTTGCCTCAATATAACCTAACCTGGTAAAATTCTAGTTCTTTCTAGCCCTTAGGTCTCGCTAGGAGGTTATTGGTAAGGTTAGGTTAGGTTATAGCGATTTCAGGTTAGATTAGGTTATATTGAGGTTAAGTTAGTATTTTTTTTCTTTTATAATCTCTCCCCACTTTATAATTACGTGTTAGAGGTATCTGAAGGGATCTGTGGTCTGGAGGAAAAAACCCCACTATTAAGGGGTCGGACTAAACACCGCAAACCACCAGCAAACCACCCTAACCTAACCTAACCACAAAGTATACCTAACCTAACCTAACCTAACCTAACCACAAAGTATACCTAACCTAACCTAACCTAACCACAAAGTATACCTAACCTAACCTAACCACAAAGTATACCTAACCTAACCTAACCTTAACCACAAAGTATACCTAACCTAACCTTAACCACAAAGTATACCTAACCTAACCTAACCTTAACCACAAAGTATACCTAACCTAACCTAACCTTAACCACAAAGTATACCTAACCTAACCTAACCACAAAGTATACCTAACCTAACCTAACCACAAGTATACCTAACCTAACCTACCACAAGTATACCTAACCTAACCAACCTTAACCACAAAGTATACCTAACCTAACCTAACCTTAACCACAAAGTATACCTAACCTAGCCTAACCTTAACCACAAAGTATAACCCAACCTAACCTTAACCACAAAGTATACCTAACCTAACCTTAACCACAAAGTATACCTAACCTAACCTAACCTTAACCCAAAGTATACCTAACCTAACCTAACCTTAACCACAAGTATACCTAACCTAACCTAACCTTAACCACAAAGTATACCTAACCTAACCTAACCTAACCTTAACCGCAAAGTATACCTAACCTAACCTAACCTTAACCACAAAGTATACCTAACCTAACCTACCCTAGTTGGTTAGGTGTGGATAGTTGACTGAAAGGTATGTGTTTAGCTATTGATTTGCATGTAATATGAGGGAGTTTCAGTGGTTTGTGGTAGTTTTTTGGTGGTTTGTGGTAGTTTTTGGAGGTTTGTGGTTAGTTTGCTGAAAGATATTAATGTTTTGCTATTGATTTGCATGCAATGTGAGGGAGTTTCAGTGGTTTGCTGGTGGTTTGCGGTAGTTTGCGGTAGTTTGCGGTGTTTAGTCCGACCGCTAATAAGGGTGGAAAAGGACTAGAATTGTACCAATGTGGTTACTTGTTAGGGCCAGGGTGTGGTTAGTGCGGTAGGGTAGTGTGGTGTGTGGTAGGCGATGTGGTAGAGAGAGTGTATGGTGGGGTATGTGGTTAATGTGGTAGGTGGTGTGGTTAATGTGGTAGGGGTAGTTTAGTAGCCACCACCACCACCACCTTAATATGCTAATATCTTCATAAAACATGTAATTTAATCCACCCGTCTTATATACCCTGAGCCTATTATCCTTTATCCATTTAATTATCCATAAAATACCATAAGAAACACGTCATAGCTGTAGAAATTAATAAGAAACAAATTATTTTCTTACCTTTAAAAGCGTGTTTACTTGAGCCAGCTGATGACGCAATACTTTCGGCTCTTTATATCTCCCCTATTTCATCCTTTCAGCCAGTAATACAACACTCTGTATTCGCAAATAATAATAATATGCGTAATAAAAATAGTTTAATATATCTGTGTCATTTACTAAGCGTGTTTAATCATGTTTTTAGGAGTTTTTTTGGCGAAATGAAATGAACCAATGTTGGTGTATAAACAAAATACGGTTGTCATGGCAACGTTGTACCGTAGCTAATAGCGCGTTTTCGCGACGTTCAACGCCCTGGGTCCAGTCCAGGGGCCAGATGCTGAGAGCGAGCTAGGGCGCCCTATCTACTAGGGCGCCTGTGGTAATGCGAAACGCCCTCTCACCGCTATGCTCAGTCGAGATTGCTAATTTAGTGGCACCGCTAAAGGCGCTGAAAACTAAGGGATGGTCAGACCCTGACTTTTAGTGAGCTGCTGTGGGCCTTTGACAGATATTCATCTTCTGTTTACAAGGCAAATACAGCCTTGTTTCAGTTCCTACAACGTAACAATTGGTGTTTACGTATAATAGTGTTGCAAGGTGTGTATGAATTGATCGTGCAAGACTAAATGCGGCACTATAGGGTGTTTTTATAAGCTTATATGCTGGCGATAAAAATGTTGTGTTGTGTGTTGGTTGGGCGGGCGGGCGGCTGGCGAAGCGACTAGACAAGTGTCACCAAGGGTGCTCCGCCCGCACTAAAATGTTGTACTATTATACGGTATTATCATATTACCAGATGATATTTAAGACAATTGAACATACCATCATATTCACGAGACATTAGTGCATATCATGACTGTATAAAAATTACAGTAAACTATACCTATAATAAGATAATGAGAGCAAAATTAAATCGTGTATAACATTTATTTCTTTCACCTTTTTTTATTCAACTCTTCCCTACTCCGGTACTTTTGCTTGCATTAAATTTTCACTCACAGTCTCGGAATCACCACAGTTTTCCGATTATCATAGTATGTGGCACGTCCCAATGCAAAAATATATAAGTGATCAAAACCTGTGATGAATGTCATACTTGTGACAAACAGTTTTCGGCGGGCCGTGGGGCGAGCGTTGCCTTAGCAGATGTGAGGGAGGGAGGGACTAAAATTCTTGTTTCAGTGGAGGAGTGTTCAAGCCTTATGATTGGTCGAAGCTGCCTAAACAGCGCTCAGACAGGCAGCGTGATTGGCTTGTAGGATTCTCGGACCACACCCACGCATTGGGCTTTAGAGGTGTATGGCAGGGCAAAAGCGCCTGAAATATCGACTGTACATAGGCCTGAGCCGGTGCCTTAGCCGGGCCTGTTACAAAAGTGCCTGAAGACCGGTAAGGCGCTCTTTTCGCCTTACCTCTATGGCACTTCTCAGCATCTCCCCCCTGGTCCAGTCCAGGGGCCAGATGCTGAGAGCGAGCTAGGGCGCCCTATCCACTAGGGCGCCTGTGGTAAGGCGAAACGCCCTCCCACCGCTATGCTCAGTCGAGAATGCTGCCTTAAGCGTCGTTTACACGGCGCTGCTTTTATTCGCTTTGGACAAGCTTCTTAATTCGCTAGCGAATTCGCTGGTGAAAGCGTCTAAAGACGCGGCGTCTTTTATAAGCTAGCGACTAAAATCATGAATCGCAGCGTCTGTTTGACGCTGCGATAAAGTTAAACATGTTCAACTTTACCGCTCGCGCCTAGCGTTTCAGCTTGCAGATGGTGCTGGCTGGAACTCTGGGGGGAGATGCTGAGAAGTGCCATAGAGGTAAGGCGAAAATAGCGCCTTATCCGTCTTCAGGCGCTTTTGTAACGGCCCGGCTAAGGCACCGACTAAATCTGCATGTACAGTCGAAAGTTCAGGCGCTTTTGCACTGCCTTACACCTCCAAAGCCTATGGCGTGGGCGTGGTCCGAGAATCCTACTAGCCAATCACGTTGCCTATCTGAGCGCTGCTTAGGCAGCTTCGACCAATCACAAGGCTTGAACACGTCTCTGCTGAAGCAAGGAATGTTGTCCCTCCCTCCCTAACCAAGCACTTATGGCAAGGATACACCACTCTCCCCCGCCAAAAGCTGTATCATCACAAGTTTGACGTTCAACGCAGGTTTTGACCACTTATATATTTTTGCATTGGGACGTGCCATACACCATGATAATCGTTAAGGTGTGCCGATTCCGGGACAGTGAGTGAAAATTTAATGCAAGCAACATTCCAGGAATAAGGAGAAGATGAATAAAAATAGGTGAAAAAAAAGTTTATACACGATTTCATTTTGCTCTCGTTATCTTATTATAGGTATAGTTTACTGCAATTTTTATACATTCATGATATGCACTAATGTCTCGTGAAGATGATGGTATGTTCAGCTGTCCTAAATATCATCTGGTAGTATGATAATACCGTATAATAGTACAACATTTTAGTGCGGGCGGAGCACCTGCCGCCCGCCGCCCGCCGCCCGCCCCTAACCAACACACAACACAACATTTCTTATCACCAGCATATAACCGTGGCCACCGAGATGATAAGGCCTGGTGGATCGCCCGTGACGTCACACCATAAGGATACAACCCGCTCCGCTCCCCGTACAAGTTTACCTACCTAATATAATGTTTATCAGTATAAAAGGTATACTGTTATCTTCGAAAATGTTTCTTCTATAATATTATCAAATAAAAAACCGTAAAACACAAAGAAAATGCCATTATGAGACTTTCAAGAAATATGCATTAACTTAAACTCTTCGCCATTTACTATTTTGCTCGCAAACATTTTACATGGAGAATATCAATAGAAGCAGAGTTTAATTAGCTTTCCATTGATATATTTCGTTTAGTGATAAATGAATTAGCGGCATGCGTAAATTACCGTTAACTAAATATAAAAAATCATGAAATCGGGTAATTTCCTACCTAATATATGTTTATCAGTATAAGATATATACTGTTATCTTCGAAAATGTTTGTTCTATAATATTATCAAATAAAAAACCGTAAAACACACTAAAGAAATGCCATTATGAGACTTTTAAGAAATATGCATGAACTTAAACTTTTCGCCATTTAATATTTGTGAATTTTTTTTTTACATGGAGAATATCAATAGAAGCGGACTTTAATTAGCTTTCCATTGATATATTTCCTTTTCTGATAAATGAATTAGAACCATGCATATATTAGCGTTAACTAAATAAATAACATCATGAAATCGGGTAATTTACCCGATTTCATGATGTTATTTATTTAGTTAACACTAACTTATGCATGATTCTACTTAATTTATCAGAAAAGGAAATATATCAATGGAAAGCTAATTAAATTCCGCTTCTATTGATATTCTCCATGTAAAAAGTTTTTTCACAAAATATTAAATGGCGAAAAGTTTAAGTTCATGCATATTTTTTGAAAGTCTCATAATGGCCTTTCTTTAGTGTGTTTTACGGTTTTTTATTTGATAATATTATAGAACAAACATTTCCGAAGATAACAGTATATATTTTATACTGATAAACATATATTAGGTAGGAAATTACCCGATTTCATGATTTTTTATATTTAGTTAACGGTAATTTATGCATGCCGCTAATTCATTTATCACTAAACGAAATATATCAATGGAAAGCTAATTAAACTCCGCTTCTATTGATATTCTCCATGTAAAATGTTTGCGAGCAAAATAGTAAATGGCGAAGAGTTTAAGTTAATGCATATTTCTTGAAAGTCTCATAATGGCATTTTCTTTGTGTGTTTTACGGTTTTTTATTTGATAATATTATAGAAGAAACATTTTCGAAGATAACAGTATAACTTTTATACTGATAAACATTATATTAGGTAGGTAAACTTGTACGGGGAGCGGAGCGGGTTGTATCCTTATGGTGTGACGTCACGGGCGATCCACCAGGCCTTGTCTCTCGGTGGTCTCGATATAACACCCTATAATGCCGCATTAGTCTTGCACGATCAATTCATACACACCTTGCAACACTATTAATACGTAAACACCAATTGTTACGTTGTAGGAACTGAAACAAGGCTGTATTTGCTTTATAAACAGAAGATGAATGTCTGTCAAAGGCCCACAGCAGCTCACTAAGTCAGGGTCTGACCATGCCTTAGTTTTCAGCGCCTTTAGCGGTGCCACTAAGGCAGCAATCTCGACTGAGCATTGCGGTGGGAGGGCGTTTCGCCTTACCACAGGCGCCCTAGTGGATAGGGCGCCCTAGCTCACTCTCAGCATCTGGCCCTCGAACAACAGCTCTAGGGATTGATAGGAGTCCCTTGTGGCTAAGAAGCGAAGAGTGATCTCTAGTTTGGTCCGGGATGGAACAGCAGGCCGCATCAAAGTGTCCTTCGTTTGTATAAAAGGATGTATCTTCATCCACAGCTCTTCAAAATTTTTGCACGTCAGCCTCAATACTCTCCGGTATGTAGTTGGGTCCAAGGACAAGAAAGACTTCTTGGCCTTGGTTGGGTCCTCCAATGCTAGTTCCTTCAGGATTATCTGAGGCCCCCTGAGCCTGCCTCCTGCCTATCCACTTTCGTACCCATACACTTCTTTTTCTTGGCTGTTTTCTCATAACAGAATCACGAATTCTAGCTTGGAGCACCCTTGCACAAAGGACAACAGCGGCTCGCATCACATCCTCCTGCGATGCCATGACGCCTGGGACTGCTCGAAAACGCTAGCGAATTCATAATTTTTACCAGCATCGTGTAAACGGCTTACCGCTTGCGTCTTTATCAGCTTGAAATTCGCTCTGGGAGAGCGATAAGTTGGCGACAAAAGAAGCTAGCGTCTAGCGTCAAAAGCAGCGCCGTGTAAACCGGCCTTAAAGTGGCACCGCTAAAGACGCTGAAAACTAAGGCATGGTCAGACCCTGACTTAGTGAGCTGCTGTGGGCCTTTGACAGACATTCATCTTCTGTTTATAAGGCAAATACAGCCTTGTTTCAGTTCCTACAACGTAACAATTGGTGTTTACGTGATAATAGGGTTGCAAGCTGTGTATGAATTGATCGTGAAAGACTAAATGCGGCACTATAGGGTGTTATATGCTTGCGATAAAAATGTTGTGTTGTGTGTTGGTTGGCGGGTGGGCGGGCGGCTGGCGAAGCGACAAGTGTCACCGAGGGTGCTCTGCCCGCACTAAAATGTTGTATTAATACACGGTATTATCATACTACCAGATGATATTTAGGACAACTGAACATACCATCACCTTCACGAGACATTAGTGCATATCATGAATGTATAGAAATTACAGTAAACTATACCTATAATAAGATAATGAGAGCAAAATGAAATCGTGTATAAACATTTTCTTTCTCTCACCTTTTTTTATTCAACTCCTTCTTATACCTGCAATTTTGCTTACATGAAATTGTCACTCACAGTCTCGGAATCAGCACAGTTTTCCGCTTATCATGGTATGTGGCATGTCCCAATGCTAAAATTTTTAGGTGGTCAAAACCTGTGATGAATGTCATACTTGTGACAAACAGTTTTCGGTGGGCCGCAGGGCGAGCGTTGCCTTATTGCAGATGTGAGGGAGGGAGGGACAAAAATTCTTGTTTCCCTGGAGAAGTGTTCAAGCCTTGTGATTGGTCGAAGCTGCCTAAGCAGCGTTCAGACAGGCGGCGTGATTGGCTATTAGGATTCTCGGACCACGCCCACACCTTGGCCTTTGGAGGTGTATGGCAGGGCAAAAGCGCCTGAAATATCGACTGTACATGGGCTTGAGCCGGTGCCTTAGCCGGGCCATTACAAAAGCGCCTGAAGACCGGTAAAGCGCTCTTTTCGCCTTACCTCTATGGCACTTCTCAGCATCTCCCCCCTCAGGGGCCAGATGCTGAGAGCGAGCTAGGGCGCCCTATCCACTAGGGCGCCTGTGGTAAGGCGAAACGCCCTCCCACCGCTATGCTCAGTCGAGAATGCCGCCTTAGTGGCACCGCTAAAGGCGCTGAAAACTAAGGGATGGTCAGACCCTGACTTAGTGAGCTGCTGTGGGCCTTTGACAGACATTCATCTTCTGTTTATAAGGCAAATACAGCCTTGTTTCAGTTCCTACAACGTAACAATTGGTGTTTACGTAATAATAGTGTTGCAAGGTGTGTATGAATTGATCGTGAAAGACTAAATGCGGTGTAGCGGTCTGGGAGGTTTGGTTATCCAGTTTGTTGTGTTATGAGATGCCATGTAGCGCGCCAGAGGTACGATGTTTACTTTTCATTTCATCCCGCCGCGCGGAGAGGCAACAGCTTGCTCCCGGCTCCTGCCTCACCCCAGCCGACCGACCCCACGGCCGGAGATTTCCGTGGCGGATTAATTCACCGTAGGATACTCTGGGTGGATTTAACCAGGGGCTACATTCAGAGAGGCTAACTTCCGGTCTTCACGACCTAGCGACTTCCAACAGCTGTTTTGGGCAACTTTTGGCATTCTGCGGGCAGATTGATGACGTACTTAAAGACGTTGAGCTGTCAAAAACAGGCAACTGCCTCCAGGCAGTTGTAGAGCACGCAATATACATAAAAATACTCATAAATTGAGTATATATGATGTTTTCTGACTCAAGAACTGAACAGGGCAAGTATACAAATGAAATTAGGCCATATTGCAATGCCATGCGCTCGTGATGAGCTTGTTATGGGGTGATGGGCCGAGTGGCGAACGGCGGCATCTCACCATGACTCACCACACCATACACCACCACGCACAGCTCCGCGACACAGACAAGGTACATAATTATATTCCTTCTCCTTCCTTTTCCTTTCTCCTTCTCCTTCTCCTCCTCCTCTTCCTCCTCCTAGCCTTTTCTTGTAGCAGTTGGTGGTAGTTGTGGTAGTGGCAGCGGTGATAGTGGTAGTGGTGGCAGCAGTAATAAAATATAAGCCGTGTAACACACATTTCAGCGAGTGTTATTGGAGTGGTCTTCGTACTAAGACGATGCTTGGACGACAAAAACACGGCTTATATTTTATTACTGCTGCTTCTGCTGCTGCTATTGCTGCTGCTGCTGCTGCTACTGCAACTGCTGCCGGCTGCTGTGGGAAGGGGTTGGGAGGAGGAAGAGGGGGAGGAGAAGGAGAGGGAGAAGCTAGGAGGTGGAGGAGGAGGAGGAGGAAGAAGTACCTTTTCTTATAGCAGTTGGTGGTGGTTGTAGTGGTGGCATCGGTGATAGTGGTAGTGGTGGCAGCAGTAATAAAATATAAGCCGTGTAACACACATTTCAGCAAGTGTTATTGGAGTGGTCTTCGTACTAAGACGATGCTTGGACGACAAAAACACGGCTTATATTTTATTGCTGCTGCTGCTGCTGCTACTACTGTTGCTACTGCTACTGCTACAACTGCTGCCGGCTGCTATAAGAAAAGGTTAGGAGGAGGAAGAGGAGGAGGAGAAGCTAGGAGGTGGAGGAGGAGGAGGAGGAAGAAGGGTGGAGCATTTTGGTGTGGATGATGAATTTGTTTATAAACACAGCTGAGAGCGTGGAAGCCTTGTGATTGGCTGAAACTTTTTGAGAAATACCATATGATTCGCTGGCGAGGCTGTGACGTAATTGTACTCGCTCAGCCAATCAGCTATCGAAGCCCATAGTGACACCGTAGCGCCACTCCCATATCTCGTACCAGAATCCCCGCGACTTCCGGGATGTACAAATAGAGGAAGTTAGTTAAGCTAAACACCGTGCCCTTTAACTCTCTCTGAATGTCTGCCCTGAGAGCCTCTCCGAGAGGTGTCACTCGGCTGATTTAACATGGCGCGCCATTTTGAATTCATGGACGGCAGCGATCCAAGCGGCAGCAGGGGAACTCTGACAGTCGCCCCTGATTGTTTACAAATGACGGGCAACAGCAGCGGCTCGTTCTGTGCGGCATTTGGCTGCAGTAACTGCAAAAGCGTACACAAACAGCTCCATTTCTTTCGGTTTCCCAAAGATAAAGATAGGTAGGTACAGATTGACTGTTGTTATGATGTTAAATATGAGGCCCTCTGCTGCGCAATATCGTCCTGAGGGACGATATTGAAAAATTCTAGTTAAGGCCGGTTCCCATCAGCCCGCTTGTACGGCCGTCTTACAACAACACCGCTCAACAATGACGTCACCATCATCACCGCTTGAGTGGTATTTGTGGTAACTGGGCACAGTTGGCAACTCCGCTCGAGCGGACACCGCCGAGTGGGAGAGATGACTTGAATTTAACTTTGTACGGCGGCCGTACAGCGGTACGGTGGTGCGGTAGACTTTCTTGTGACGTCATTGTGACGTCTTTGTTGTTGTACGGCGGCCGTACAAGCGGGAAGGTGGGAACCGGGCTTTACGCGCGCCAACAGGTTCACACAGGCTTCCTCTATGACGTAAACACACACCTCTGCCTCACTTCTTCACCACACCACCGTGTGGTGCTACACACCCAACTCATCGGCGAGTCATCGCCCTGAACGTCAACACCTTTGACCTGCCCAGTGCCCACCCTGCTGGCGGCGGCTGGTGTTCCCCCCTCTCGGCAAAACGCCGTCATCCGCCTCACCTGTGCCTTTCTAAATTAATGGGTCCGGGGTGATGGGTAATGGGTGAGTGAATGGGTGGGGGTGATGGGTGAGTGAATGGGTGTGGGGTGATGGGTGAGTGAATGGGTGTGGGGTGATGGGTAATGGGTGAGTGAATGGGTCCGGGGTGATGGGTAATGGGTGAGTGAATGGGTCCGGGGGTGATGGGTAATGGGTGAGTGAATGGGTGGGGGTGATGGGTGAGTGAATGGGTGTGGGGTGATGGGTAATGGGTGAGTGAATGGGTGTGGGGTGGGGAAGATGGGTAACGCGTGTGGGGTAATGGGTGAGTGAATGGGTGGGGGAAGATGGGTAACGCGTGTGTGGAGGAATTCCTTCCCTTCTTTGATTCCTTATTTCTTTCGAATTCCTCGTCAGTTCCTCTTTTGACTCTTCGTTCCTCTTCATCCCTCCAATTTCTTCCTTACTCCTTATTCCTCCTTTCCTTCTCTCATATCTCCTTCCTTCCCTCTCTCCCACCTTCCATTATCACCCCATCATCACCAAAAGGAGATGAGATTCCCCCTCTTTTTGCACGGGCGACTGTCAGAGTTCCCCTGCTGCCGCTAGGATCGCTGCCGTCCATGAATTCAAAATGGCGCGGCCGGAGTGAACCCTCTCGGTAAAAGCTCTCTGATTTAACCACTCATCTTCATCATTTATACATTTTTTCTCATCTTCACTGTCTTTCTTAAGTATATCTTTTGCATCTTATTACCCAGTAATGTGAATATATATATGCACACTCGATGAGAGACGAATCTTCTTGTAAATCAAGGAAGCGTAGCTTTGCTTGTTACGGTTGCATGTATACAGGGCGTGGCGTTCTGTCAGGAGGCAGCCTTGCACTCCTCTGTCACAGGGCAGCGCGGTATCTCAACATGTAACTGCAGCATGTTATTTCTCCGTCAGGAGGCCGCCTGACACACCTCAGCCACGGGGAAGCGAGACCAGCTGAGGCAGCGGCCTCTCTCAACTGCCTGTTGTGCTTCGTCAGGTGGCAGCCTGTCCCTCCACAATATCGGTGTAATGCATCTCACCATGTAGCGACATGATTTGTTCTCCGTCAGGAAGCAGCCTGCCATTTCTCAGTCAAGAGGCAGCTCGGCATATCTCACCATGTAGCGACCTCATTTTGTTCTCATTATTTATACATTATTTCTCACCTTCACTGTCTTTTTACGTATACCTTTTGCGTCTCGTTACACAGTAATGTGAATTAATATAAGCGCACTCGATGAGATACTTAATTACTGTACGAATCCTATAGTTGTAAATAAAGGTAGCGTAGCTTTGCTGTTAAAATTTGGCCTTCCTTGTCTACCTAGTACATGTAGCTATAGGTGGCAGGGCATGACAGGTTCTGGCTTTCCGTTTTTTTCCCCTTTCTGAATGAAGTTTTAATTTTCAGTGATTGCATTTGTTTATATATTTGCATCCTCTTATCTTAGGAAATCTTCGTTATGGTTAGGTCACTCAGGACGTTTGACCCTCATTGCCCCTCAATGGTAGCTATAGGTCACGTTTGCCAGCCTTTAAGGGTACCTGGAATTGTTCCCGAACGGAATACTCGCCACCGTCGGAGAATGTTCCATTTTTTTTACGTCGGCGAGAGTTCCTATTAAGCGACAGTTCCAACTCTTCTCTCTCTCTCTCTCTCTCTCTCTCTCTCTTCTCTCTCTCTCTCTCGTCCTCTCTCTCATCTCTCTCTCTCTCTCTCTCTCGTCTCTCTCTCTCTCTCTCTCTCTCTCTCCTCTCTGTCTCCTCTCTCTCTCTCTCTCTCTCTCTCTCTTCTCTCTCTCTCCTTCTCTCTCTCTCTCTCTCTCTCTCTCTCCTTCCTTTTCCTTCTCTCTCATTTCTTTCTCTCTCTCTTTCTCCCTTCCTCTTGCCTCGCCAGCTGAGTTTGTTTGTAAACAAAAAAACGGGTTTTTGCGTTCCATTTGTGACACGCGAACACAGAACCAGGAACTGAACCCAACCCTGAACTGAAAGAACTGGTTCCTGGAACTTGGGCACAAATGGAAGAGACCTATAGCGACGCTAAAATCAAAGAACCATTACCTCTTAATATGTTATATAAGGTTTTACCCACAATTTGCATGGGATTATATTCTTTCGAGATCTGGGATAATTACAAGATTTATGTTCTTTAACTTTTTTCTAACATCTCTCAATCTGTTGTAAAAATTCCTCCCGTCCTTCCTTTTTTTTTTTTTTCCCCTACTATAAAGGGGGAGGAGCGTATACAATTGGTAGGAGGGGTGGGGTGTAGGTATGTAGGAAAAGGCGGGAAGTCTTATCGTAGATTATATAAAAAAAAAAAATAGGTGGACCACTTATGATTTACCATGGTTATCGTTAAAAGAAGTGAGCGCTCTTTGTAACATGTGGCGTAGTAGGAATATGTATATTCGCCACCAGAGTCACCGAAGTTCGGAGTATTCTTCAATCCTTCCAAATCATGTGTAGAAAAAAAAAGATTAAAAGACACTTGGATGGAGGATAGTGAAATGATGATTTAAAAGTAGGCTTTTTCAACCACATGTAATATGAGGTGGATAGTAATAACCGGTTGAAGAGGAGAAAGAGGAAATGTATTATAAAATCACTTCATATGAGAGACATTTTTTCATGAATAAAAAAAAAATAATAATAAATAAATTAATACATAATGTTACGTGGCTATATCAGGTTCTCTCCGAGGGCCAAAGAAACTGTGATCTCCGGCTTGTGTTTATTTCCTCTTTGGTTTTACAAGTTCCT
>JACEEZ010007509.1:22500-30000 GCA_016584305.1 Chionoecetes opilio
TGGAGCCCTGAGGTACACCGCAGCTAATGGATCTCTGTGTGGCGACTTTATTTTCATATGCAACGTATTGTTTTCTCTGACCTAAATAACTCTGGAACCATCTGAATGCCGGGCCACGGATCCCATAAACAATTAATTTATGTAGTAAAATATTATGAGGGATGGTATCAAAGGCTTTACTCAGGTCACAGAAAACAGTCAACTGGTTCATTTTATTATCCAAGGCAGAGTAAATACTTTGACTAAGGTGGTGTAGTGCCAATTCTGTGGAGTGCTTTGGGCGAAATCCATACTGAGACTCTGTTAATAGGGAATGCTGAGTAAGATAATTCATTAGTCTTATTACGACAATTTTTTCAAAGATTTTACTGAAACTTGGAAGAATTGATATTGGTCTGTAGTTAGTGTGTAGGGTTGCCTCACCTTTTTTATAGATAGGTATTACTTTTGCAATCTGTAAGTGCTTTTGGAAGGAACCCTCTTTAAAGGATGTATTTAAGATATATTTAAGGAAAGGGGAGATTTCATCACTACATTCTTTTATTATATTAATATGAATGTCATCATGACCTGGTGATGTTACTTTAAGTTCTTTAATTATGGACTTTATTTCTAAGTTTGTCGTAGGTTTTAGATAAAATGAAAATTGAGTGGGTTCAGGAAGGAAGCTTTTATATGAAACAGGAGTTGATCTTACTTGTGCCAGGGTGTTCGCCACATTGCAAAAGTACTCGTTAAATCCCTGTGCTATAGCCTCGCTGTTTGACGTTGTTCTGTTGTCGTGTAGTGTGAGAGAGAGAGAGAGAGAGAGATAACGAGAGAGATAACGAGAGAGAGAGAGATAACGAGATATATAACTCAGCTAGCTGTTATGTGAAGGGATCATATCAAGTTTAAGATCGCGGGAAAGCATGGCCTCCACCAGCCATGTATGCCTCTTTTATGCCGTCTGACATCCTCTCCGACTCGTGCATGCGGAAAACCCTTCACGATAAGAGAAATAGGGCCCAAGGCGACCATTGTTTGTTATGAACTGAAAACTCTACCCAAGCTACCGACCTCGCAATGTGAATAGAGAAAGTTCAAGGGTTTTGCTGAGTCACTACGCGCTTTGCCTCGGACCCAGGTTATCGTGCGCAAATGGAACGCCTGAACTCTTGGGTTCCGTGAACTGGTTCTTGAAATGTCGCAAATGGAAGAGGCCTTTAATTATGGTTTTTCTTTACAAATGTCGTAGTGGATGATGCAATAAGGTACCCCTACCCCCCCCCTCCCCTTCCTCTGGGGGCAGGCGAAGACGTAGATGGTGGGGGTGTAGAGTGGGCTCCATCCACTACCCGGGGGAGTGGGGAGGGGAGGGGGGTATGGCATGCTATACGGAACCCTATCACCGGTGGAGTGCTGGGTCAGTCCATTGACGGGAGGGGGGGGGTACCTATTGTAATGCTTTGATTAGTAAGAAACCCCCCCCCCCTCCCGTCAATGGACGGGGTCTGACGGGGGGGGCTCAGGGCCTCAGAGACAGAGAGAGCAGTCAGTCCTTATCAGTGAAGGAGTACGTACGTGCTTTCATAACAGGTCCGTATATACTTTAATACACTTATACACACATTGACAACACTTAAATAACCTTCTATATACTTACATGTTACTTATGGAACATTGATTTATAGGAAAAAGTTGAGGAAATGAGAGAAATACATAATTTTCCTTGTTTTTTCCTATCTTTCCTTGTTTCTACGTATTGTTATTATTATTATTATTATTATTATTATTATTATTATTATTATTATTATTATTATTATTTTATTCTATTGTTATTATTGTCATTATTTCTTATTCGTATTATTTTTATTTTTATTTGATTTATATGTTATATCTTGCACGTACTTCTGAGAGAGAGAGAGAGAGGAGAGAGAGAGGAGAGGGAGAAGGAGAAGAGAGAGAAGAGAGAGAGAGAGAGAGAGAGAGAGAGAGAGAGAGAGAGAGAGAGAGAATTGTTAGATCACAGTTGCTAGGTGATGCATGTGTGCTTGCTTATCTCTCTCTCTCTCTCTCTCTCTCTCTCTCTCTCTCTCTCTCTCTCTCTCTCTCTCTCTCTCTCTCTCTCTCTCTCTCTCTCTCTCTCTCTCTCTCTCTCTCTCGTTTCCTGTATTTTTTCCTCTTTCAACTCTCTTTCTCTCTCTCCCTATATTATTCCTATTGCAATCTCTCTCTCTATTGTTGTGTGTTGGTCCCCATGGCTCCGGTACCAGAAACACCAACAGTTCTCTGCTTCTGAACTTTGCAAGGTCCAGAAGGTTGAGAATTGCAGGTTCTTGGTATCAGAGACCAGAGCTGCACCGCTGGACATGGTATAGTAATGCCGGAGGGGTAGCTAAGGAGATCGACCACATCCTCGTTAGTACTCGTTGGAGGATCCTCCAGAACTGCAGAGTTTACCGGAGTGCTGAGTTCTTTGGATCAGATCACAGACTTGTTGTTGCTACACTTAAGCTTCATGTCAAGTCCAGAAGAATCTCAAAAGGTAACCATACTGTGTTTCATCTTGAGAAACTGAAGGACTTGACATGTGCTTATGAGTATGCGGTGGCAGTCTCAAATCAGTTTGATGTGCTTGGTGCTCTCGGGGATCCTGTAGAACTGTGGGATACCTTCAAACGTGAAACTCTACAGGCTGCCAAGGAGTGTATTGGGGAGCGCCCGAGGTCAAGGCGTGGTTTTGTCTCGACGGAGACGCTGGAGAAAATCGAGGAGAGTCGCGCTGCCAGGCTGGCTGGGAACCGGGACCAGCACAGGGCTCTATCACGCCGGACTAGAACCCTCCTGAGGAGAAACAAGGAGAGGTACGTCAGGAGTCTCGCTGAGGATGTCGAGGGTCATTTGAACGCTAATGACCTCCGACCCGCCTACCGAGCCCTGAAGAAGCTCCGTTCCAAGTCTCCTTCTTGGGCGAGTGCTATTCGAACAGCAGATGGGCGCTCGTGTCGGACATGGATGGGCAGATGGCTCGTTGGGCTGAGTACTTTGGGCAGTTGTTCACGGTGGACCCTCCAGCTGAGCAGCTTCACACCACTGGGTTACAGGCAGTGGATGCCGATCCTCCCATTGACGAAACCGCACCCTCTCTTGACGAAGTCAGAGAGGCTGTAGCAAAGTTGAAGGGTGGAAAGGCAGCTGGTGTTTGTAATATCAGTGCGGAGCTCCTCAAAGCTGGGGGTGAGGCCATGATCCGCGGGTTGCATGCTGTCCTGACTGCCGTGTGGCAATCAGGTACCATTCCTCCTGACTGTAAAAGGGGGCTGGTCGTCCCTATCTGGAAAGGAAAGGGGACCGTCAGACTGCAACAATTACCGCGGTATTACACTGCTCAGCGTACCAGGCAAGGTGCTTGCCCATCTATTGCTGACACGAATTCGCAGTCATCTGGTGAAGCATCAGAGACCTCAGCAGTCTGGGTTCACGCCTGGTAAGTCAACAACGGACCGTATTCCTAGCGCTTCGTGTCCTGGTGGAACGCGACGTGAGTTTCGACAATGGATGCTTGCAGCCTATGTTGATCTCAAGAAGGCGTTTGACTCAGTGCATCGTGAGTCACTCTGGGATCTTCTGCGACTTCGAAGATTCCTGCAAGGACTATTGGTTGATAACTGGTCTGTATTCTGGGACTGAGAGTGCTGTGAAGTGTGGGGCAGGTGTATCCAGCTTCTTTCCTGTGAATACAGGAGTGAGGCAAGGGTGCGTCCTTGCCCCATCACTTTTCAACGCTTGTATGGACTGAGTATTGGACAAGGTTGTAGATCAAAGAGATTGTGGAGCATCCGTTGGCAACACCAAGATCACTGATCTTGTTTTTGCCGATGATGCAGTAATCTTTGCTGAGTCGCTGGAGGTCCTGGTGATGGCTCTCGAGGCGCTGCACGAGGAGGCAAAGCCTTTGGGACTTGAGGTCTCCTGGCTCAAGACCAAGGTCCAGGTGTTTGGAGACTTACTAGATGAAGCAGTACAGTCTGTTCATGCGTGTGGCGAGGACATTGAGATCTTGGAAAGTTTTACATACCTTGGTAGCGCAGTCCATAATGACGGCGGGTCACGTCAAGAAGCCTTACGGCGGATTGGCATAGCCCACGGTGTTATGGACTCGCTCAGTGGGAGTATTTGGCGTTGTCGGTACCTGTGCAGGAGGACAAAGATCCGGATCTTCAAGTCGCTTGTGATCAGGGCCGGATTATGACCTTTTGGGGCCCCTAGGCTAATTAAATTGTGGGCCCCCTCAGACGGAGCCACCCTCTAACCCCGCCCGCACCCGTCATGAATATTTTTTACTCGTGATATATTTTAGCGACATTTACATAGCTAGAAGTAAACTTATTGCAAATTCTTTATATAAACATGAATAGGTTACGACATCTTTTGAGTGTCAATAAAAATATTCTTTAAGAAATACCACTATTTTACTATATATTGCAAACCAAATTAGCACATATTTCAAAACAACCGTAGTGAAAAAACATATTTTTTATAACCATCTAGAAAATTAAAATCATTGCTTTATAAAAAATTCTAAGATTTAAAGAGCTGAAAGACAAAATATACGCTGCATTCACAAATAAGTGTTTTACTGTGTTTAGCACGATGATAAACAAACATGGACTGGGGCCCCATGATTTACAGCTAGGGTCCCAAACAGGGGCCCTTTATCTCAAATAAAGGCCTCAAACAGAGGCCCTTTAACTCAAATAAAGGGCCTCAAACAGGGGCCCTTTATCTCAAATTATTTGTAATTATATTTTAAGTTAAATGAATTATTAAGCAATGCAAAATATCATTATTCAAAAAAAGACATATTTTGAATTTTTTTAGCAGGGACCCCAGGTTTGGGGCCCCCAAGCTTGAGGGGCCCTAGGCTGCAGCCTATACTAGCCTATAGGATAATCCGGGTCTGCTTGTGATCCCTGTCTTACTCTATGGTTGTGAGACATGGACACTAATAGTGACTTGAAGAGACGAATCAATGCCTTTGGTAATAAGTGTCTTCGCAGAATCATGGGGTATCGCCGGGATGATTACGTGTCAAATCAGCGATTGCACCGTGAGACTGAATCGAGGCCTATTACCTGCATAGTCCGTCAGCGCCAACTTCGGCTATATGGGCATGTGGCACGCTACCCTGAAACCGATCCTTCCCATCAGGGTTGTATCTGTAAGAGACTCTGGCGTGGAGGAGGCCAAGGGGGCGCCCACAAGGCTCGTGGCTGGAGCAAGTTGATGTTTCTTGTCGAGAGCTGCTTGGTATGGGAAAGGAGCCTGCATGGGGACTCGCGCGAGGTGACCCCCGGGAGTGGCGTCGTAGGGTGGGCGAAGCGACGCGCCCCCCGGCGTATGCCCCCAATGATTGGATTGATAGAATCTCTCTCTCTTTTCCTATATTATTCCTATTGCAATCTCTCTCTCTCTCTTTTTTCCTATATTATTCCTATTGCATTCTCTCTCTCTCTCTCTCTCTCTCTCTTCTCTCTCTCTCTCTCTCTCTCTCTCTCTCTCTCTCTCTCTCTCTCTCTCTCTCTCCTCTCTCTCTCCTCTCTCTCCTCTCTCTCTCTCTCTCTCTCTCAATCCTACTAATTAATGCTCTCTCCCCTCTAATCCACTCACTGTTCTTCTTCCCGGGTTATTCCCCTAATCTCTCTGGACTTCTCCAACAGTAATAGTTAAGAATTAAAAAAAGAAAGGGATATATAACATATAGGTAGAAAAGGATAATATATATTAATGTAGGCTATATATATTTCTAATGTCATTACTACTATTACTACTACTACTACTCTACTACTACTATTTCTGCTAGGAGCTACTACTGCTGCTACTACTTCTGGTCAACTATATATGTATACTACTGACTACTACTATTAGGCCTACCAGTGGCGGCTCGGGGCTGCAGAGCTGCAGCACCCCCAGACACTCACTGCCAGGTGTATGATTCCTTTAGAGACACAGCAGAATTGATACACTACTAACAAATATATCATAATAAAAATGGGGGGGGGGCCTATGGAGGAGGGCCTACCGGTTTTTTATCGTCACATTAGAACATAAAAAAAAAAAACGATAGCGTCACGATAGACTTATTACACAATAGCGCTGCGATGGGTTAAAAAAATCGGGGAGCTTCCCGATTTTTTCTGCATGCACTTTTTTCGTGGCCTTGGGCGAGAGCATTTTTTTATATTTTTTATTCTCTTTATTTTTTATTTTATGTATATTTTATGTTATTATTATTATTCTCTATATACGTATGCTCCCTTTTTTTTCTGTCAAACTAATAAATGTAAATAAAAAAATAAAAAAAGGAAAAAAACAGCGTCAGGATAGAGTCTAGACTCATATCACAGGCCCATGACGGCGCCACTCATTGATTGCATTGTTGGCGCTATCGTTATCGTGGCGCCACTCATTGATTGCATTGTTGGCGCTATCGTTATCGTGGCGCCACTCATTGTATTTCGCATCGTTTGGGCGCACCATGAATTTGGCGCTATCGTTATGTGGCGCCACTCATTGCATTATTGGCGCTATCATAAGAACATAAGAAAATAAGGAAGCTACAAGAGGCTGGGAGACCTACACGTGGTAGTTCCTGTTACTTAACACTACCTACATCCACCTTTCATCCCCATCCATAACACTGTCCAGCCTCCCTTTAAAGCTCTCTAATGACTTTACACTAAGTACCTGTCTACTGAGTCCATTCCAACCATTTACCACCCTATTTGTGAACCAGTTTTTCCCTATTTCTTTTTTAAATCTATACACTTTTCCAGCTTGAATCCGTTACTTCTTGTTCTACCCTGGTTAATAGCCGTGAGAACTTTTCTACCTCTCCTTTATTAACCCCTTGAGGCCCAAAACGTAATTTCCATTGTAATTTAGCTACCATTAGACGATTTTTAGTTATTATAAGCAATATTTTATAGCTACGACCTGTTTAATATCCTTGTCCATTAGCTAATTTGGTTTATTTAGTTACTTTTTCGTAGTTTTATGGCTAACAACAGACGATTTCATATAGCAAAGGAAAGATCTGGGCGTGAAGGGGTTAAATCCCTTTCTCCAATTAATCCCTAATATTAATAATAATAATGATTAATCCCTTTATTAAATTGCTTTGTGTGTGTGTGTGTGTGTGTGTGTGTGTTGTGTGTGTGTGTACAGGTGCACACACACACACAAATATTCCTGAAAAAATATTCCTGGGTGCGTAATGAAAAATATTCCTGGGTGCGTAATGAAAAATATTCCTGGGTGCGTAATGAAAAATATTCCTGGGTGCGTAATGAAAAATATTCCTGGGTGCGTAATGAAAAATATTCCTGGGTGCGTAATGAAAAATATTCCTGGGTGCGTAATAAAAAATATTCCTGGGTGCGTAATGAAAAATATTCCTGGGTGTGTAATGAAAAATATTCCTGGGTGTGTAATGAAAAATATTCCTGGATGCGTAAT
>JACEEZ010007509.1:35000-63804 GCA_016584305.1 Chionoecetes opilio
TCTTTTCAGTAATGGAATACAGTTGGTAGTAATACATCCTGATATATATATAAGGAAGTAGGTAGAAAAAAGATTGGTAAATAGATGGTACACATTACTAAAAACATCCTCACCCTACCCTAATCTCCTCAGCCTCCCATTCTTACGGGCTGTTTGGGCGGCCCTTGGGTGGTATGGTGCTATAACAACCTTCCTAACACACTATAACCACCTTCCTAACACACTATAACAACCTTCCTAACACACTATAACAACCTTCCTAACACACTATAACCACCTTCCTAAGACACTATAAACCTCAACACCATAACAACCTTCCTAACACACTATAACCACCTTCCTAACACACTATAACCACCTTCCTAACACACTATAATAACCTTCCTAACACACTATAACAACCTTCCTAACACACTATAACAACCTTCCTAACACACTATAACAACCTTCCTAACACACTATAACCACCTTCCTAACACACTATAACCACCGGATCTACCTTGTGTTTTCGTTAAATTTTCTCCTCAAAAATTGTCATAATATACTATATATCTCTTCTACAAAAGCTCACATTTCCTCATCCTACCCCTATATCCTCAGCCCCCCATTCCTACTACAGGTTCGGGCGGTCCTTGGGCAGTGGCGTAGCTAGGTATTTATCATTGGGGGGGCACCTGGGGGGGCACAGCTGACTATGGGGGGGCACTAGATGAGCCGAACAAGCCCATACAGCTGGGGAGTTTGGTGGGGACTGGGGACTTACTTACACTTACAGTGCCAAGACCCCCCCCTTGCATATTTTGCATTCTGACCAATATCAAGAGTTTATCTGATGTCGTATGGATTATGGAAGGTTATTATATTTGATTCTAGGAGTGTGTGTTGAGTACTGTAGGGTATCATCCAGTTGCTGATGGAGAACGAAATACAGCAGTCATGACCAAAAATTAAATACATATATTACCACTTATACAAAATGGAAATAACATAATTGATACTGAAAATAAAGAAAAAGGCAGAAGTTTTAAAGCAGCAGACAAAGACATTTTTTTTTCCCACTGAGAAAGTGAGAATACCTCACTTAAGCAAAATTCTTCTGTTCTTGCGGTTCTCAGCAAACTTATCAACAAATACTTCTAAATCAAGGCTTTTAACTCGCCTGCTTTCAATTGACAACGCAGCAAGATTACCTAATCTCTCATTGGCCATTGTATTTATCAGTGTAGTTTTGATTAATTTCAGAGCAGAGAAACTTCTCTCTGCTGAAGCTGATGACACAGGTAATACTACAAAAATTTTGGCCAGTCTGTAGAACTCAGGAAATGCCTCTTCATATGGACCAAGAATTCTCACTAAATCTAACAGTGATTTGGGCTTTTCATTGTCACTTACATCCTTACAACGTCATTCTAACATGCGTTTTGCAGAGTGCAGCTCATGGTTAAGATCTTCCTCATTAGCACGAAATGCATGAATAAGTCCAGACATTTTCTCAAAAGATAAGAATTCAGTACTTTGTGGATTCAGTGCCTGTAATGTTTTCATAAGTTCACATGCTTCATTACTGAAGCGCCTTGTCATTTATGTTAACATAAAAATTATGATCTAGAATAGGATAGAAGAAGTTAATTCGTGTTGAATTCTTAACACTGAAATCAGAGTGTGTGCTCCCTGACTGTTTTCCAATAGAATCAGTAACAACAAAGTCCTAGTGGGTGGTGACCATTGGGAGTATTTAAATAAAACTATAGATCAAGAAATATTTATACACATGTGTAAAAACCGATATATATTCATCCCTTGACGTATATGGCCACATCAACAAAACTTCACAAAATCTGTTATTACCTTATTATAAGGCACGAAACCAACTTTAAATGAATTATAAGAATATGTACATAAGAATTTTATGAACAACCACTCTTATATGAAAAATCTCCGAGGTCCACAAAAGAAATTCGGAAATTAAAATTCTGGCGGTATGTAGTACTTTTTTCCTTAACCAAAACGCCTCCATTGTGTAGACAGTTTCCGTTTCCTTGGTGATCTACATATTCTACACTCTGAAGTATCAAAACCATGAGCTGCTGAGTTTCTCTCAACTTCATCCCACAAAGCATCGGCAGTAGTCGCTGCCATACAAGGCCACGAATGATCGGTCACTGACTTTGTGTTGTTATGTCGGTCCAGAGAACGCGTATAAGACACGTACAAGAGGGAGACACGTACCAACACAAGGCATTATATAAAATTTGTAAGGGTAACTGGTGTAATTTAGTTATGTTCGTTGGTGTTAAAAGTGATCAATAGAAAGTATATGCATTTAACTCAGACTCAGAGTCATGTTTCTTTCTTTCAAGCTAAGGAAAAATATTTATTGTATTTGAGGTCGAGGGTAAGTAAGTCATCAGTAGAAATTATTCATAATACTCCATGCATGCTCCCTCAGTCCTACCTAGTGGAACACGGCTCCCACACCAGACGACAGCCGTGGCCAGTGGGTGGGCACCTGGGGGGGCACCGGCTTCCCGTGGGGGGCCACGTGCCCACCCATGCTCCCCCGTAGCTACGTCACTGTCCTTGGGTGGTATGGAGCGCACGGTGCATGTGTCGCGGCCCTACGTCATGGAGGTGAGGGGGGAGGTGCAAGGGAACCATCAGATAGCCCGTGTCACATCCCACACAGACCCCATCAATGTTACCCTGTCTGATGATGCCACGTCTGCCCAGGTAACTATTGTCTATTTTTTTTACTGAGGCGAAAATTCCATGCTATCTTAAGGTCTAATGCTTAAAATTATGCCTGTGTTTACCTGACAATATGGTTACTATGATTTTGAAGACTATCTTAACTATGATTCTGAGGATGCTACGTCTGCCCAGGTAACTATATCTACCTAACACACTATAACCACCTTCCTAACACACTAGAATAACCTTCCTAACACACACTATAAACAGAAGAAAAAAAAAACCTGGCACATTCACCTTTTTTGGCATTAAATCAATCAATCCTAACACATTATAATAACCTTCCTAACAACTATAACAATTTTCCTAACACACTATAATAACCTTTCTAACACTATAACCACATTCCTAACACACTATAACAATTTTCCTAACACACTATAATAACCTTTCTAACACTATAACCACATTCCTAACACACTATAACAATCTTCCTAACACACTATAATAACCTTTCTAACACTATAACCACATTCCTAACACACTATAACAATCTTCCTAACACACTATAATAACCTTTCTAACAATATAACCACATTCCTAACACACTATAACAATCTTCCTAACACACTATAACAACCTTCCTAACACACTATAATAACCTTTCTAACACTATAACCACATTCCTAACACACTATAACAACCTTCCTAACACACTATAATAACCTTTCTAACACTATAACCACATTCCTAACACACTATAACAATCTTCCTAACCACTATAAACAACCTTCCTAAACACTATAGTAACCTTTCTAACACTATAACCACATTCCTAACACACTATAACAATCTTCCTAACACACTATAATAACCTTCCTGACACTATAACCACATTCCAAACACACTATAACAACCTTCCTAACACACTATAACAACCTTCCTAACACACTATAACACCGACCCCATCAATGTTACGCTGTCTGATGATGCCACGTCTGCCAAGGTAACTAGCCACCTTGTGTTTACCTAGATGTTATAGCATACAGGGCCCGAGGTAACTAGCTACCTTGTGTTTACCTAGATGTTATAGCATACAGGGCCCGAGGTAACTAGCTACCTTGTGTTACCTAGATGTTATAGCATACAGGGCCCGAGGTAACTAGCTACCTTGTGTTTACCTAGATGTTATAGCATACAGGCCCGAGGTAACTAGCTACCTTGTGTTTACCTAGATGTTATAGCATACAGGGCCCGAGGTAACTAGCTACCTTGTGTTTACCTAGATGTTATAGCATACAGGGCCCGAGGTAACTAGCTACCTTGTGTTTACCTAGATGTTATAGCATACAGGCCCCGAGGTAACTAGCTACCTTGTGTTTACCTAGATGTTATAACATACAGGGCCCGAGGTAACTAGCTACCTTGTGTTTACCTAGATGTTATGCATACAGGCCCGAGGTAACTATTGAAACATATGAAGAAACATATAGAAACCATGGTAACTATATCGAAGAAACATACCTTGAAACATATATACCATGGTAACTATATCGACCATTGACCTAGTTGTTGTAGAATACAGGCCTCAGGTACCTGTATATCTATGTACTTACTTTGTTCTTTTGACCTAGTATTTTCTTTTCTTCATACAACTTACATTCAATACATACTTACTTTACATATACATATTTTACTTACATATACATATTTTCTTTACATATACTTTACTTTACAATACATACTTTAACCACATACATAGGGCAGGATGGAGGGTATGAAGCTGCCTGCCTACCCTCCTGTCTCCCTTCATACATACAATCCTACAATACATACAATCCTGTCTGCCTATAAACACCCCCTAACCTCACAGATAGGGCAGGACGGGGTTTACACCAAGCGACCATGATGGAGCCTGCTAGTCTACTACAAGAATCCCTACCAGCCCCACCTGTTGCGCGAGACTGGCGACCGCGCCGCCACCGCCATCATGAAGGACGACCTGCTCATGCTCAACCTCTTCCCCGAGGTGCCCGGCGACTCTTACTCGAGCAGGAATGAGATCATCTTTGTCATCGATCGTTCAGGTGATATTGTGGGAGTGCGTTTCTTTCCTGTCTTTCTCTCTTTCTTTTCTTCCGTTTTTATATTTCTCGCTTTGGTAACAGCTTTGATTTACCTATTTCATGTTTCTATTATTTCGTTCCTCTTTTATTTGTTTAAGACCATTAGACCACCTGCCCGGGTCACCCCTAGCTGGGGCTGGATGGCCATTGACTCAATAGTGAATTCATCTGCCCTTAAAGATGGTCTTATTTGTAGTCCATCTGGGTGCTGCAGCACACCCTCCTCACTGCTAGAACCAGCGGGAAAGCCGGTTTAGTCGCCGACGACGCGACCATGCGGCTGGTTGTACTGGGTTACATGTTACCAGTAGCCGGGCACAGACCTGACCAGACACCACCATGCGGCTGGTTGTACTGGGTTACATGTTACCAGTAGCAGTGTGATGCCACGAAGTTTAATTTTTCACCAATATTTTTATGAGTCAATAAAGCCCACCCCTAAGCCACCAGTGTAGTGCTACCTGTGGTTGCTTCCTTTGTTCTGCTCCGATAATTTGAGTACTTTCAATTTAATTCAATAAAAATGGTAGCGTCATATTACTTTTGGGCCGGATTTTCTCTTTGGAGCTGGGAACGTGGACTAAGTTGTTAATATCCGGATTAAGGTGGGGAGTACCACTTACCGTTATACCACTTCACAGCGAATTAGGGGTTGGGAATGATACTTCATTTGTGATTTTTCTCACGGGTATATAGTGTTTTGGTGCTAGACTTCTTTAACCAACAAGGGCATGATAGCCTACCTAAACATTAGAGAAATTTCCAAAGGCACCGGTCGTGGACGGAAAACACTAGACTAACAAAAAACAAACATTCTCCCACAAGGAAGTAGTGAATGATCAAGTAAATTCACTCTTAAAAAACTACAAAAAAAACCCATTTAAATCCAGCAAGTGCCATATGGCTAAAGATTACATAAACCATGGTCTCTAGGCCTAACGTAGTGTACGTTACATGAGTATTGTGATACGACATAGTATGGTGTTGGGTGTATGGTATTTAAGGATGAGCTTTTTTTTGGGATCTGTAGGAGCATTTGGATCTGTAGGAGAAGAGGTTTTGATTTAGGCGAGGCAGATCACAGGATTGGACTGGGCAAGACGCCGGTCAGGCTCCTCTGTCTCTTCCCGCCTCTGTTCCCTCCAGATTACGCTAACAGCTGTTTCCACGGGGGACCCCGTAGGAATTCGACCCGCTAACTTTAAAAACATGACTTCTTTTATCTTCTACCTTCAATCCCTCTTCCCAAAAAATTGTACAGGGGCCAGATCCAGCAAAAAGTGTAAGTCAAGCGGTTTGTAAGTATGGTGTAAATGCTACTCCGGCGCAACCCTCACCCCCCTTGCGCCGAGGCTGTTTGAATAATCTGCCGGAGGGGACTTACCCGGGCGCAAGGAAGAGTATCTCGGAGTATCTCCACAGAGACAGCTGATTGGCTGGCGAATACATTGACGTCATCCTCGCTAATAGCGAATCACAGCAGTGTTTATATTATCATTCAGATCTATCAGCCAATCACAAGGCTGTCACGTGATAAATAAGTTTACAAACATTAATCACCCTGATACTCAGCTGGCATCGGGTTTGACACAACAAATCGATGTTATCATGTTTAAAGCGATAAGGAAGGTTTGATGATGATGATTGAAGAATTCGTCAGTTATTGACGCAGCTGAGATGGATCGCTGCTGAAACCCACAGCTCTTCGCAGACTCCCCCGAGCAGAGAGCTGTCTGCTAGTGCTTATAGTGTTGGCCGAAGCAGCACCCCGGGAGGCGGGTTACAAACCCCCGGCAAAACCCCGGAACCCATTCACTGCTGGGTGGACAGGGGCTCGGGTTTTAAGGAAACAGCCCAACTGTTTCCGCTCCACCCGGGGATCGAACCCGGGACTTCTCGGTTGTGAACAGAGTGTGCTTCCCCTACACTGAGGGGATACAGTTGATTCGGGCCGCCAGTTGAATCAGGCCGCCTATATTAAATGCATACTGGACGATTTTCGCGGGCGTTTTCAGAGACACCGACTATTTTTTCTTGGCCTACAATAGGTGCTTGTTCTAACGGAGATAGTTTTATTTTGCGTTAATAAAAAAAAAAAAAAAAATAGAAAAAAAAAAATTAACCTAACCTTATAGGTTTTAATGAAACCTAAACCTAACCTTATAGGTTTTAATGAACCTAACCTAACCTTAAAGGTTTTAATGAAACCTAACCTAACCTTATAGGTTTTAATGAAACTTAACCTAACCTTAACCACAAATTTATACTTTTTTTCTTTTTTTTAGGGGTTTGCGCAAAATAAAACTATCTCCATTAGAACAAGCCCCTATTGTGGGCCCAAGAAAAAAAAATTGGGTGTCTCTGAAAACGACCCGTTAAACTGCCCTGTCTGCTGGGTATGCATGCTATTTTTAGGCGGCCCGAATAAACGGTACCCCACTAAGGAGTACCATTGACAGTACAGATTGACCAGAAATAAACAATTGGTGGCAATAATTTAAGGCCCCAGACATCCTGATTGACTTTTAATAAATATTTCTAGGGCGATAATGGGCCACCCCATCCTGTTTAACTAATAATTCAGGGACAAGAAGGGGCAGACATCATGGTTGACCATATAATCATATAATTCAAGGCTTTAAGAGGCAGACATTCTGAGTGACCTAATCGTATCTTTCAGGGATAATGAGAACGGTACCTGGTACTCTCGTCTACCGAAATTCTCGTCCTGACACAATCCGGGAACTCTCCCCGAAGGTAATGGTTAGGTTAGTAGGATATTAAGGGAAAGATCCCGGGGAAAAATGAACGAGGACTGCGCCGGTCATTTTCTGAAACAATGACTAGTTTTTCCTTGCCTAAGATTAGTGCTTTTGGTAAAAATGGACGAGGACTGCACGGTCATTTTCTGAGACACTGACTAGTTTTTTCTTGGGTAAAATTAGTGCTTTTGATAAAAATGAACGAGGACTGCGCAGTCTTTTTCTGAAACACTGACTAGATTTTCCTTGCCTAAAATTAGTGTTTTTGGTAAAAATGGACGAGGACTGCGCGGTCATTTTCTGAGACACTGACTAGTTTTTCCGGTAAATTTCTAGTGTTTGCCATACTCTCCCACTAACCCCCAAGCAAGTTTGGGCACCTGTGGGAATGCGGGGTTTTCGGGTGGGGAGCAAATAATGCGTCGGAGACACGTAATTTAAGAATTGTGTAGAGGAGACAGACTCCCTAGATCTAAAGAAATTCCTTATATCTAGAGAAATTTGCCCAACCAAAATTAACCTAACCTAGCGGGGGGCTTGACCCACCGATAAACTAACCAAGCTAACCTAAATCAAACCCAAAATTTAAACCTAACCTAACCAGATCTAACCTAACCAAAAACAATTTTAACTACCCTAATCAATAATACCCTAACCAAACCTCCTATATGGTTGGGGGGCCTCTGGAAGGGGAGGTTTGGTCTGTATGAGTATTAGTCTAAGACAACTAATCATTTCTACAATATGTATATAAGTTTGGTAAAATTCTAGTGTTTGCCCATACTTTTCCCACTTCCCCCAAACAAGTTTGGGTACCTGTGGGAATGCGGGGTTTTCGGGTGGGGAACAATTTATGCGTCGGAAATACGTAATTTAGAGTTGTTTAGGGGTTAAAATTCCCTAGAAACTAGGGTAATTTCCTTATATCTAGAGAAATTTGCCTAACCAAAATTAACCTAACCTAGCGGGGGGCTTGACCCACCGATAACCTACCTAACCTAACCTAAACCTAACCTAACCAAACCTAACCTAACCAAATCTAACCAACCTAACCTAACCTAAACCCAAAACTAACCTAACCTAACCTCCTAGCGGGGGGGGGGGGGGGGGGGGGTTTTCAACACTTCAGTCATCATTCTGTGAGGATCGTCAGGTTCACACGTCTCTGGACTCAGAAGAAAATCCAATTTAATTTTCCCTAAATCTAGAGAATTTTTTAAATTTCCATAACTCAAAAAGTATGTGGTTGCGACGCATATTTTTTACCCCAGCCATATATCCTGCATTCCCCCAGGTCCCAAGTTGTTTTGGGGGAGAGGGGGGAGTATGGGCAACACTAGAATAATACCATAAGTTTTTAAAAGGGTTTCGCGGAAGTGCATTAATACTGTACAGTATACTAAACAAAAAATAATATAGAAACGCATGTGGTAATGGCGGCAGTGACCGCGCAGTTATCGTCCATTTTAACTGAAACACCAACCCAGAAGTCTTGACGACATAAAAGTTTTTGGCGAGTTCCACTTGTAATAGGTGCAAATGAAAGAATAAAAGGATTTTGTATTGGACAAGTTTTTCGCTTGGGCCCAAAAAAAATTTAAAACTACACTTCAATACGAATACATGGACATTGGTTACGTAACATATCAAAACCCCAGACTCCCCCAATCACTAAACTAACCCCCCATATTCGGTCCTGAATTCACAAACACGGGTAAAAGCTGTTTACATATATAGATTGGGGGACTGTTATGTTAATAGATAAACTTGTAGCTGTCGCTTAATAGGAACTCTCGCCGACGTAAAAAAATGGAGGTAAAACTTTGGGAAAAAGTCCTTCACCCCTATCTTTTTTTCTTCCCCCTATAGCCAACAAGCTGGGGAACTGGCGGGAATACGGGGTTTTGGGTGGGAGAAGCAAATATAAATGATTTAAAGGCTCCACCAAAAATCATCAAAGTCACTATATGTAAAATTCTAACCTAACCTAACCTTAACCACAAAGTATACCTAACCTAACCTAACCTAACCTTAACCACCCAAAGTATACCTAACCTTTAAACCTAGCCTTAACCACAAAGTATACCTAACCGAACCTAACCTAACCTTAACCACAAGTATAACCTAACCTAACCTTAAACACAAAGTATTTCTAACCTTAACCCCAAAAATATACCTAACCTAACCTAACCTAAACCCTTAACCACAAAGTATACCTAACCTAACCTAACCTAACCTTAACCACAAAGTATACTAACCATAAACCTAACCTTAACCACAAAGTATACCTAACCTAACCTAACCTTTAACCACAAAGTATACCTAACCTAACCTAACTGGACTTAGAATTTTTTGAGGCACCTCATATTTCATAGCGGCCGGTGGGTTAACCAAGGCTGAGCGCACGCTGGAACCCTTTTCAGATGTTTAAGTACAATAAGCATACAATACAGTGCGGAGTTCATTTCAGTCAAAGCCCGGGAAAGGGTGAGTTCCAAGTATTTTCCCAAAATGGAACATTCTCCGACGGTGGCGAGCATTCCTTCCGTTCGGGACTGTACCATAAAGGCTAGCAAACGTGACCTAACTACCATTCAGGGGCAATGAGGGTCAAACGTCCCGAGTGGGCCTAACCATAGTGCAAGGTCACTGAGGGGCAGGCATCAAAACAAACGTTTCATTTTCAAAAACGTCCAAATTACGATATAGTGAACACATTAATCTAGCCGCGGGATGCCAGGCTCGCCTCGTCCCACAACAATTTTGTCACAGGACTCCGCTAGTGGTCTAAAAAAACTGGTGCTGCCCAATAATGAACTAATACAACAAAAACACCGAAGGCAGTACTACACGACTGAGGCGGCCTCCCCCCAAGACTTGTATCTCCTAAACATTTGTAAACACACGCCGCTGCCGAATAACCAATAGGCTTATATTTCAATCCTTACCTCGGTGTTAACGTTATTAGGCATAATAAATGACATTTTATTTATATATGAGATACACCTTCTCTACACCTCCTCATCGAGGTGGTGTAGATCTACGCCATAATATTGGCCCTGTGACGTCACGGAAATGGAGTAAGTACGCTTGCTGGACCAGCCAGGGAGGGTTGGCGCAGACTTGCACCGAGGGGTAAAGTCTGGCGTTGTGACGTCATGATTTGGCGCAGATGTAGCTCCTGATCCAAAAGTTTTCGAAAGAGGAGTATCTTTAGATTACACTGACATACACCCACGATGTGTTTGCTGGACTGGCCCCAGAGCCCCATGCGTGCAATTTCCACAACCTCACCCTTTAATCAGGCCTCACAACTCCTGCTTACCTATCTGATAGAACTGGATAAAACATGAGCTTTTATGTGAGTAAAAACATAAATTCAATGCGGTCTTCCCTCTTATTACGTTAACCCTGGCACCCGGCATGAACAGCAGGGCACAGTCTTGACCAGACACCACCATGCGGCTGGTTGTACGGGTACTGTACGTAGCCGGGGACAGCCTCCCGACACCACCATGCGGTGGTTGTACGGGTACATGTTACCAGTAGCCGGGCACAGCCCTGACCAGACACCACCATGCGGCTGGTTGTACTGGGTTACATGTTACCAGTAGCCGGGCACAGCCCTGACCAACAACCCCCCACCATGCGGGGGCCCTTGTTTTGGGGACTTTTGGTTAAAATAAGTTTTTAAACCACGGTNTAAAAATAACCTTTCTAACATATAACCACATTCCTAACACACTATAACAATCTTCCTAACACACTATAATAACCTTCCTAAACACTATAATAACCTTTCTACACTATAACCAATTCCTAACACACTATAACAACATTCCTAACACACTATAATAACCTTTCTAACACTATAACCACATTCCTAACACACTATAACATCTTCCTAAACACTATAACAACCTTCCTAACACACTATAGTAACCTTTCTAACACTATAACCACATTCCTAACACACTATAAAAATCTTCCTAACACACTATAATAACCTTCCTGACACTATAACCACATTCCAAACACACTATAACAACCTTCCTAACACACTATAACAACCTTCCTAACACACTATAACACCGACCCCATCAATGTTACGCTGTCTGATGATGCCACGTCTGCCAAGGTAACTAGCCACCTTGTGTTTACCTAGATGTTATAGCATACAGGGCCCGAGGTAACTAGCTACCTTGTGTTTACCTAGATGTTATAGCATACAGGGCCCGAGGTAACTAGCTCCCCTTTGTTTACCTAGATGTTATGACATACAGGGCCCGAGGTAACTAGCTACCTTGTGTTTACCTAGATGTTATAGCATACAGGCCCCGAGGTAACTAGCTACCTTGTGTTTACCTAGATGTTATAGCATACAGGGCCCGAGGTAACTAGCTACCTTGTGTTTACCTAGATGTTATAGCATACAGGGCCCGAGGTAACTAGCTACCTTGTGTTTACCTAGATGTTATAGCATACAGGCCCCGAGGTAACTAGCTACCTTGTGTTTACCTAGATGTTATAACATACAGGGCCCGAGGTAACTAGCTACCTTGTGTTTACCTAGATGTTATAGCATACAGGCCCCGAGGTAACTATTGAAACATATGAAGAAACATATAGAAACCATGGTAACTATATCGAAGAAACATACCTTGAAACATATATACCATGGTAACTATATCGACCATTGACCTAGTTGTTGTAGAATACAGGCCTCAGGTACCTGTATATCTATGTACTTACTTTGTTCTTTTGACCTAGTATTTTCTTTTCTTCATACAACTTACATTCAATACATACTTTACTTTACATATACATATTTTACTTTACATATACATATTTTCTTTACATATACTTTACTTTACAATACATACTTTAACCACATACATAGGGCAGGATGGAGGGTATGAAGCTGCCTGCCTACCCTCCTGTCTCCCTTCATACATACAATCCTACAATACATACAATCCTGTCTGCCTATAAACACCCCCTAACCTCACAGATAGGGCAGGACGGGGGTTACACCAGCGACCATGACTGGAGCCTGCTAGTCTACTACAAGAATCCCTACCAGCCCCACCTGCTGCGCGAGACTGGCGACCGCGCCGCCACCGCCATCATGAAGGACGACCTGCTCATGCTCAACCTCTTCCCCGAGGTGCCCGGCGACTCTTACTCGAGCAGGAATGAGATCATCTTTGTCATCGATCGTTCAGGTGATATTGTGGGAGTGCGTTTCTTTCCTGTCTTTCTCTCTTTCTTTTCTTCCGTTTTTATATTTCTCGCTTTGGTAACAGCTTTGATTTACCTATTTCATGTTTCTATTATTTCGTTCCTCTTTTATTTGTTTAAGACCATTAGACCACCTGCCCGGGTCACCCCTAGCTGGGGCTGGATGGCCATTGACTCAATAGTGAATTCATCTGCCCTTAAAGATGGTCTTATTTGTAGTCCATCTGGGTGTTGCAGCACACCCTCCTCACTGCTAGAACCAGCGGGAAAGCCGGTTTAGTCGCCGACGACGCGACCATGCGGCTGGTTGTACTGGGTTACATGTTACCAGTAGCCGGGCACAGACCTGACCAGACACCACCATGCGGCTGGTTGTACTGGGTTACATGTTACCAGTAGCAGTGTGATGCCACGAAGTTTAATTTTTCACCAATATTTTTATGAGTCAATAAAGCCCACCCCTAAGCCACCAGTGTAGTGCTACCTGTGGTTGCTTCCTTTGTTCTGCTCCGATAATTTGAGTACTCTTAATTTAATTCAATAAAAATGGTAGCGTCATATTACTTTTAGGCCGGATTTTCTCTTTGGAGCTAGGGAACGTGGACTAAGTTGTTAATATCCGGATTAAGGTGTGAGTACCACTTACCGTTATACCACTTCACAGCGAATTAGGAGGTTGGGAATGATACTTCATTTGTGATTTTTCTCACGGGTATAATAGTGTTTTTGGTGCTACGACTTCTTTAACCAACAGAGGGCATGATAGCCTACCTAAACATTATGAGAAATTTCCAAAGGCACCGGTCCGTGGACGGAAAACACTAGACTAACAGAACAAACATTCTCCCACAAGGAAGTAGTGAATGATCAAGTGAATTCACTCTTAACAACTACAACAAAAACACTTAATCCAGTCAAGTGCCATATGGCTGAAGATTACATAACCATGGTCTCTAGGCCTAACGTAGTGTACGTTACATGAGTATTGTGATACGACATATGTATGGTGTTGGGTGTATGGTATTTAAGGATGAGCATTTTGGATCTGTAGGAGCATTTTGGATCTGTAGGAGAAGAGGGATTTGATTTAGGCGAGGCGGGATCACAGGATTGGACTGGGCAAGACGCGGTCAGGCTCCCTCTGTCTCTTCCCGCCTCTGTTTCCCTCCAGATTACGCTAACAGCTTTTTCTCCACGGGGTGCCCCGTAGGAATTCGAACCGCTAACTTTAAAACATGACTTCTTTTATCTTCTACCTTCAATCCCTTTTCCCCAGAAATTTTGGTACAGGGGCCAGATCCAAAAAAAAGGGTTGTAAGTCAAGCGGTGTAAGTATGGTGTAATGCTACTCCGGCGCAACCCTCCACCCCCCTCTTGCGCCGAGGCTGTTTGAATATCTCCCGGGAGATGGACTTCACCGGCGCAAGGAAGAGTATCTCGGAGTATCCCCACAGAGACAGCTGATTGGCTGGCGAATACTTTGACGTCATCCTCGCTAATAGCGAATCACAGCAGTGTTTATATTATCTATTCAGATCTATCAGCCAATCACAAGGCTGTAAACGGGGAAAAATAATGTTTACAAACATTAATCGCTGATTACTCAGCTGGCATCGGGGTTTTACACAACAAATCGATTTTAATCATGTTTAAAGCGATAAGGAAGGGTTTGATGATGATGATTAAAGAATTTCGTCATTTTATTGACGCAGCTGAGATGGATCGCTGCTGTAACCAAAAGCTCTCTCGCAGACTACCCCGACAGAGAGCTGTCTGCTAGTGCTTATAGTGTTGGCCGAAGCCAGCACCCCGGGAGGCGGGTTAAAAACCCCCCGGGCTAACACCCGAACCCATTCACTGCTGGGTGGACAGGGGCTCGGGTTTTAAGGAAACAGCCCAACTGTTTCCGCTCCACCCGGGGATGGGACCCGGGACTTCTCGGTTGTGAACGAGTGTGCTTCCCCTACACTGAGGGGATACAGTTGTTTTCGGGCCGCCAGTTGAATCGGGCCCGCCTATATTAAATCATACTGACGAGTTTCGCGGGCGTTTTCAGAAGACACCGACTATTTTTTCTTGGCCTAAAATAGGTGCTTGTTCAAACGGAGATAGTTTTATTTTGCGTTAATAAAAAAAAAAAAAAAAAAATAGAAAAAAAATAAACTTAACCTAACCTTATAGGTTTTTAAATGAAACCTAACCTAACCTTATAGGTTTTAATGAAACCTAACCAAACCCTTTAAAAGGTTTTTTAATGAAACCTAACCTAACCTTATAGGTTTTAAATGAAACTTAACCTAACCTTAACCACAAAGTAAACTTTTTTTCTTTTTTTTTATGGGTTTGCGCAAAATAAAACTATCTCCATTAGAACAACCCCCTATTGTAGGCCCAAGAAAAAAAAATTTGGGTGTCTCTGAAACGACCGTTAAACTGCCCTGCCCTGCTGGTATGCATGCTACTTTAGGCGGCCCGAATCAACGGTACCCACTAAGGAGTACCATTGACAGTACAGATTGACCAGAAATAAAATTTGGTGGAAATAATTTAAGGCGCAGACATCCTGATTGACTTTTTAATAAATATTTCTAAGGGCGATAATGGGCCACCATCCTGATTAACTTAATTCAGGGAAAAAGGGAGGGGCAGCATCAGGGTTGACCATATAATCATATATTCAAGGGCGTTAGAGCGGGACATTCTGAGTGACCTAATCGTATCTTTCAGGGATAATGAGAAGGGTACCTGGTACTCTCGTCTACCGAAATTCTCGTCCTGACACAATCCGGGAACTCTCGCCGAAGGTAATGGTTAGGTTAGTAGGATATTAGGGAAAGATACCGGTAAAAATGAACGAGGACTGCGCGGTCATTTTCTGAAACAATGACTAATTTTCCTTGCCTAAGATTAGTGCTTTTGGAAAAAATGGACGAGGACTGCACGGTCATTTTCTGAACACTGACTAGTTTTTTCTTGGGTAAAATTAGTGCTTTGAAAAAATGAACGAGGACTGCGCAGTCTTTTCTGAAACCTGACTAGATTTTCCTTCCCTAAAATTAGTGCTTTTGGTAAAAATGGACGGGATTTGCGCGGTCTTTTTCCCTGAGACACTGACTAGTTTTTCCGGTAATTTCTAGTGTTTGCCCATACCTCTCCCCTAACCCCCAAAGAAAGTTTTGGGCACCTGTGGGAATGCGGGGTTTTCGGGTGGGAGCAAATAATGCGTCGGAGACACGTAATTTAAGAATTGTGTAGAGGAGACAGACTCCCTAGATCTAAAGTAATTTCCTTATATCTAGAAAATTTGCCCAACCAAATTACCTAACCTAGCGGGGGGCTTGACCCACCGATAAACTAACCTAAGCTAACCAAAATCTAACCCAAAATCTAACCAAACCTAACCAATCTAACCTAACCTAAACAATATAACCTACCCTAATCAATAATACCCTAACCAAACCTCCTATAGGGTTTTGGGGGGCCTCGGGAAAAGGGGAGGTTGGGGTCTGTATGAGTATTAGTCTAAGACAACTATATCATTTCTACAATATGTATATAAGTTTGGTAAAAATTTTAGTGTTTGCCCCCTACTCTCCCACTTCCCCCAAACAAGTTTGGGTACCTGTGGGAATGCGGGGTTTTCGGGTGGGGAACAATTTATGCGTCGGAATACGTAATTTAAAAGTTGTTTAGGGGGTTAAAATTCCCTAGATCTAGGGTAATTTCCCTTATATCTAGAGAAATTGCCTAACCAAAATTAACCTAACCTAGCGGGGGGCTTGACCCACCGATAACCTAACCTAACCTAACCTAACCCAACCTAACCAAACCTAACCTAACCAAATCTAACCTAACCTAACCTAACCTAACCAAATCTAACCTAACCTAACCTCCTAGCGGGGGGGGGGGGGGGTTCCCCAAAACTTCAGTCATCATTCTGTGAGGATCGTCAGGTTCACACGTCTCTGGACTCAGAAGAAAATCCAATTAATTTTCCTAATCTAGAGAATTTTTTAAATTTCCATAAATCAAAAAGTATGTGGTTGCGACGCATATTTTGTACCCCGGCCCTATATCCTGCATTCCCCCCAGGTCCCCAAGCTTTTTTTGGGGGAGAGGGGGGGGTATGGGCAAAAACTAGAATAATACCATAAGTTTTAAAGGTTACGCGGAAGTGCATTAATACTGTACAGTTAAACTAAACAAAAAATAATATTTGAAAACGCATGTGGTAATTGGGGGGCAGTGACCGGGGCAGTTATCGTCCATTATAACTGAAACACCAACCGAGAAGGGGCTTGCCCACATAAAAGGGTTTTTGGCGAGTTCCACTTGTATAGGTGCCAAATGAAAGAATAAAAGGTATTTCGTATTGGACAAGTTTTTCCCCTTGTCCCAAATAATTTAAAACATACACTTCAATACGATACATGGACTTGGGTTACGTAACATATCAAAACCCCAGACTCCCCCAATCACTAAACTAACCCCCGATATTCGGTCCCTGAAATTTACAAACACGGTAAAAGCTGTTTACATATATAGATTGGGTACTGTTATGTTTAATAGATAAACCTTTAGCTGTCGCTTAATCGGAACTCTCGCCGACGTAAAAAAAATGGAGGTAAAACTTTGGAAGAAGTCCTTTTACCCCTATCTTTTTTCTTCCCCCTATAGCCAACAAGCCTGGTGAACTGGCGGAATACGGGGTTTTTTTGGGGGGAGAAGCAAATATAAGTTTCTAATGGCTCCACCAAAAAATCATCAAAGTCACTATATGTAAATTCTAAACCTAACCTAACCTTTAAACCCCAAAGTATACCTAACCTAACCTAACCCAACCTTAAACCACAAAGTATACCTAACCTAACCTAGCCTTAACCACAAAGTATACCTAACCGAACCTAACCTAACCTTAACCACAAAGTATACTAACCTAACTTAACCACAAAAGTATTTCTAACCTTAACCACAAAGTATACCTAACCTAACCTAACCTAACCTTAACCACAAAGTATACCTAACCTAACCTAACCTAAACCTTAACCACAAAATTTTACCTAACCTAACCTTTAAACCCTTTAAACCCCAAAGTATCCTAACCTAACCTAACCCTTAACCACAAAGTATACCTAACCTAACCTACTGGACTTAGAATTTTTTGAGGCACCTCATATTTCATAGCGGCCGTGTGGGTTAACCAAGGCTGAGCGCACGCTGGAACCTTTACAGATGTGAAGTACATAACATACAATAGTGCGGTAGTTCATTTCAGTCAAAGCCGGAAGGGTAGTTCCAAAGTATTTCCAAATGGAACATTCTTCCGACGGTGGCGAGCATTCCTTCCGTTCGGGGACTGTAAACCCTTAAAGGCTAGCAAACGTGACCTAACTACCATTCAGGGGGAATGAGGGTCAAAACGTCCTGAGTGACCTAACCATAGTGCAAGGTCACTGAGGGGCCCGGCATCAAAACAAACGTTTCATTCTCAAAACGTCCAAATTACGATATAGTGAAACATTAATCTAGCCGCGGGATGCCAGGCTCGCCTCGTCCCACAACAATTCTGCTCACAGGACTCCGCTAGTGGTCTAAAAAACTGGTGCCGCCCAATAATGACTAATACAAAAAAACACCGAAGGCAGTACCTACACGACTGAGGGGGGCCTTCCCCCCAAGACTTGTATCTCCTAAAAATTTGTAACACCACGCCGCTGCCGCATACCCAATAGGCTTATATTTCAATCCTTCCTCGGTGGTAACGTCTATTTCGGCATAATAATGACATTTTTATTTATATATAAATGAGATACACCTTCTCTACACCTCCTCATCGAGGTGGTGTAGATCTAAAGCCATAATATTGGCCCTGTGACGTCACGGAAAAGGAGTAAGTACGCTTGCTGGATCCAGCCAGGGAGGGTTGGCGCAGACTTGCACCGAGGGGTAAAGTCTGGCGTTGTGACGTCATCGATTTGGCGCAGATGTAGCTCCTGATCCAAGAAAGTTTTCGAAAGAGGAGTATCTCAGACTTACACTGACATACACCGACGTATGTGTTTGCTGGATCTGGCCCCAGAGCCCTATGCGTGCAATTTCCACAACCTCACCCTTCAATCAGGCCTCACAACTCCTGCTTACCTATCTGATAGAACTGGATAAAACATGAGCTTTTATGTGAGTAAAAACATAAATTCAATGCGGTCTTCCCTCTTATTACGTTAACCCCTGGCACCCGGCATGACAGCAGGGCACAGTCTTGACCAGACACCACCATGCGGCTGGTTGTACTGGGTTACATGTTACCAGTAGCCGGGCACAGCCCTGACCAGACACCACCATGCGGCTGGTTGTACTGGGTTACATGTTACCAGTAGCCGGGCACAGCCCTGACCAGACACCACCATGCGGCTGGTTGTACTGGGTTACATGTTACCAGTAGCCGGGCACAGCCCTGACCAGACACCACCATGCGGCTGGTTGTACTGGGTTACATGCAAAGGTGGGCACCAAACCGTTAATCCGTTAATCGTTAATTAACGAAGTTAACATTTTCGTTAACGATTTAACTTTTAAGTTAACTTTGGAAATCATTATCGGACTAATTAACTTCCGTTACATTTAACTTCCGTTAACTCAAGTCCGCTAACCCAAAAATGTCTAACATTTTCTCATAAAAAAACTATGAAATCAGCCTTTTTTAGTTTTTTTTTAAAAGTTAAAACTATAAAATCTGCCTTTTTTTTTAAACTCTAAAGCAAAAAAAAACTATAGTTTTTGGGTTCTAAAGCCCTTAAAAAAACCCATAAAGGCTGATTTTATAGTTTTGGCACTTTTCAAAGGTGTTTGTAGGTGGTTTTAGAGCAAAAACTGATATTTTGTTTTTTTTCTTTAATAAATATTAACGTTAACGGTTTATCGATAACTTCCGTTACATTTTTAAAGAATTAACTGATTAACGGTTATCAAAGTTAATTTTTTTGGTTACGGATTAACGGTTAACGAAGTTAACTTTTTGATTAACGGCGCCGCGCCCACCACTGGTTACATGTACCAGTAGCAGGGCACAGCCCTGACCAGACAGACTTTGAATGACAGTGCGAATAACTTTTTCCTTGAAATTGCAGCATCTATTCTAACAGTCTTGCCTCCCCCACTACATACAGGCAGCATGCGAGGGGAGAGCATAGTGAGCGCCAGAGCCACTCTGCTGCTGTTCCTCAAGAGTCTGCCCCGGGGATGTCTCTTCAACGTGGTCAGCTTCGGGAATACCTTCTCCATGCTGTTCCCAGAGTGAGTACATTATAGTCACTTATAGTCACTAAAAATCGTCTAATGGTACCCAAATTACAATGGAAATTACGTTCTGGGCCTCAAGGGGTTAATCAGTTTCATTCATGTTGTTTGAGTTCAATGTTTATGTTCCTTTGGGCCATGACAGAGGCAGCCAAGAGTACTCGCAGAACACCCTCCTGGCGGCCTGTCAGCTGCAGAGTGGCATGCAGGCAGACATGGGAGGCACCGAGATCCTGCGTCCCATCCAACACATCTACTCCAAACCCCCCACACCCGGCTTCTCAAGACAGGTGTGTAACGACCACTAACGATGCACCTGTCTCTGTCTCAGGTGTTGTTGTTGTCAGTCTGCTTATGTTTATGTCACCTTTAAGTATGTAGCTTTGGGGAGGCGGTAGCAGAGTGGTTAGCGTCTCTGAGTGGCATGCTCGGCGACCAGATTTCGATCCCCGATGAGAACCAAAATCCACTTTAAATCTTTCTGCACCGTCGAGTGGCCTAAGAACATCCATGCCTGTCTTACTCTATATCTCATTNAAAATTGAGGAATAAATGGACCCTGTTTGAAACACTATCCACGATGTAGGTATACCTTGAAATATATATATAGGAAAGAGAATTGAGAATAAGGAGTTGGATGTGTGGAATGCCATGTGTTCTTGAGAGGAAGGCGTGAGACGCCCCCGCTGAAGCCTCTCCCTAGGTGGAGGACGGATGGAGACTCTTGTTAATAATACTTATAAGGAGGGTGCCCCTCCTGTACTTTAACGTACACAAAAACATAGATACCCATTTTTGAAAATATAGATAACAATAATGATAACAAGGAAAGGGGGGGGGGGGGTGAACAGAAGCGGAATTTTACATCTTAACCTAGGTGGAGGACGGATGGAGACTGAGCGTCTCACGAAGTTATGGCTGTCTCGCCCAAAAGGGAATTGTTTGAATGGTCCCACCGTGACCACAAATGAAAAGTATAATCCCGAAATAACTATTTAAAGTAATGAAAACTTACGTATATAAGAACATGTGGCTTATAATAAAACCTGTTTTACTTTGATACTGGAGAATTTAATATGTTTAGTCTAATAACCGAGAAGGGGGTGATATGGGTCACGACAAATGTCCGAACGCTTTTTTAAGAGCGAAAGGGTATGGAAGTGAACCTAGAAATTTGGTGGGTTTGATGTTTGCGTGATCTTTAAAACACGTCCATGTATAACCATAACCGATAACGATGGGGATTATTTGAAAGCCATTAGGATTCTGGGAGAGTTTCTTGGTCGGACCAGATAACGGGGGAAAGATAAAAAAAAACGGGACATCATTAGTTATAAATGATCGCAGAAAATATCCCACGAATTTGGACTCGCATACGGCATGTGAGGGAGAAGAGGGGTGTGAAAGAAGGAAGAAAGAAAATGGGGGAAGAAGGATAGAAGATAAACAAAATGGTGGTAATGATAGCAGGGCGATGAGTCACCCTTTGAGACATAGAGAAAAAAATTACCTATGACAAGACATAGCTGGGAATTTATAATAATAATTTCCCCATACTATCATCTCCCGAATAATGGGCATTACATGATGGGGTGTGGCTGGGAGTGAGGGTGTGATGTGGTGTGGCTGGGGTGATGTGTGATGTGGTGTGGCTGGGGAGTGATATGGGTGGTGTGGCTGGGAGTGATGTGTGATGTGGTGTGGCTGGCAGTGATATGGGGGGTGTGGCTGGCAGTGATGTGTGATGTGGTGTGGCTGGCAGTGATGTGTGATGTGGTGGCTGGGAGTGATTTTGGGGGGTGTGGCTGGCAGTGATGTGTGATGTGGTGTGGCTGGCAGTGATGTGTGATGTGGTGTGGCTGTGAGTGATGTGTGATGTGGTGTGGGCTCGGAAGTGATATGGGTGGTGTGGCTGGGAGTGATGTGTGATGTGGTGTGGCTGGCAGTGATGTGTGATGTGGTTTTTGGCGGGGAGTGATATGGGGTGGTGTGGCTGGCAGTGATGTGGATGTGTGTGGCTGGGAGTGTATGGGGTGGTGGCTGGCAGTGATAGTGATGTGGTGTGGCTGGGATTTGATGTGTGATGTGGGTGGCTCGGAGTGATATGGGTGGTGTGGCTGGGAGTGATGTGTTGATGTGGTGTGGCTGGCAGTGATGTGTGATGTGGTGTGGCTGGGAGTGATAGGGGTGGTGTGGCTGGCAGTGATGTGTGATGTGGTGTGGCTGGGGGTGAGTGTGATGTGGTGTGGCTGGGAGGATATGGGTGGTGTGGCTGGCAGTGATGTGTGATGTGGTGTGGCTGGGAGTGATGTGTGATGTGGTGTGGCTGGAGTGATTGTGTGATGTGGTGTGGCTGGCAGTGAGTGTGATGTGGTGTGGCTGGGAGTGATAGGGGTTGGTGTGGCGGGCAGTGATGTGTGATGTGGTGTGGCTGGGAGTGATATGGGTGGTGTGGCTGGCAGTGATGTGGGGAGGGGTGGGCTGGGAGTGATGTGTGATGGGGTGTGGCTGGGAGTGATATGGGTGGTGTGGCTGGCAGCGATGTGTGATGTGGTGTGGCTGGCAGTGATGGTGATTTTGGTGTGGCTGGAGTGATATGGGGGGTTTGTGGCTGGCAGTGAGGGTGTGATGTGTGGTGTGGCTGGGAGTGATGTGTGATGTGGTGTGGCTGGGAGTGATATGGGTGGTGTGGGTGGCAGTGATGGGGTGATGTGGTGGGGCTGGCAGTGATGTGTGATGTGGTGTGGCTGGGAGTGATGTGGTGATGTGGGTTGGCTGGGAGTGATGTGTATGGGGTGTGGCTGGGAGTGATATGGGTGGTGGGGTTTTGGGAGTGATGTGTGATGTGGTGTGGCTGGGAGTGATGTTGTTTGTGGTGTGGCTGGGAGTGATGTGTGATGTGGTGTGGCTGGGAGTGATGTGTGATGTGGTGTGGCTGGGAGTGATATAGTAATAGTATAGACAGACAGACAGATCGAGAGAGAGACAGACAGAGATAGAGACAGACAGACAGACAGACAGAGAGACAGACAGACAGAGAGAGAAAGTCACAACTCGTGCTCGTGCTCGCGCCTTCCCACAGCCACCAAGATGGCCGACCCACAACAAATGCACGGAAGATGTATGTTAAGTTCGACCTCGAGCTTGACAGAGGACCTACAGAGCGATAATAAGCAAAAAAGGTCACAAGAAGAAGAAGAAGAAGACGTGGACAATAGTTACAATTCGGACGATGACGACGTAGTTATCATCGAAGACACCACACTACCTAACGAGTGAGTACTATCATACACTACCACACCTTTATAGCGCGTAGTTAACCTTGTGTCACCTTTAATTAAGGGTCTATTAAGGGTTAAGGGCCCGCTGGCTTTACTCCTTGGCTGCAAACACTGGCTGGGTGTTGCTGGGGGGGTGAAGCAGGAAGCACCCTTCAAGGAAGCACTTGCCTGCTTGTGTGCTGATGGCCACCAATGTTACAGGTGCTGAGGTGAAGAGTCCAGGTCGGCGCCCACGCCAGGACTCCTCCCGGCTTCCCTTGTATTAGGGAACGCTTGGTTCATCCCCGGGGCCTCCACCGGGGTTCCCGCAGGACCAGTGACGCCTCCCACCCCAGGGGTGCTGGCAGAAGTAGTGCTGCAATGGAGGGCGTGAGGAAACCCACACTTGTGACCACTGTGGCAGAGTGTGCTCCAGCAAGTCTGGCATTACTCAACACGTCCCTCACCCATACACGCAAGACAGACCTGAGGTGTTACCACTGTGGCAAAGTGTTCACTGATAAGGTTCTTTTGGAGCCACATGGGCACCCACACTGGTGAGAGAAACTTTGAGTGTCAGGAGTGTAGGGAAAACATTTACCCCCAAGAGCAGTCTTAAGACACACATGGTCCCACACTGGTGAGAGAAACTTTGAGTGCAGGAGTGTAGGAAAACATTTACCCGCAAGAGCAGTCTTAACACACATGCTCACCCACACTGGGAGAGAACTTTGAGTGTCAGGAGTGTAGGAAAACATTACCCACAAGAGCCATCTTAACTCACACATGCTCACCCACACTTGTGTGAGAAACTTTGAGTGTCAGGAGTGTAGGAAAACATTTACCCACCAAAAGCAGCTATAACACACACATGCTCACCCACACTGGTGAGAGAAAAACTTTGAGTTTCCAGGAGTGTAGGAAAACATTTACCTGCAAGAGCCATCTTAACACACACCCTGGCACCCACACTGGTGAGAGAAACTTTTAGTGGTCAGGAGTGTAGGAAAACATTACCCCCAAAAAGCAATCTTAACACACACAGCTCACCCCCACTGGTGAGAGAAACTTGAGTGCCAGGAGTGTAGGAAAACATTACCTGCAAGAGCCATCTAACACACACATCGTCAACCCACACTGGGGGAGAGAAAACTTTGAGTGTCAGGAGTGTGCATGAAAAACATTTTTTTTTCCCAGAAGAGCCATCTTAACTCACACATGCTACCCACACTGGTGAGAGAAACTTTGAGTGCCAGGAGGTAGGAAAACATTTACCCGCAAGAGCAATCTTAAACACACAAAGCTCACCCACACTGGTGAGAGAAACTTTGAGTGCCAGGAGTGTAGAAAACATTTGCCCACAAGGCAGTCTTAACGAACACATGCTCACCCACACTGGTGAGAGGAAGTACAAGTTGATATTGCGGCAAGTGTTTCCTAGCAAGAGTGTGTTGCCAGGCATATCCAGACACACCTGTGAGGAAGGAGTGGCTGTTGTGGGTTGTGCTTTGGTGGTGGGTGAGGGGCTTGCCAGGCATATACAACGCCACTTGTGAGGTGTTAAGAATATCAATAAAACCACTTCATGAATAATTGTGTTTTAAAAGTTTTATTTCAAAGATTGCAGAAGGGGAAAAAATAAGAGGGAGAGAGAGAGAATGTGGTGAAGGTTCCCAAAATGCATCGCCAATGAACAGACGTAGAAAAAAAAAACATTATTTTGATCATTATCACTTTCCCCCTTCTCTCTTTATTGGCACTTCCCTCCTCCTTCCAGAAAGTAATATTAGTAATGAAAGAATTAATAAAACAATTTTCTCATAAGTATGATTATTATTGTATATATATTTTTGCCACTACAAGTTGTTTTTTATGCTTAAAAAGATAAACAATAAAGAAAGTAAGAGAGAGAGAGAGAGAGGGAAAATCAGGCAGATTTAAAACCCACCATATAATCATAGTAAATTAATGCATTAATTTTTCATCATGTTGGAATTATCGACCACCAATTGATGGTCGACAACAACGTTAAAATTATAATGTTTATTAACGTGAATCACCATGCGATTATCCCAATTTTACCTAATCTGCACTGAAACCCTATTAGCTGTAACTAAGGTATATACCTAAACTGCTATGATACCCTATTTATCTGTAACTAAGGTATACTACCTAATCTGCACTGATACCCTATTTAGGGTGTAACAAGGTATACTACCTAAAAATGCTATGATACCCATTTAGCTGTAACTAAGGTATACTAAACCCAATCTGCACTGATACCCTATTTAGCTGTAACTAAGGGATACTACCTAATCTGCACTGATACCTATTAGCTGTAACTAAGGTATACTACCTAATCTGCACTGATACCCTATTTAGCTGTAACTAAGGTATACTACCAATCTGCACTGATACCCTATTTAGCTGTAACTAAGGTATACTACCCAATTTGCACTGATACCCTATTTAGCTGTAACTAAGGTAATACCTAATCTGCATGATTTCCCCATTAGCTGAACTAAGGTTTTACTACCTAATCTGCACTGAACTCTATTTTGCTGTAACTAAGGTATACTACCTAAGTGCCTATATACCCTATTTAGCTGTAAACTAAGGTATACTACCTAAACTGCACTGATACCCATTTATCTGTAATAAGGTTATACTACCTAATCTGCACTGATACCCTATTATCTGTAACTAAGGTATACTACCTAAACTGCACTGGGTACCCTATTTAGCTGTAACTAAGGTATACTACCTAATCTGCACTGATACCCTATTTTAGCTGTAAAATAAGGTATACTACCTAAACTGCACTGATACCCTATTTAGCTGTAACTAAGGTATACTACCTAATCTGCACTGATACCCTATTTAGCTGTAACTAAGGTATACTACCTAATCTGCACTGATACCCTATTTAGCTGTAACTAAGGTATACTACCTAATCTGCACTGATACCCTATTTAGCTGTAACTAAGGTATACTCAGCAGTGGCAGGTGGGTTGTAATAAGCGTTGGCTTGATCTTATCCTTGGGGAAGTATTGGATGTCGAGGTGGTCAGAGTTGCAACAGGCTGGGAGGGGAACGCGTGGCTTGTGGGGTGACTGGTTGAATCCTCCACGTAAAATGGCCGCGATGGTTGGTGGCGAGGAATCTTTTCACAGCTGAGCCGATATTATCAAAGTGGTTTTACACTTGGTCCTTTCTTAAACCGATTGATCGGTTACAATGTACTCTATTATTATGAGTTGACAACACCTCAGTGCATCATCAAACCACTCACTCCGACTTCAGTCGTAGTGGCTCACGCGTTGCTAAATTACCTCCACTGAAATAACCTTTCAGCTTGGCTCGTGACCGCCACGTATTTTGTTCCAATAATATTTTACCCATACGTGGGTCACTCACAATTCTTATACTATGTTAATCCTTGATTAATTGTGGTATTATAGATGAATACCACCAAATTTATATCTAATGACATCTAATATACCCAAATCTATTATAATATATACATAGGTGGAATTTGTGTTCGTATCCGAATTCTGACGGTAGGCGCCAAATTCCACCATTCAAATTAACCTTATTCAAAATTAGAGTGGTTTTTTAGTGGATAATTTCCACAATTATCCTCATTCTGTCCACTCATACATAAACATACACATACAACATTTTTTTTGACACAAATTTTAGGTCCCTTAGAGCTAGTGCACTAAGCTATAGGATAGGAAAGATCGCCACCCAGGGCAAACCTGGGTATACAGGCAACCAATACCAACATCTGGTTGTAACCAGGCTAAACATAGAAAAAACTGAAAAAAAGAAACATACGTTGGCAACGCCGTGCCAATCCTGACCGAGCCGGCTGTCCGCCACCCGGCTCGGAGCCATCATTCTCTTTTTTGCCTTAATAGGTCAACACCTGCTGCGTCTCCTGTAACACGTGTTGTTTCTATTCAGGCCATATGGTAAGCACCTGCTGTTTTTCGTGTTTACGTGGGGTGTGTGTGAAGTTTTTACCCATTCATGCTTCGTAACCTTCTGTAGGGTTTACGGGCATGAGTGTAGTTTTATTCTTATCCCTGGCCGGGCCAGCTGTGTTTTAAAATATACGGCTGGTGTCTGTGTCTGTGGTGTTAAGCTACGCCCCAGGGGTGCGGCTTTCACCCTTTCTCCTTGGGAAATATTTCCCCGCCAGGGCGTCCCGGGCCCCTGACACCTGTCTCCCACGTGTAAGCTGAGATGGGCGGAGGTTACGTGTTCTCCCAGCCACGCCCCCCCCCCCGCCCGGACCTCCCAGGGGCCCGGGTGCGGGGGGTTTGTGGTACCTGGTCTGCCACGTGTAAGCTGAGATGGGGGGATGGTTACGTAGTTCTCCCAGCCACAATAGCCACCCAGCCAAATCTTAAGGTGAAAGACATAAAAAAAACATACCTTAAAAAATTTTATCATAAAGTATGTGAAAAATTTATGCTGTTTGTATATACAATAACATTTTTTTTTTCTTTGTATATCTCGTGCGTCTACTTACGGACTATGTAAGTTTCTTTCGAAAAAAAATGTACTGAACTGAATGAACTTTAAAATACTACTACACTACTACTACTACTATACTACTACTACCACTACTACTACTACCACTACTACTACTACCACACTACTAATACCACTATACTACTACCCTACTACTACTACTTACTACTACCCACTACTACTAAACCCCTACTACTACCACTACTATACTACCACTACCACTACTACCCCTACTACCCACATACGACTACAAATACTACTACTACTACTACTACCAAAACTACTAAACCCTACCATATACCACTACTACTACTACTACCCCTACTACTACCCCTACTACTACTACTACTACTACTACCAAATACTACTACCACTACTATACACTACTACATACTAACTACTACTACTAAATACTACCACTACTAATACCACTACTAATAACTACTACTACTACACTACTACTACTACTACTACTACCCCTACTACCACTACTACCACTACACTACTAAATATACTATTCTATACCACCACTTACACTACTACTACTACTAACTACTACTACTCTTTCTACTTCTATACCACCACTACTATACTACTACGACTAACTAATATACTATACTATTCTACTACTTTATACACTACACACACTACTACTACACATTCTACTATACCATACTGTACTACTAAACTATACACGACTACTACACTACACTAACACTACTACTTCATACACTTACACTACTAACTGTTTCTATTTATATTCATACACCCCACTACACTACTTACTACAACTCTACTCTATTCATACTATATATACTACTATATACACACACTATTTTTACTTCTATACCACCATACTATTTTTACTAAAATACAACTACAACT
>JACEEZ010007510.1:0-15176 GCA_016584305.1 Chionoecetes opilio
ACTGTAAAGCTTTTCGTTATCAACAAATTCGAATGGATCATGGAGTTTGGGATGGCTGTAATTGTCCTCGCAACCTGCTTTTCACCACGTCTTTTTTTCAGCAGATACGGTTGTCCCGATGCTTCTGGCCATTGTCATCCTCAGCGAACATGTCTGCCAGACTGTAGGGTGGCTTGGAGGAAGGAATTTCGCAGCCGTTCCTGGTGCTATCGGTAGCTTCGGCCATCGTTGGTATGCACTGTAACTGGTCTGCAGACCACTCAAACTTGCTCCAGTAGAGCCGCTTTCCCCTTGCGACTTTGCATGCTTTATAAAGGTCTCTTCTATTGTCTTGTCAACAGCACACCGACTACCAGGAACAAAGGATCTTGCGACGCTAATGGCTCCTCTCCTTAGCAATTCTGCAGCACCAGGGTGTGACTCTTCAATGTTTGCTATGAACATTGAAAAGAATGTCAAATAACGGGCATAATTCTGTCCCCCAAAGCTGAAGAAGAGGTCAGGCATGATGCAGAGACTTTCTGCGTAGACTGTGAATTTATTAGTTTCCCCAGCCTGAAGAAGTGACTGTGTCAGCCACACGTGATCGATGTATCTCATCCAGAGAACAGCCGTCTTTCCCTTTTGGCCTGAGCGTATATTGTCACGGAATCGTATGTAATCCTCGATGTATGTCCGATTTTCCTATCACTTAGCACAGCGTCTTCAGATACCTTATTAGGGCACTTGACATGGCTTTCAATGAGATCTTTAGAGGATTTCGGCAACTGTCCGAAAGCCACCTCTTCTCTTCGCTCATCAAGAAATCGGGTCAATATCAGTCTCTCTAGGGCCTCCATCATGACCTTGTGACAATTGAGGGACTGAGAGTAGTTCTTTCCAGATATAACTCCACTCAGGGAACCAATGGAGATCAAACCAGCTTCGAGGAGAATGTCTGCAAGACCATCATCCATCTTTTTCCCCAACATTTTGAGGTAACCACAGGCTCTAGACCTGTTCAGAAAACAATTTTTTCCTATTTTTATACCCCCCTGCAAGGGTTTTCCCATGCTTCTTGACCTGGAAAAGCCGAAAATCACAACCATTTTGAGCTAAAATGTCAGGAACTTTTGCCTCATTGGACCTCAAGATATTAAGCCCGCGACAGTAGAAAAGCGCCTAATTTTGCCTTCCGCCAGACTTTTTTCACCTGAACTTTGTTACAATTGGGAAGAACACAAATTGGGTATAAAATTGAAGCATTATTAATATTATTTCTGAAAAAAAACAATCCAAGTAAACATTCAAAAAAAAAAGACATGATATCCAGAAAAAAGCAAAATTTTCTGAAAATTTCATATAAACTTTCATAAATATTACAATCTTGACATCAAAAAAGTGTGACAAAGACTCTAAAAACTTTTTTCAAGTGGCAGAAAACTCTATTGTCTATGTCAGAAGGACACTTCACAGTCATTTTCCCCGAGTTTGTTTCTTGAAGCTATCAAATCGCTCACAGTTGTATTCCACAGTTTGAAGAAGGTACTGTTTTGCTGAGAATCTGTGGTAATGAGTTTGCGAAATCAGCCCACTTATCCGCTCAGCAATGTCATTCACTACTTTACATTGCTGACATTTTCCCAGGGCCTTGCTGTAGTCATCACCCCTTGGCCATGTCGCCCACAGGTTGCAGAACCCCAGTCATACTCAATGCCAAGGGTGTCAAGCGGAAGATGACTCTCGGCCCAACTAGATCAGCCAGATTCGTCTTGGCTGTAACCTAAAGGGAACATAGGTTTTTCCCTCGTCTGAAGCTATCTGGCTTCTCAGTGGCGTGCAGCTTGGCAGCAATGTCCTGCTTCTCTTTGTCACTGAGTCTGCTACCGAAGAGAGCAAACGGCACAACCTCCTGTGCAGGTACCACTTGTGGTTTTCAAGTTTTTGTAGCACTGCCTGGGGCAATCTCTGGATCTGTTCTCTTGAACTTCATCATGTCCTTCATGAACTGCAGATCATTTGCAGGAGCATCTGCAGCAAGTGTAGATGACATCCACATGGGTGTATAGAACAGCCTAGGAAGGGGTTTTGAGGCGTTCCAGCTTCAAAACAGTTTCTTCACGTACTCCAGCTGCTCAGCAAACAGAACATCTTCATAGAAAAACAGGTTTCTGGCCATCCCCCTGGCCTGTGATGGCTCCAGGAGGGACTCCAGTGGTTTCCCGCGGGGAGGCGGGGTCTCCAAGGACGATCAGTGTAAGCTCACCCATCTCACGGTAGTCGCTCTAGGAGGCTTCTCGACCTCAGGTTTTCCCTGTAGTATTTCCTTGCACTCTTCTTCTTTTTATTCAACCTTTTTTTGGTCTGATGGACGGGGTTTGTAGGGTTGTCTGTGGTAAATCTGTCCAAACACCTTGAAGTGCTTAAACCCCCAAGGATTCTCGGGGCTCTTGACCTTGCCAAACAGATTCTCCCATACAGCACCAACCAGCACTTCTAGAATGTGGTGTTTTCAGGCCAGGTAGAACACCTTCCTGTCAAGCTGTTGCTCCAGAAGCTTGGCAGCTCCCCCATGTACTCCACTGTTGCTGGCCGTTGTGTCAAACACAAGGGCAGTGATCACTCCAGTAAGCCCCCATGCCTCCAGCAAATCCATGGATGCCTCTGCCTGAGCCGTTCCTGTTTAGCTGTCTATCACTGGTACTCCCAGTAGCTTGCCTTCAGGATATGCAGGTGGTCCTGAGACAAGCCAGCCAGAGTCTCTGACGTGGTCCCAGGATCACTTCCCAGGACATCTCTCAGCATCTTGCCATCCCAGTGGAGAGCAGCATACTTTTGGGGGGGTCCTCGCTAAATGCGCCATGTACTCCTGGCTGATGTGGTACCTTGTCAGCATCCTGTTCCGTCTCGTTGTTGAGTTGAGATGACAAACTTGTCCAGGTTTAGCTCCACCAGCCTTCAATGTAGCAGAGACAAGGCTGTCACTTGATTGTCAACATCCCAGACGATCAGCGGTACTGCAGATGTCAACACACTCCATGACCCCCCTGGGAATGTGAGAGTCACAGTGTCTTGGGTGATGTGAACATCCAGGACGAGGTTGTTGGTAATCCATGTCCTCTGCTTCCCCTTTACTGTCGGTTGGGTCAGCCCAGGTAGACACATCAGCAGCAGTCCTTCGCTGTGTGGCAGCCCGAAAAATTGTAGAAATTTTGTGACAAATTCATATCTTGTTTCTCTCTCTGCTGCAGTCTTGCAGCCTCTCTGCTTGCTGCTGGGACCGTGACTCAAATTCTTGTCATGACCAACATGTGGGCCTTTCTCTCTGTCTTCTGATCCTGGTAGAAAACCCGGGTGTCCTTGTCCTTCTTCTCCCTTGATAGCAGTCGGTTTCTCTCTATTTCCTGGATGGCATCTGAAGCTCCTATGTCGAACAGGCTATCTAATTCCAGGACAAAGGCACTCCTTTTTCCCTCCAGGGTATCTGTTCTACCTTTATTCCTTGCTAGTCTCTGTGCTTTTTGTGAAGTGTCATGAAATGCTGCGCTGCATTGTACTTTGGGCATGGTCTTGATCCTAGCCATCTGCCAGAATGGGATGATAGCCTCCACTGTTTCATTGGCGAGGTCTTGATGCTTAGGATTGCCTGTATTTTCTGGCAAAATCTGGAGATGGAGGAAGTACTGGAAGGCCTGTCTGTTGGGGGGTAACTGGGAGCCACTGATGCTGGATGATGGGTAGCCGATCAGTAAGGTTTCTGTAGCGATCTAGTAGCAGGTCGGCCCTGACGCTTGTCTCTGGACTGCAGGTGGAGGTTCTGAGATGTCAACTTTGCGTCCTCGGAGCTCCCTGCTTACTGCCATAGTGAAGTTATCTTGTGAGTATCTTGGATTTGTTAGCAGGTTTCAACAGATCTGCAACAAACATAACAGACCATTAGATGTCATGCTAAAACCATTGTGAATTTGTGACTAGAGTGAAATAAATTATATTTAGTTAAATTTTTTTGAAAATTTGTCTGTAAATATCACATGTAATATTTCCATAAATGTTTCTATGCATTTTGATGTTTCAGTCAGCATCTAATTACTTGCTTTAACCTGCTTATGCCATTATTGGTTTAAAAAAAAGGCAAAAACAAAAATCAAAATGCTCCGAAAAATGGCGTTTCAGAAAACTTGTATAGAATAGAACTTCATGCTTCATGAGGCAAACGTTCCTGACATTTTGGCTTATAATGGTTGTAATTTTCGACTTTTCCAGGTCAAAAAGCATTGGAAACCGTGCAGGAGGGTATAAAAATAGGAAAACATTGTTTTCTGAACAGGTCTATAACCACAGGCTACCTCAAAATGTTGCACTGCTGTGTTGTCCGTGATTGGGTGTGGTATTATGGGGTAATATTCTATTGTCGTCAGCTGAGATGGTACTTTTACCCGTCAATGACACATAGCCTCCCCAACCAGGCACGCTCTGTGTTGTCTTAGCGCTGTGGGAAACGGATTTGTATCCACAATAGGTTTTCACCATCAAGTTCTCTATTGCTCATGGCCCCGTCAAAGTACTTGTCGACAATTTCATATTCTAGAGATATTCGTTTCCCTTTAAAACAAACTGGAAGTTCTGAGTCTGGTAGAAATTTCATCTGATCTTTGACCCGTCCTTGGTATGTTACTATCTTTTGGCTGTGTACCCCCCAACATCTTCGCCTGGTCCTGGTATGACATCTTGTAGCATAATCCCATGGGATCGATGGGCATATCCTGCACCACACATGTCATTCACATACTCATCGAAATTGTCAAAGTCTGAATGAAATACGAACTGGCAAGATGGGTTTCTGATGATGCTAAGTGGGAGTAGGCTTGAAGTAGTGTCAATTGTAACCGCTATGCTGTCTCAAGTTTTAGTAGAAATGAGTAGTTCTCACAATGTCCAAGACGGTTAAGGATGATTATCTATTCAGCGCTACGGAATATATGTCTTAGTGCCATTCCTAGAATAACATGTTTAGGCAACTTCCTTTTTTCATTGGTAACAGCACGGCATATATCCTGACCCACTAAATTTGACTATGCACTGGTCCTCCTGGAAGGTGTTTTATCTCCAGACAGAACATAGGTGGGGAATTTCTCCAGCACTTGAGGTAGGACAGAAGATGTATGACTCAGATCATTCATAGTCAGTGGCCATGGCATTTCATCAGTGTCCTGAATCTATTAATGACTTCCCCCTAAGGAGATCTGCAACCTCTTTGAGCTTGTCCTTTGACCAAGCTGGGTAGCTTGACTTGATAGCATCTTTGATATCATTTTTCAGGTTGAACAAAAGTAAAAACTAAATTGACCACCAGCCCAATGGGAAACAGAACCTAGAAGTCCTTGAAAATTTCCCTTGCATTGTTCTAGTTTTTGACTTGAGCTTTTCACTGCGATAGTTAGGATTCGGAAAGGGATTTTTCATTGATGTGAGAAACATAAATTTAAAACGCAACTCAATAGTCTAACTACTCTCTTACCAATCACAATGTCATCGGTGATCATTTGGCGGACCTTCTCAAACGATTCTCTATGTGCTTTCTCCATGGCAGCTTGTTGGGCTCAAAAATTTTTTTCATCTTTAAATTTCCACCTTTCTGAACAACAGACGTAATTTCTGGACAAGAAGGATGATATTTGGCTTCACACGCAAACAGATCAGAACCAAAATCCGTCGTAGGAGTTTGAGTCTTCCTTTTTCTCGGCGCATCGACAACAGTGTCACCGCCTCCACGTTCAAAGGCCTTGGTGTCCTTAGTTTTTCCACGCGCCCTTCACTTTGATTTTCTTTTTTTGCCGTTCTCTTGCAAAATTACAGCCCGGATTAACTTATTGTTGTCCTTGTCAATGGATGATTTCCTGGCCTCCCTCATTTGGCTAGTTGGATGGTTTGCTCTTCGTTAAAAATTTTTAGACGTTGAAGATTTACAGTAAATCGTGTATAGCATGTGCGATGATAACCATGGTTGTCCTCGCATGCCTCAGGAATCAGTGCGCAAACGTCATCCATGCGATATGGTGATTCGAACGGCTGCAATAGCCTCTGCTCCTTTACTGCAAGAATCCGTTTGAACAGTTCTGCTGGATCCTTTGTGTGCTTGATGAATGTGAAGTCATCGGCTTTGATAGCTTTTGCATGGATTATGCAACCTCCTTTTTCCTGGTCTAGACCATCGTCCAGCTTTCGTTTTTTTCTATGTTCCATTATACGTCTTTATGCCTGAAAAAAGAGAAGAATGATTATTTTAACCGAAATTAACTATTATATGGTGCCCTTATCACAAATGTGCTCAAAGGCACCTTACAATGTAAATCTATAAAATTGGACTACTAAGGAGGGAATTAATAAAACATTGCACGCTGCAGTGAACTAAAAGAGTGGAAAAGTTGGTACATCGATTTTTAAAAATATGGCTTTCTTAACCCGTAAACTGCGGATACCTGTGTGACAATATCTCTGTGTACGCGGGACTTTTGCCAAAATTCTTATAGTCGCTAAACAAACTTGAATGTGTATCAATGTATGCACCTGACAGACCTGTCAGCACCTTCACCTTCCATGCTGGTCACTGGATCACTGAGCCTATGTGTGACCAATCGGTCATTCTCAGGTAAAGTAGAGTTACCAGATTTCATCGGGCGAAAAATTTGCCCACAATTTTTAAATTGGCAGCCGCCCAATTGGGCATACTCGCGTTTTCTTAGTGAGTGACCAAATGGGCATAGCCGCGCTTTACGGATTAAAAGCTGGTAAAGTTGGCAAAGACCGTATTTCACGTGGGAGGCTGTTCCATAGCCGAATGGCAGCAGAGAAAAAAAGATCAGCCCTAGGTCTACGCCCTTCAGCGTCACAGCAATCACGTCATTCAGCAAATTTACATTCTTTTATCATCAACTCTATTAGCCGAGATCATTGAGAAGGCCTGTAATATCACTTGTAACAAGCATAAGGTCAGCAGCTATAGCCTCATTGACTCACAGGTAGCCTAAATAACTAATACACAGCATGACCTGTGTGTGATATGATACCATGCTTCCATGATACACATGGAAAAACATGCTTAACTTTCTTGTTTTGTAATGGTGCTGTTTGATCTACATGTATATTTCTCTATTCTTACCTTTCTACTTTCCATTTATTTGTTGAATCAGATTAATTACAGTTTCCATTAGAAATTTGGAAAGCATGGGCCCTCCCCAACCTCTTTTTGATGTGAGAAATGGTACTTGTGCCCTAAAACAAAGCTGGAAAGTTGGCCATTAATTATAAACAAAGAGGGGAGCACAATATAAGAAAGCTGGTGGGTGCTGGAAGAAGAAAACCCACAACAAGCAATCTTAGACATACGGCATTTATTTCATGGTCATTTTTTGCATTTACACTCGATGATCAAGAATAAGGACTCGTACCATGGAGGAAAAGTGTTTACCAAAAACCAAACCATGGATTGATCTTCAATATATTTAATATAGGAAAACTTTTAACACATTTAACACCTTTTTCCTCCATTTCGAGATGAAACATATTTTTTTTTGCTCAGAAACTTTGATTTAGTAAATTTTTCACTTTTTAACAAGGGGCGTGGTCTTTTGTCCTCTTATGACGTAATCGATGATTTTATTGGACAGTAACAAAAGCCTCATGATAGAAAAAACCCCAAAACCAAAATTTTGACATGAATTATGTTTGAATTGGTCTGTTCAAAATGAAGTTATAAGAAAATCAATTTCGTCTACCCCTAAAAAAATTGACTTTTAAAGAAAAATGGCGCGGTCCAAAAAACTCCCTGGGGGGTATCTTGAGACCCAAATGTTTTTCCTGTTAACATGCTTTTTCAAGTCACCAGACCCAGGGGTAAATGAAAATACCAAAGAAAGTTTAAAAGTGGGGGGGGGTGCATGGGGACCCCCATCAGCCCATGGCCTATGTGCTCTAATGTACTCGTGCCATGTGCCTTTATTATGTATAAATTTGCTCTAGTACTTAAGTTAACTATTTGTCTTGTTGTTGTTGTGTTTTTTGCCTGTATGCCTCCGGGGTGATATTAACATTATTATTATTATTATTATAGAGGTATATAGCTATTATCAATTATTTGCTTTAGTACTTAAGTTCATTCCCTCGTCTCTATATTATGTTGTTGTTTTTTGCTTGATGCCCCCGGGTGAGAAAAAAGTAAAAATTATTACTATTATTATTAAATTTTTATTATAGGTCTGGAGGAAATGCGGGAAAGGGGCTGGATCGCTACAAGGAGGAGTCTTTCAAAAAGCATGAGTCAGAGGGTGGCAGCCAATCCCTCTGTTGTGCATAGACAGCCTGCCTTCACCTACCTACACTGCCTGCCTCACCCTCCACAAGACACCAGGTAAAGGAAAATGTTCTCCTTCTCCCCTCAATGATCTGTCTGTTTGTCTGTCTTTGTCTGTTTGTGTGTCTGCCTGCCTGACTACCTGTCTGTCTTTGTCTGTTTGTCTGCCTGCCCGTATATTTGTATGTCTTTCTCTCTCTGTCTATATCTTCACAAGACAATAGGTAAAAGAATGGACACACTCAATCTACCCTTAACCCCTTGAGGCCCGGAACGTAACTTCCATTGTAATGTGGGTGCCATTAGACGATTTTTAGTGAATATAAGCAATATTTTATAAATATGACCTGTTTAGTATCATTGTTCACTAACTAATTTGGCATATTAAGTGACTTTTCTTAATTTTTTAGCTAACAACAGACTATTTTCATACAACAAAGGAAAGATCTGGGCGTGAATGGATTTTAAATAACATGTAACTCTTCTTCTTTCCCATACACACCAGGTAAAGGAATGGACACTCTCAATCTAATCTTAAGAAAGCAAAAAACATAGCATTTCCTTATCCTAGTTAGTGATCGCAGACAAATGTTTATCACTCATATGTTTTAATTACGTGAATATGTTTGTTGTTGTGTTGTCTGTACTTCCCCTAACAGCAGCCTTCCATGACCTGCCTCCACCTGCCTCGCTTCACCCCCCTTCATAATAGCGACCACAACAACGGATTTTTTATTTTTTAGTAAGACGAGCGGACAGCCAATACAAATTAGATTTGGCTTCTGCCGTGCTTTTTAGCTCTTTATTTTACTCATCATGCCCCGCAGTAAGCGTAAAAAGCTTTTGAAAGCTCGAGAAATAGCTCTAAACAGGTCAAAACTTGAGCTATTGAAGAACAACAGTAGCCTTTTCAAAAATATGCTTATAACGTCAGACATGAAACATTTAAGTTAAATCTGACTAAACATAGATTTGCATATATAAAAAATATTAAACTCATCAACATTCTTCAAATTTGAAATATTAGTATCAGAGATCTATTCGATTAAATATACACCCAAAAATGACACTTTTTTTTTTTATGGAATCTCAGATATTGGCTGATACACTTTTTATACATTGCTAAGATTGTTAAGAAGATTCCCTGAAAGTTGCGATGAAATCCATTGACAAATAAGTGACCCCCCGGACTCTCCCCTTCATATTACATTGTGGCTATATTATAACGCTATGCATTATTGACGCCAAACCTACGAGCATCACAGAATAATAGAATATTCCAGGCCAGGAGGGGAAGGAATACATAGGAATACAGAGGAAGAACAGACACCAGGAGACCTATTGGTCTTTACTGAGGGTATCTGCTGAACTACATACTACTATCAAACTACATGTAAGATAACAGTTGGAAAAGTATACCCTGTCCCTAAAGAGGATAGAAACATGGAAGTTCCTTTATGAAGAATCAGAGGAATGAAGTATGCTAACTGAAACTACCACTAACACTAATAATCCTGGAACGTTAATAATATAATTCGCGGGGCAATATCAAAACATACTACTATACTTAGAGAAAAAAAAAATGACGTAGAGCCGAAGTAATCCAGTTGGGCAGCTGATGCTAAGTATTTATCAAGTTTAGTAGTTTAGTAGTATTAAGAGAAATAGGATGAGAAGCATGAAAATTGCACTGTCCTGTACTGCCAAGGGGTGGAAGGAATATATGTGAGTGACTGGTGGATGACTTGTACATATGTTTCTGAGCTGTCTTTCTACTACTGTTTCCTATTTCTTAAACTTTGGGTCTTCTGGAATGGCCATTTAACATGAATGTGAGGAAATATTTAGGAAGATTGATTTTCTGTATATAATTATATATATATATTTATAATATAGTATATATATATATATATATATATATATATATATATTATATATATATATATATATATATATATATATATATATATATATATATCTTCTATAATAATATAAGCGAAAGTGTGTCTGTCTGTCTGTCTGTCTGTCTGTCTGTCTGTCTGTCTGTCTGTCTGTGTGTGTGTGTGTGTGTGTGGTATAGGTTCCGCCCCCCGTGGCGCAAACACCTCATATGGCACATTTTTGGAATCGGGTCGACCAGGGGAAGTCATAAGCCCACTTGTGAGATGATCCGATCACTTTTTTTTTTTTTTTTTTTAGCAGCCTATTAGCGAGAATTGTGAGAAAAAAAAGTGGGTGCGAGAATTGAGGAAACCTTGATGTAGGGTGATGGGTAATGGGTGAGTGAATGGGTGGGGTGATGGGTAATGGGTGTGGGGTGATGGGTGAGTGAATGGGTGGGGGGTGATGGGTTGGGGGTGATGGGTGATGGGTGAGGGAATAGGTGGGGGTTGATGGGTAATCTATATAATAGAAGCGAAAGTGTGTCTGTCTGTCTGTCTGTCTGTCTGTCTGTCTGTGGTGTTGTGTGTGTTGTGGTATAGTTCCGCCCCCCGTGGCAAACCACCTCATATGCACATTTTTTGGAATCAGGTCGACCAGGGGAAGGTCATCATCCCACTTATGATTGATCCATCACTTTTTTTTTCTTTTTTTTTTAGCAGCCTATTAGCGAGATTGTGAAAAAAAATGGGTTGCGAGAATTGAGGAAAACTTGAGGTAGGGTGATGGGTAATGGCTTGAGTGAATGGGTGGGGTGATGGTAAATGGTGTGGTTGGATGGGTGAGTGAATGGGTGGGGGTGATGGGTTGGGGGTGATGGTGAATGGTTGAGGGAATAGGTGGGGGTGATGGTAATGGTAAATATAAGCGAAATGTGGTCTGTCTGTCTGTCCTGTCTGTGTGTGTGTGTGTGTGTTGTGTCTGGTATAGTTCCGCCCCCCGTGGCGCATCACCTCATATGGCACATTTTGTAACCGGTTTGACCAGGGGAAGGTTTTAAGCCCAATATGAGATGATCCTATCACTTCTTTTTTTTTTTTAGCAGCCTATTAGCGATAATTGTGTAAAAAATGGGTTGCGAGAATTAGGAACCTTGATGTAGGGTGAATGGTAATGGGTGAGTGAATGGGTGGGGTTATGGGTATGGTTGTGGGGTGATGGGTGAGGTGAATGGGTTGGGGGGTGATGGTTGGGGTGATGGTGATGGGTGAGGGAATAGTGGGGGGTGATGGGTATGGGTGAGTGAATGGGTGTGTGGTGATGGTAATGGTGAGTGAATGGGTGGGGTGATGGGTTAAATGGGTGAGTAATGGTGGGGGGTGATGGTAATGTTTAGGTGAATGGTGGGGGTTAATACATACATTTCTACATCATGATTTCCGGAAAGTTAAAGGGGCTATCCGAGAGTCCGTGTTTGGTGGGCCGAAGGCCCACCACAGGTGGTGGGCCGATGGCCACCACCAATATCCCCCGCAGGAGCTAGCCAAAAGTCCCGCCGGAGGGCGGCTTTGGCGGCTAGTACTAATAAATATAAGCGAAAGTGTGGCTGTCTGTCTGTGTGTGTATGTGGAATAGGTTCCGCCCGTGGCGCAAACACCCATATGGCACATTTTTGGCATCAGGTTTGACCAGGGGAAGGCCTAATCCCATTTATGAGATGATCCGATCACTTCTCTTTTTTTTTTTTTTTTTTTGAGCAGCCTATTAGCGAGAATTGTGAAAACCAAGTGGGTTCGAGATTTGCGAAGCCTTGATGTAGGGTGATGGGTAATGTGTGAGTGAATGGTGGGGTGAGGGTATGGGTGTGGGGTGATGGGTGAGGTGAATGGGTGGGGGGTGATTGGTTTGAGGTGTGATGGGTGATGGGTGAGGGATAGGTGGGGGGTGTTGGGTAATGGGTGAGTGAATGGGTGTTGGTGATGGTAAATGGGTGAAGTGAATGGTGGGGGGTGATGGTAATGGGTGACTGAATGGGGGGGGTGATGGGTATGGGTTTAGTGAAATGGGTGGGGGTGATGGGTTACTGGGTGAGTGAATGGGTGGGGGGGAATACATAACATTTCTACTCCATGATGCATGAAAGTTAGAAGGGGCTATCTGGAGAGTCCTATGTGGTGGCCGAAGGCCCACCAAACACAGGTGTTGGGCCGAAGGCCCACAATAGCCCTCCGCAGGAGATAGCCACAAAAGTCCGCCGCGGGGGGCGGCGTTGCGCTAGTATAATTATATATATTATATACTCTATATATATTATATATATATACTATATTATAATATATATATATAATATATATAATATTGTTGTGCTTCATTTTTGCATAAAAAGAATTTCTTTCTTGTATGGGATCCCCACCCAATGTTTATGAGCGTGTAGGATAGGTGAGGGAAGAGTGACATGCTGTGGGTGATGACTGGGGCTCCCTGTCGTCTATCTTCTCCAGCTTGATGGTGATGAGGAAGCTGTCCTTTGAGGCACTTTGTGGGCGACAAATCCCTCCGGCAAACGCCGCTGGCCAGTTTCTCCCAATACACACCAAACGAATAGACCTACAACAATAGAACACCTTTAACAAAATAATTATGGCATAAATGTTTTAATGTGCCGTGTATGAAATGTCTTTTTATATATGTTTTTCTTTTGAAATGTGGAAGAATCCCCTTGTCCTGTTCGAGGAAGGCCTTGCTTAAATTCTCCATTTTCTTTCCGTCGACCTGGCGGCGGGCTAAGAACCTAGTCTTCTCGGTCCTGGGATTCCCCTTGACATGCTGTAGGTAACTGAATTTTAAAGATATTAGTCTAAATGTGTTAACGAGTCATTATGCTGTGGATCAGAATTTTAGATTTTACGCACAAATTTCATGACTAATTTTAAGACTTACCTGGGGTAGTCCTTGAAGACACTGGGAACAGCGTTGGCCTTCAAGGTGATGCGCTTCCTTTTAGCTCCGTGGAGGGTGTTGACAGTGGTGTTTAACACTTCGGGCTGGAAGTGGAGCTCACACACACCCGCGTAAACGAAGTTGGGGAAACTTTCGTCACGGGAGATAGCCTGTAAAGATAGTTATCATGCGCTAAGTTAAAATAACTATCAAATGTTTTATTTTTTCATTCTTTTAATGTGGCCAAATGGCATTCCTACCTTGAGCCAGTGGGCACACAGGTCTTTTTTAGCAGGAAATCGGAAAACTGACTTCCGCAGGGATTGTCGCCCCCAGCCGCGATACTCTTCTTTTGCTCGTGCTTTGGGGCGGCATTGGACTACAACACACTTCCTGCCCATGATGCAACTTGAGGTTTCGGGATCTGTTTTGAGTAGACAAGCATAAACTATTCTAAGTCATCTCGATTCTGAAAAAAATAAAACTGAGAAGCATTAAAATTTATATTATACGGCGTAAAATATGTATATTTTTTACAGCAACACTAGAATTTGAGTTCACGTCAAATCTGACATACAATGGTATAAGACCGTACATAATGGAGTGTTTATGAGGATGAAAGCCACCTCTTAAAATGTTTTTGGTTTAAAATTCTGAATGATTTAAATTTTCTAAATTCATACAAACAATAAATAGTGGTTAGTATTCTTTGCTTTAAGTGAAATTCTCCTGAATTTGATTTCTAGTAACAGCCTTGCAGTGTCATAATTATCTTCATGAGATGGATTGGGGGTTGAGAAAATGTAAGGGGCCATGGCTGAGTGCTCTCGTCCTATATACGCCATGTCAAACAATATGCATATACATATACAACAACTACTCATTCGCCGATAGACTACTGTACCATCATAAGACACTTGAATGTTACCTATTTATCAACACGGTATTTGATCATTTCGCACACACTAAAACGTCATTTCGACAGAAGGCAATTCGCCCACACGCTGGAGGCATTTCGCCCACATTAGATTACAGTTATAATATTAAGAGGGTGAGTATATATGAGGAACACAAGAACTTGCTTTGGTAAAATTGTAGTCTTTTCCCGCCATTAGTGGGCTTTTTTCTCCAGACTCTTATGTAATATGTTATAGTAAGGTTAGGATAGTTCCAACGGGTTTAGTTCCAAACGTTATAAAGACCAGCAAAGTAAATTGTTCAGTTTTTAGGATGAATACTACATGAGAGTTGAGAGATCCTCATTCCAACTTTTGAAAGCTTGTGTAACGCGAGAAATTACATTAATAGGGGAAGAGATGAAATAACACATAAGTATCAATAAGCTAACGAGGAATTTTCCTCCACGCCTCATTCCTGAATCACTGGTTAGGCTTATATTTTAAGCCAGTAGTAATTAGACACGTAGCGAAACGAGGTGAGAACGGGATTCTAGGTTAGGATAATTTTAGAAGCAGCTCGACGTTCATTGAGTTAAGTCGCCTGTGGGGAGGGGATATTCTCGCCCTTGGTAAAGGTATGTTAAGAAATGTTTGTTAACTAGAGATGTAGACATGACTTACTGGTGATTCCTTTTGTTGACCAGGACTAATAAAGTGTATTACTTAGGGTCCCAAGGTAGGATGCTGTTGGCGGACCAGGGGGCCAAGCGCTCACAAATTAGCAGAGGGGGCAACTACAACATGTCACAGCCAGCCGTGTGAGGACAAAGGAGAAAGAAGGAAATAGAAAAATAAGTGAGAGGGAAACAGTTGGAAGTGGGATAGACTACGTATACATTATATTAGGATGACGACTTGAGCATTACGCATGCGTATCGTTGAAGTGGTAACAGTGCGACTGAAGTTACCAGAGATAGTAAACTAGATTAGGATGACGACTTGAGCATTACATGTGCGTATCGTTAATGTGGTGACAGTGCAACCGAAGTTACCAAAGATAGTAAACTATATTAGGATAACGACTTGAGCATTTCGCGTGCGTATCGCTAGGAGGGAAGGAAGACTTA
>JACEEZ010007510.1:16247-28684 GCA_016584305.1 Chionoecetes opilio
GCACTATCTAGGATATTAGGAAGGCATTAACACCCTTATTCCCTCTCTGTACAGCTATCATAGGGTATTAACAAGGCATTGACACCCTTATTCCTTCGCTGCACAGCCATCATAGGGTATTAGCAAGGCCTTATCACCCTTATTCCCTGTCTGTACTGGCATTATAGGGCATAAGCAAGGCATTATCACCCTTATTCCCTCGCTGTACAGCAATCATAGCGTATTAGCAAGGCATTAACACCCTTATTCCCTCTCTGCACAACTATCATAGGGTGTCAGCAAGGCATTAACACCCTTATTACCTCTCACACAGGAATTAAAGGATATCACAAGGTATGAGCAAGGGCTTAACACTCTTATTCCTTCTCTGTACAGGCATTAAAGGCTATCTTAAAGTATTAGCAAGGCATTATCACCCTTATTCGCTCTCTACGGGAGAGCGAGGGCCTCACCCGCCCTTGCGTGCCTTCATGGCACGGGGCAGGGAAGGCCTCACCCGCCCCTGCGGCCCTTCACGGCACGGGGCATAGAGGGCCTCACCCGCTCCCGCGTGCCTTCACGGCACGGGGCAAGGAGGGACTCACCCGCCCCCGCGTGCCTTCAGAGCACGGGAGAGGGAGGGCCTCGACCGCACCCGCGTGCCTTCACGGCAATGGGCAGGGCTGGCCTCACCCGCCCCCGCGTGCCTTCACAGCACGGGAGAGGGAGGGCCTCACCCGCCCACGCGTGCCTTCATGGCACGTTCCAGGGAGGGCTTCACCCGCCCCTGCGTGCCTTCAGGGCAAGGGGCAGATAGGGCCTCACCCGTCCCCGCGTGCCTTCACGGCACGGGGCAGGGAGGGCCTCTCCCGCCCCCGCGTGCCTTCACGACACGGGGCAGGGAGGGCCTCACCCACCCCCGCGTGCCTTCACGACACGGGGGAGGGAGGGCCTCTCCCGCCCCCGCGTGCCTTCACGACACGGGGCAGGGAGGGCCTCACCTGCCCCCACGTGCCTTCACAGTACGTGGCAGGGAGGGCCTCGCCCGCGCCCGCGTGCCTTCACGACAAGGGGCAGGGATGGCCTCACCCACCCCGCGTGCCTTCACGACACGATGCAGGAGGGCCTCACCCGCCCCCGCGTGCCTTCACGGCAAGGGGCAGGGAGGGCCTCACCCGCTCCCGCGTGCCTTCACAGCACGGGAGAGGGAGGGCCTCACCCGCCCCCGTGTGCCTTCAAGGCACGGGGCAAGGAAGGCCTCACCCGCCCCCGTGTGCCTTCAAGGCACGGGGCAGGGAGGGCCTCACCCGCCCTCGCGTGCTTTCACGGCACGGGGCAGGGAGGGTCTCACCTGCCCCCGCGTGCCTTCACATCACGGGGCAGGGAATGCCTGACCCGCCCCCGCGTGCCTTCAAGGCACGGGGCAGGGAGGGCCTCACCCGCCCTTGCGTGCCTTCACGGCACGGGGCAGGGAGGGCCTCACCCGCCCCCGCGTGCCTTCATGGCACGGGGCAGGGAAGGCCTCACCCGCCTGGGGCAGGGAGGGCCTCACCCGCCCCTGCGTGCTTTCACGGCACGGGTCAGTGAGGGCCTCACACGCCCCCGTGTGCCTTCAAGGCACGGGGCAGGGAGTCCTCACCCGCCCCCCGTGCCTCCAAGGCACGGGGCAGGGAAGGCCTCACCCGCCCCCGTGTGCCCTGAAGGCACGGGGCAGGGAGGGCCTCACCCACTCCCGCGTGCCTTCACAGCACGGGGCAGGGAGGGCCTCACCGCCCCCGCGTGCCTTCACAGCACGGGGCAGGGAGGGCCTCACCCGCCCGCTTGTGCCTTCACAGCACGTGGCAGGGAGGGCCTCACCCGCCCCCTTGTGCCTTCACAGCACGGTGCAGGGAGGGCCTCACCGCCCCCTTGTGCCTTCACAGCACGGTGCAGGGAGGGCCTCACCCGCCCCCTTGTGCCTTCACAGCACGGGGCAGGGAGGGCCTCACCCGCCCCCTTGTGCCTTCACAGCACGGGGCAGGGAGGGCCTCACCCGCCGCCGCGTGCCTTCACAGCACGGGGCAGGGAGGGCCTCACCCGCCCCCTTGTGCCTTCACAGCACGGGGCAGGGAGGGCCTCACCCGCCGCCGAGTGCCTTCACAGCACAGGCAGGGAGGGCCTCACCCGCCCCCTTGTGCCTTCACAGCACGGGGCAGGGAGGGCCTCACCGCCCCCACGTGCCTTCACAGCACGGGAGAGGGAGGGCCTCACACGCCCCCGCGTGCCTTGACAGCACGGGAGAGGTAGGGCCTCACCCGCCCCGCGTGCCTTCCCGGCACGGCGCAGGGAAGGCCTCTTCTCGCCCCCGCGTGCTTTGACAGCACGGGGCAGGGAGAGCCTCACCCGCCCCTGCGTGCCTTCCCAGCACGGGGCAGGGAGGGCCTCACCCGCCCCCGCGTGCCTTCATGGCAAGGGGCAGGAAGGGCCTCACCCGCCCCCGCGTGCCTTCACAGCACGGGTGAGGGAGGGCCTCACACGCCCCCGCGTGCCTTCAAAGCACGGGGAAGGGAGGGCCTCACCCGACCCCGCGTGCCTTCACAGCACGGGAGAGGGAGGGCCTCACACGCCCCCGCGTGCCTTCAAAGCACGGGGCAGGGAGGGCCTCACCCGACCCCGCGTGCCTTCACAGCACGGGAGAGGGAGGGCCTCACACGCCCCCGCGTGCCTTCACAGAACTGGAGAGGGAGGGTCTCACACGCCCCCGCGTGCCTTCACAGCACTGGAGAGGGAAGGCCTCACACCCTCCCGCGTGCCTTCATAGCACTGGTGAGGGAGGGCCTGATACGCCCCCGCGTGCCTTCACAGCATTGGAGAGGGAGGGCCTCACCCGCCCCCGCGTGCTTTCACGGCACGGGGCAGAGAGGGCCTTACCCGCCCTGCGTGCCTTCACGGCACGGGGCAAGGAGGGCCTCACCCGCCCCCGCGTGCCTTCACGGCACGGGGCAGGGATCGCCTCACCCGCCCCCGCGTACCTTCACAGCACGGTGCAGGGAGGACCTCACCCGCCCCCTTGTGCCTTCACAGCACGGGGCTGGGAGGGCCTCACCCGCCGCCTTGTGCCTTCACAGCACGGGGCAGGGAGGGCCTCACCCGCCCCCTTGTGCCTTCACAGCACGGGGCAGGGAGGGCCTCACCCGCCGTCTTGTGCCTTCACAGCACGGGGCAGGGAGGGCCTCACCCGCCCCCTTGTGCCTTCACAGCACGGGGCAGGGAGGGCCTCACCCGCCCCCTTGTGCCTTCACAGCACGGGGCAGGGAGGGCCTCACCCGCCGCCGCGTGCCTTCACAGCACGGGAGAGGGAGGGCCTCACCCGCCCCCGCGTGCCTTCCCGGCACGGGGCAGGGAGGGCCTCTCCCGCCCCTGCGTGCATTCCCGGCACGGGGCAGGGAGGGCCTCTCCCGCCCCTGCGTGCATTCCCGGCACGGGGCAGGGAGAGCCTCACCCGCCCCCGCGTGCCTTCACAGCACGGGAGAGGGAGGGCCTCACACGCCCCCGCGTGCCTTCACAGCACTGGAGAGGGAGGGCCCCATACGCCCCCGCATGCGTTCAAAGCACGGGGCAGGGAGGTCCTCACCCGCTCCCGCGTGCCTTCACAGCATGGGAGAGGGAGGGCCTCACACGCCCCCGCGTGCCTTCACAGCACTGGAGAGGGAGGGCCTCACACGCCCCCGTGTGCCTTCACGGCAAGGGGCAGGGAGGGCTTCACCCGCCCACGCGTGCCTTCACCTCAGTGGGCAGGGAGGGCCTCACCCGCCCCGGCGTGCCTTCATGGCAAGGGGAAGGGAGGGCCTCACACAGCCTTAACCAATAGGTTGGAGTTGAAAAGATTGGAACCGATAAGATGTCTGTACTCCTTCTGCTCTAACCATCATAGCCTTCGTTACATGCACCCTCAAAATAGTACGTACAGGTTGGAGTTAAGAAGTGCAGGTTGGAGTTAAGACGAATGGAACCTAAACCATAACATTAAGGGTAAAGAATATTAAAATAAAATCAAAATCCCGTCTTCCAAACCGTCAATGGATTGACCGTCCTCCAGGCCACCGCCTCCACGCTGGCGACCACCGCCGGCGCCACCGCAGGGCCTCACCAGCCCAGCGTGCCTTCACGGCACAGTTGAAGGAGGGCCTCACCAGCCCCCGCGTGCCTTCACGCCGGGTAAGAGGCCCACAGCCCGCGTGCCTCAAAAAGGCCCCAGGGTTGGGAAGGGAGGGGCCTCACCCCCCCCCGCGTGCCTTCACGGCACGACGGGGTCCCCCCCTGGTTGGAAGGAAGGGCCTCACCGCCCCGCGTGCCTTTTACGGCACTGAAAGGGNAGCACCCCCCCGGGGGGGAAGAGGGAGGGCCCACCCCCCCCCGCGTGCCTTCACAGCACTAGAGAGGGAGGGCCCCATACGCCCCCGCGTACCTTCATAGCACGGGGCAGGGAGGGCCTCACCCGCCTCCGCCTGCCTTCACAGCACGGGAGAGGGAGGGCCTCACACGCCCCCGCGTGCCTTCATAGCACTGGAGAGGGAGGGCCTCACACGCCCCCGCGTGCTTTCACGTTAAGGGGCAGCGAGGGCTTCACCCGCCCCCGTGTGCCTTCACGTCAGTGGGCAGGGATGGCCTCACCTGCCCCGGTGTATCATCATGGCAAGGGGCAGGGAGGGCCTCACACCGCCTCAACCAATAGGTTGGAGTTGAAAAGATTGGAACCGATAAGATGTCTTTACTCCTTCTGCTCTAACCATCACAGCCTTCGTTACATGCACCCTCAAAATAGTACGTACAGGTTGGAGTTAAGAAGTGCAGGTTGGAGTTAAGAAGAATGGAACCTAAACCATAACATTAAGGGTAAAGAATATTAAAATCAAATCAAAATCCCCCCTGACTGTCCTCCAGGACCCCGCCTCCACGCTGGCGACCACCGCCGGCGACACCGCAGGGCCTCACCAGCCCAGCGTGCCTTCACGGCACGGGTGAAGGAGGGCCTCACCAGCCCCCGCGTGCCTTCACGGCACGGGTGAAGGAGGGCCTCACCAGCCCCCGCGTGCCTTCACGGCACGGGTGAAGGAGGGCCTCACCAGCCCCCGCGTGCCTTCACGGCAAGGAGCAGGGAGGCCCTCACCCGCCCCCGCGTGCCTTCACGGCACGGAGCAGGGAGGCCCTCACCCGCCCCCGCGTGCCTTCACGGCACGATTGAAGGAGGGCCTCACCCGCCCCGCGTGCCTTCACGGCATGGGTGAAGGCACGCGGAGTTTAGGTACCGCAGATTTTCTTCCTGTAATCTAATACTCATAAAAGTGTTTTTAGCCCAAACTTCCCTTCAAAATTATTCAATCGACATGGGACCAAGTCGCTTACCACCTACGATTTATTTCTCACTATTATATTTATTGTCACCCTTATTCCCTCTCTGCACAGCCATCATAGGGTATTAGCAAGGCATTAATACCCTTATTCCCTCTCTGCACAGCCATCATAGGGTATTAGCAAGGCTTTATCACCCTTATTCCCTCTCTGCACAGCTATCATTGGGTATTAGCAAGGCCTTAACAACCTTATTCCCTCTCTGCACATCCATCATAGGGTATTAGCAAGGCATTATCACCCTTATTCCCTTTCTGCACATCCATCATAGGGTATTAGCAAGGCATTAACACCCTTATTCCCTCTCTGCACATCCATCATAGGGTATTAGCAAGGCATTATCACCCTTATTCCCTCTCTGCACAGCTATCATAGGGTGTTAGCAAGGCATTATCACCCTTATTCTTTCTCTGCACAGCCATCATAGGGTGTTAGCAAGGCATTAACACCCTTATTCCCTCTCTGTACAGCTATCATAGAGTATTAGCAAGGCATTAACACCCTTATTCTCTCTCTGTACAGCTATCATAGGGTATTAGCAATGCATTAACACCCTTATTCTCTCTCACACAGGCATTATAGGGTATTAGCAAGGCATTGTCACCCTTATTCCCTCTCTGCACAGCCATCATAGGGTATTAGCAAGGCATTAACACCCTTATTCCCTCTCTGTACAGCTACCATAGGGTATTAGCAAGGCATTAACACCCTTATTCCCTCTCTGTACAGCTATCATAGGGTATTAGCAAGGCATTAACAACATTATTCCCTCTCTGCACAGCCATCATAGGGTATTAGCAAGGCATTGACACCCTTATTCCCTCTCTGCACAGCATTCATAGGGTATTAGCAGGGCATTAACTTCCTTATTCCCTCTCTGCACAGCCATCATTGGGTGTTAGCAAGGCATTGTCACCCTTATTCCCTCTCTGCACAGCTATCATAGAGTGTTAGCAAGGCATTGTCACCCTTATTCTCTCTCTGCACAAACCATCATAGGGTGTTAGCAAGGCAATATCACCCTTATTTCCTCTCTGCACAGCCATCATAGGGTGTTAGCAAAGCATTGTCACCCTTATTCCTTCTCTGCACAGCCTTCATAGGGTGTTAGCAAGGCAAAATCACCCCTATTCCCTCTCTGCACAGCCATCATAGGGTGTTAGCAAGGCAATATCAACCTTATTCCCTCTCTGCACAGCCATCATAGGGTGTTAGCAAGGCATTGGCAACCTTATTCCCTCTCTGCACAGCCATCATAGGGTGTTAGCAAGGCATTGTCACCCTTATTCCCTCTCTGCACAGCTATCGTAGGGTATTAGCAAGGCATTAACACCCTTATTCTCTCGCTGCACAGCCATCATAGGGTGTTAGCAAGGCATTGTCACCCTTATTCCCTCTCTGCACAGCCATCATAAGGTGTTAGCAATGCATTGTTACCCTTTTTTCCTCTCTGCACAGCCATCAGAGGGTTTTTGCAAGGAATTAACACCCTTATTCCCTCTCTGCAGAGCTATCATAAGGTGTTAGCAAGGTATTGTCACCCTTATTCCCTCTCTGCACAGCTATCATAGGGTATTAGCAAGGCATTGTCACCCTTATTCCCTCGCTGCACAGCCATCATAGGGTGTTAGCAAGGCATTGTCACCCTTATTCCCTCTCTGCACAGCTATCATAGGGTATTAGCAAGGCATTAACACCCTTATTCCCTCTCTGCACAGCCATCATATTGTGTTAGCAAGGCATTGTCACTCTTATTCCCTCTCTGTACAGCTATCAAAGGATATTAGCAAGGCATTAACATCCTTATTCCCTCTCTGTACAGCTATCATAGGGTATTAGCAGGGCATTAACACCCTTATTCCGTCTCTGCACAGCTATCATAGGATATTAGCAAGGCATTAACACCCTTATTCCCTCTCTGTACAGTTATCAAACGATATTAGCAAGGCATTAACACCCTTATTCCCTCTCTGTACAGCTATCATAGGGTGTTAGCAGGGCATTATCACCCTTATTCCTTCTCTGTGCAGCTATCATAGGGTATTAGCAAGGCATTATCCCCCTTATTCTCTCTCTACGGGAGAGGGAGGTTCTCACCCGCCCCCGCGTGCCTTCACTGCACTAGGCAGGGAGGGCCTCACCCGCCCCCGCGTGCCTTTACAGCACGAGGTAGGGAGGGCCTCATCCGCCCCCGCGTGCCTTCACGGCACGGGGCAAGGAGGGCCTCACCCGCCCCCGCGTGCCTTCACGGCACGGGGCAAGGAGGGCCTCACCCGCCCCCGCGTGTTTTCACGGCAAGGGGAAGGGAGGGTCTCACCAGCCCCAGCGTGCCTTCACGGCAAGGGGCAGGGAGGGCCTCACCTCGCCTCAACCAATAGGTTGGAGTTGAAGATATTAGAACCCATAAGGTGTCTTTACTCCTTCTGCTCTACCCATCATAGCCGTCATTACATGCACCCTCAAAATAGTACGGACAGTTTGGAGTTAAGAAGTGCAGGTTGGAGTTAAGAAGAAGAGTTACCCTTATTCCCTCTTTGTACACTTATCATAGGGTATTAGCAAGGCATTATCACCCTTATTCCATCTCTGTACAGCTATCACAGGATGTTAGCAACGCATTAACACGATTATTCCCTCTCTGCAATGCTATCATAGCGTATTAGCAAGGCATTATCCCCCTTATTCTCTCTCTGTACAGCTATCATAGGGTGTTAGCAAGGCATTAAAAACCTTTATTCCCTCTCAGCTATTATAGGTTATTAGCAAAGAATTATCAACCTATTCTCTCTCTTTTTACAGCTATCATGGGGCGTTAGGCAAGGGCATTATCACCCTTATTCCCTCGCGCACTGGCATTAAAGGGCTATCAAGAATATTGGCAAAAGAAACAAGACCTATTACCTACTTCAAAGAAACAAGGGGGGTTAACCCCTTGAGACCCAGAACGAAATTTTCCCACTGAAATTTTGGCTACCATTAGACGCTCTTTAGTGAGTATAAGCAGTATTTATAGATATGACCTCTTTAGTATCCTTGTCCACTAACTAATTTGGGAATTTCAGTGGGCTTTTCTAAATTTTATGGCTCACAACATGATTTTTTATAGAAAAGGAAAGATCTTGGCGTGAAGGGGTTAAGGATACTAAACAGTCACCTTTTTCAAGAAAGAAGAGTCTTAAGATTACTAAGCACCTATTTCAAGAAAGAAGAAAGAAGAAGAAGGAAGGAAGGAAATGTAGGAGGAAAGAATGCAAGGGAAAAAAAAGGAAAGGGAAAAGGAAAAAAGGAAGGAGGGTAGGGAGAGAGGAAAGTAGGACAGAAAGTAAAGAGGGAAGAGAGTTAAACAGGAAAAAGAAGAGAAAAATAAACGAAACAGCACGAAAGAACCTATTTCAAGAAAGAAGAAAAGAAAAAAAACAAGAGTGTTGAGAGGGGCGCAAAAAGGTCATTTTAGTAATAATATTCCATTTGACAACATATTCACTTCGGTGGAGGATTTTTTTTCTTCTGTTGAGTTTTTATGTGTTTTTAATGAATCTGCTAACCGTTTCTGCCACAAATCTTTTTTTGGGGTCAGGTAAAGGTTAAGTTAGGTAAGGTATATGTAGGGTTCGGTTTGGTGCAATTTCTTTTTAATCATGTTTGTCGCCAATTTTTTTTTTTATAAATGATTTGCGACAGAAACGGTTTGCAAATTAATTCAAAACACATTTAAAAATTTACCAGAAAAAAACTGTTTTGTCCACCAAAGTGAATTCGGTGTCAAACTGGAAATTAACCATCATTTGTTCCCTTCCCTCCCCCAAGTCTCGCCTCATGGAATCGGGCTCCGTGTTGTAGTGGCTCGCGCGTCTACCTACGAATTTCCCCTGGCCAGGGTTCGAATCCAGGTCATGGCAGGTCGGCGGCCAGCACAACACACACAGTGCCCCTAACCCCCCCCGGTATTATTTCGGTAGTGGGCTTTCAAAAATCCTAGGATTCCTGTGCCCATGGCGACGGTGGAGTTTCACCATTTATTTAAAATTAGATAATTTTTGCGTGATTTGACCAAATTAACAGCTTTCCAAGAGGGTTTGAAGGTTAGTTTGAAGACGGTGATGACAAAAGATTAGTCCATCATAAGGTAGTAAGCGAGATATGGCAGGGGGCGAAACAACGAATCTTAACCCCTCCCCACCCAGATCTTTCCTTTGCTATATAAAATCAAACTGTTGTTAGCCATAAAACTACGAATGAAAAGTCACTGAGTATACCAAATCATTAGTGGACAAGGATACTAGGAAAAGGTTCTTAGCTATAAAATATTGCTTTTATTCACTAAAAATCGGGCTAATGGTACCCAAAATTACAATGAAAATTACGTTCTAGGTCTCTAGGGGTTAACCCTTTTTACCTACAGCATCGGGTTAGATTTCTGCATTCTGAGTAGTTTTTAAACCCCATTTCTAAATTTGAACCCAACATAACGAGATAAAACAGGCTAAAACCCCCGGTCTTTCTTTGGGCAAATAAAAAGGGTTTCATTTCCAGATGAACACCGAAGTTCTTTGGTGAACGAAACTATTTTTTTTGGTGAGTGTTATGTGTTTTGAATTAATCTGCTAACCATCTCTGTCAGGGGTAATCACTTTTTTTCTTTTGTGTGATTTGCACAAAATTGACAAAAAATAATTGAACCTATACGACCTTAAACCTTACCTAACATAACCTATACCCTAACCTACGAATATAAACCTAACACCTGTTACCTAGGAAAAAGAAAAATAAATTGCGACAGAAAATGCGTTAGCAGATTCATTAAAACACATCAAAACTCACCAGAAAAAATAGTTTCGTCCACCAAAGGAAGTTCGGGTTTCATCTGGAAATTTCCAATAAACGTCCCCAACACAGCCAGCAGAGGTATTAGCAGGTCATGCAAATAGGTAGGGAGGGGGGGGGCATGCTGCCATGCCCCCCTATTGCAAATAATAATTAATAAAAAATAAAATATTTATATATATATATATACATATATATAAATAAATAATTTAATATATATAATATTTATTAATATATATATATTATATATATATATATATATATATAATATATATATATATATATATATAGATAGATAATATATATATATATCTATATATATATATATATATATATATATATATATATAGAGATATATATATATATATAATATATAATATATAAGCGCAAGTGTTGTCTGTCTGTCGGTCTGTCTGCGTGGTGTGTGTGTGTGGTGTGTGTGTGGGTGTATAGGTTCCGCCCCCCGTGGCCCAATCACATCAAGCACTTTTTTGGAACCAGGTCGACCAGGGGAAGGTTTTAAGCTCACTTATGAGATGTTTCCGATCATTTTTTTTTTTTTTTTTTTTTAGCAGCCTATTAGCGAGAATTGTGAAAAAGAAGTGGGTTGCGAGAATTGAGGAAACCTTGATGTAGGGTGATGGGTAATGGGTGAGTGAATGGGTGGGGTGATGGGTAATGGGTGTGGGGTGATGGGTGAGTGAATGGGTGGGGGGTGATGGGTTGGGGTGATGGATGATGGTGAGGGAATAGGTGGGGGGTGATGGGTAATGGGTGAGTGAATGGGTGTGTGGTGATGGGTAATGGGTGAGTGAATGGGGGGGGTGATGGGTAATGGGTGAGTGAATGGGTGGGGGTGATGGGTAATGGGTGAGTGAATGGGTGGGGGAATACATACATTTCTACATCCATGATTTCAGGAAAGTTAGAAGGGGCTATCTGGAGAGTCCGTGTTTGGTGGGCCTTCGCCCACCAAACACAGGTGGTGGGCCCAAGGCCCACCAATAGCCCTCCGCAGGAGCTAGCCAAAAAGTCCGCCCGGAGGGCGGCTTTGCAGCTAGTATATATATATATATATATATATAATATTATATATATATATATATATATATATATATATATATATATAATATATATATAATATATATATATATATATATATATATATATATATATATATATATATATATATATATATATATATATATATATATATATATATATTATATATATATATATATATATATATATATATATATATATATTATATATATATATATATATATATATATATATTGTGACGAAGGTTCATATTTCCCGCGTATGTGTTGAGAGGTCAAGATGGCCGGGGCAGAGCGTTAGCCCCGCCCCTTTGGAGGAAATATGGGTAACGAGAGGGTTGCCACCCGCCGCCAGATAGGTCACCCATATAAATCAGGTCGTGACCCTTGCCTCGCTCTCCACTCCTGACATTTCCACGCTGTGTCGTGTTGTGTTAGGGGACGCTGTGTCCCACGTGGGGGGCTTGTGAGTCCTCCTTCTAACCCTTGATACCAGGGTATTGTGAGTATCTTGTGAAGTGTTTTCATCATTATTAGTTCACCGATGTCGGGTAGGTTGTATTTACGGAAAGTGAGAGTAGGAGGGAAGTAGGTGATGAGGCTCAGTAGAAGCGCTCTTTTGTGATTAGGAGGATAACGTTCAGTTGAAGCGTTGTGTTGTGTATAGAGGCTCAGTAGAAGCTCTCTTGGTTATGTGGTGAGGCTCAGTAGAAGCGCTCTTTTGTGATTGGAAGGATAACGTTCAGTAGAAGCGTTGTGTGTTAGGTTTAACGTTCAGTAGAAGCGTTGTGTTATGCATAGAGACTCAGTGGAGTCCTCTTGTGGTTATGGTATAGACGCTCAGTAGAAGTGCTCTTAAGGTGTTTTTGTAGTTGAGGCTGGAAGTTAAAGATAGACGGAAAGTGAGACTGAGTGAGATTTTGGTAGCGTTGCGCGTGGTATCTTACCTGCGAGTCTTATGTGACCGTGCAATCAAGTGTTTTTCTGTTGTTGTACCAAGGAATTGGAGTTAAGAGTGTTAAATATATAAGGATTTCATATGTTGATCTTGTTTTGAATATCCTGAATTAACTTAATTAGACCCACGTGTCCCTGGGGCATGGCCTGGGGTGGCGACCTTGTGTCACCGACCGTGACATATTAATGCGACCGCAGGATACCTGTGTAAAGCGTTGCCATTTT
>JACEEZ010007511.1:0-16666 GCA_016584305.1 Chionoecetes opilio
GGGGTGGGGAAGTAAAAAAGTATAGGAGCAGAGTGAAAGGCTTATAGCGTCAATAGTAACAGTACTAGGCAGAGAGGAGTGGGGACAGGAGACTAGAGCAGAAAGACTGGGCCCTGTGTACGGGGCCCTATATACAGGCATATATAGATTCAGGGGACAAAACATCAATAATCCGGAAATTTCGAAAATCCGGCAGTCCTAAGGTCCGTGGTTGCCGGATTAGTGATGGGCAACCTGTATATCCTTTTAGCACAAATAGTAATAAATAATTAATAGCCTACAACGAACCAATGCATCAGTATAACAAACTATTGACCTATTGTGTATGTGCTTGAAAATGTTCCTGGATAATATGCATATGGAAAATAAGCAGTCCACATTATGGGGGGGAGAGGCTAAACTATACAATTTTTCCTTTTTACCATACAACCTCACTTTCATATTGTCAAAGGCAATTCCAACATGAGGTGGAAGTTCATCCAACAATGGCACCTTGGCATACCGCTGAGAGAATGAGTCAGGAGAGTGTGCTGTGCATTCATATCTTTGCCAACCTGAAAGAAAATACTGTTTAAAAAAACTACAAAACAAAGTAAATAGTTAACTTGCTTTTCATGTTGAATACTAAATGACTGTAAAACTTAAGTTCATAGATCCTTTATCTATATAATATACTAGCCGCAAAGCCGCCCGCGGACTTTTTGGCTAGCTCCTGCGGAGGGCTATTGGTGGGCCTTCTGCCCACCAAACACAGACTCTCCAGATAGCCCTTCTAACTTTCCTGAAATCATGGATGTAGAAATGTATGTATTAACGCCAACCCATTCACATCACCCCAACCCATTCACTCACCCATTACCATCACCCCCCACCCATTCACTCACCCATTACCCATCACCACACACCCATTACCCATCACCCCCATCTATTCCCTCACCCATCACCCATCACCCCCACCCATTCACTCACCATTACCCATCACCCCACCCATTCACTCACCCATTACCCATCACCCTACATAGAGGTTTCCTCAATTCTCGCAACCACTTTTTTCACAATTATCGCTAATAGGCTGCTAAAAAAAGAAGAAAAAAAGTGATCGGATCATCTCATAAGTGGGCTTAAACCTTTCCCTGGTCAACCTGGTTCCAAAAATGTGGTATATGATGGGATTCCGCCACGGGGGGCAGAACCTATACCACACACACACACACACACACACACACACACACAAAACACACACACAACACACAGACACACATACACACACACACACACACACACACACACATACGCACACACACACACTTTCGCTCTGTATATTATTATAGATAGTGATCAAATGTGTTGCAACTACAATTAACAAACAGGGGTCAGTGATAGGGTAGCAGAAAAATTTCATTTTCACCTTTACAGACCAGAGGACATCCTTGATCATGGGACGTACAGATAACATGGAAACGGTTGTTCATTCCATTGAATTACGTAGGTAATTCCTCATTTCCTTCCCTACCAAATCAATCAATCAATCATTGGGGGCATAAGCCGGGGGGCGCGCGTCGCCTCGCCCGACCCACGACGCCACTCCCGGGGGTCACCACGCTGCGCGGTGTTCCCATGCAGGCTCCTTTCCTCATACCATAGCACTCTCGGACAAGAAGCATCAACATGCACCAGCCGACGAGCCGTTTCGTAGGGCGGCCCCCTTGGCATCCTCCACACGCTGGATTGTCTTCTTACAGATACAACCCGACGACGGAAGCGCATCGCGGTTTCCACGCGTAGCGTTGCCACTATGCCATTATGTCGAACGATTGGCGCTGAGGACTATTGACGGTAATAAGGCCTCGATTCAGGTCTCAGGGTTTGCAATCGTCTGATTTGACACGTAATCAATCTCAGCGATACCCCATGATTCTGCGAAAGACCTTATTACCGAAGGCATTAGATTCGTTTTCTCAAGGCACTTTATTTGTGTCCTATATGTCTCACACAAACCATAGAATGAAGACAGGGATCACAAGTGTACCTTAAAGATCCGATCTTTGCCTATCCGTTCCACAGAGTAGACAATGCACAAATATCCGTGCTGAGCGAGGTCCAAACACCGTGGGCTATGCCAATCGCCGTAAGGCTCCGTTGACGTGACCCGCCGCCATTATGGACTGCGCTACCAAGGATATGTGTAAAACTTTCTCCAAGATGTCAATGTCCCGCCCACACGCATGAACAGACTGTACTGCTTCATATAGTAAGTCTCAAACACCATGGACCTTGGTCTTGAGCCAGCGAGACTCAAGTTCCCAAAGGCGTTGCCTCCTCGTGCCAGCGCCTCGAGAGCCTCACCAGGACCCCAGCGACTCGGCAACATAAGAGTACTTGCATCATCGTGCAAAGAAAACAAGACTCAGTGAAGTCTTGGTGTTGCCGAAGTGATGCCTACCACAATCACTTTGATCTACAACCTTGTCCAATACCCAATTTCCATACAAGCGTTGAAAAGTGATGGTGGCAGGACGTCACCTTGCCTCACTCCTGTATTCACAGGAAAGAGCTGGATACACTGACCCCACACTTCATCAGCACTCTCAGTTCCAGAATACAGGACCAGTTATCAAACCAAAGTTCCTTGGAGGAATCCCTCCCAAGTCCGCAGAAGATCCCAGAGTGACTGAACGGGTATTGTGGGTTGATCACTGAGAATGCACTGTAGTCCAGCCTTCTTGAGATCAACATAGGCTGGCAAAGCATTCCCTGTCGAATGCACTGCCGCGTTGTCACCAGGACCGAAGCGTAGGATACGGTCCGTTGTGAATATACCAGGGTTGAATCCATGACTGCTGTGAGTTCTCTGAATGCTTAACCAGATGACTGGCGCATTCGTGTCAGCAATATATGGGCAAGCACCTTGCCTGGTACGTGAGCAGTGTAATACCCGCGGTAATTGTTGCTAGTCCTGACGGTCCCTTCCCTTTTAGATAGGGTACGACCATGCCCCTTTCCAGTCAGGATGGAGGAATGGTTACCTGATTGCACACGGCAGTCAGGACAGCATTGCCAACTCGCGGATATGGCTCTCAACCCCAGCTTTTAGGAGCTCCGGCATTTGCTTGCCTTCTTTTGAAACTGCTTTTTTCTTCACCCTTTGCCTGGCTGTGCTCCGCTTACTCCTACTGCCTATTTTCTGGTCGTAGTCTTGTCGCTGCTTTGACGCTTTTATTTGCTCTTCTCCTGTGTTGCGTCCCGACTCGTCCTTTAATTTTTTTTTGGCTTTTCGTGCTGCCCCTTTTCGCTTTCTTTTGCCTCTGCGCGTGTGCCGCCTTCGATATTACAAACACCAGCTGCCTTTCACCCTTCACACAGCTGTGCTTACTAGCCTCTCTGACTTTAATCAATGAGACGGGGTGTCCTCTTTGCGGTTTGTCAGTCGGGATGGATCGGGCATCCACTGCCCGTAACCCCAGTTGGTGAAGCTGCTAAGTGTCATCGTTGGAGGGTCCACCCGTGAAAACTGCCCAAAGTACTCAGCCCAACGTAGCCATCTGCCAATCCATGTCCGACACAGCGCGCCCAGGTCTCTTTCGAATAGCACTCGCATCTCCGAGAAGGAGACTTGGAACGAGCTCTTCAGGGCTCGGTAGGCGGGTCGGAGTTCATTAGCATTACAACAATGACCCTCGACATCATCAGCGAGACCTCTGACATACCTCTAACCTTGTCTCTCCTCAGGGAGACGTTTCTAGTCCGCGTGACAGAGACCCTTGTGCTGGTCCGTTTCCCAGCCGCTGGGGGGCCAGGGAAGTGCGATCTCTCGATTTTCCCTCCAGCGTCTCCGTCGAGACAAAACCACGCCTTGACCTAGCGGCGCTCCCCAATACACTCCTTGGCAGCCTGTAGAGTTCAGTTTGAAGGTATCCCACAGTTTACAGGATCCTCCGAGAGCCATCCCAGAGCACATCAAACCGATTTGAGACTGCCACCGCCGATACTCATGAGCACATGTCAAGTCCTTCAGTTCCTCAAGAACGAAACATAGAGTATGGTTATCTCTTTGAGATTCTTCTTGGACTTGACAGATGTCTTTAAGTGTAGCAACAGATTTATTGTCGGTTGATCTGTTCCCAAATGAACTCAGTAGCGACTCCGGTAATACGCCTGCAATTCTGGCAGGATCCTCCAAGAATACTAACGAGGATGTGGTCGATCTACCATTATGCGTACCCCTCTCTGGCATTACCTATACATGTCCAGCAGTGCAGCTCCTTGGTCTCTGATCCAAGAACCGCGGTGCAATTCTCAATCCTTCGTACCTTGCACAAGTTCAGTATGTTGGAGGGGAAAAAAAAGGGCAGAGAACGGCTTGGTGTTTTCTGGTACCTGGAGCGTATGGGGACCAACACATATGACTCGTAGCCATGATACTGCCCTATGTCGCCCATAGTGGAGTAGAGCATTGAAGTCGCCAAGACAATGAGTGTGTCCGGAGGAGGACACTGGTCTAATACAGAGTCGAGTTGGCAATAGAACATCTCCGTCTCTTTCAGTTTCGCATCTCGGTAGGCGCGTACACTGCAACACAGAGGAGACATGAAACCCAGAGTGTGTTTCATTCCTCACCTGTGCATTATACGATCAATCAACCGGAGTAGTACTCAACAACTGACGGTCTCTGACAGTTGTGGAGATTGCCTATAGCTACTCCCGGTCCACCGGTTTGGGACCATTGCTCATGCCGGACCAGTAGAGGGTAACCCCACTGCTAGTCTCGCACCAACTCGCCAGGACTCCTAGTCTCCAGAGAGTTCCCATACTACCCCGTGCCTATATAATTTATAATTCTCATTTCATGTGTGTTCTCATAGGGTGATGACTCAATCAATTCAATCAATCATTGGGGGCTACGCCGGGGGGCGCGTCGCCTCGCCACCTACGGACGCCAACTCCCAGGGGTCACCACCCCGCGAGTTCCCATGCAGGCTCCTTTCCCATACCAAGAGCTCTCGACAAGAAACATCAACTTGCCCCAGCCACGAGCCTTGGGGCCCCCTTGGCCTCCTCCACGCCGGATTGTCTCTTACAGATACAACCCGATGGGAAGGATCGGTTTCAGGGTAGCGGCCACATGCCCATATAGCCGAAGTTGGGCGCTGACAGACTATGCAGGGTAATAGGCCTCGATTCAGTCTCAGGGTTTGCAATCGCTGATTTGACACGTAATCACCCCAAAGCAATACCCATGATTCTGCGAAGACACTTATTACCAAAGGCATGATTCGTCTCTTCAAGTATATTTAGTGCCCAAAAAAAAGGTCTCACAACCATAGAGAAAGACAGGGATCACAAGCGACTGAAGATCCGGATCTTTGTCCTTCTGCACAGATACCGACAAGCCAAATACTCCGCTGAGCGAGTCCATAACACCGTGGGCTATGCCAATCCGCCGTAGATTCTTGACTGACCCGCCGTCATATGGACTGCGTACCAAGGTAGTAAAACTTTCCAAGATCTCAATGTCCTCGCCACACCCCCATGAACAGACTGTACTGCTTAATTTTAGTAAGTCTCCAAACACCTGGACCTTGGTCTTGAGCGGGGAGACATCAAGTCCCAAAGGCTTGCCTCCTCGTGCAGCGCTTCGAGAGCCATCACCAGGACCTCCAGGGGACTCGGCAAAAAATTACTGCATCATCGGCAAAAACAAGATCAGTGATCTTGGTGTTGCCGACGGATGCTCCACAATCACTTTGATCTACAACCTTTTCCAATACCCAGTCCATCAAGCGTTGAAAAGTGATGGGGCAAGGACGCACCCTTGCCTCACTCTGTATTCACAGGAAAGAAGCTGGATTTCACCTGCCCCACACTTCACCAGCACTCTCGTGGCATGATGGCATTTAGATTAATTTCTGGAAACTTCTCCTGAAGAGGCAAATAAGAAAAGCGGACACAAGTAAAAAGGGCAGATCTAAGGATGGTATCAAATTTGGGAAAGGGGTGAAAGAAATAAAAATTGTCCACCCACAGTGGCGTACCAGAAATTGAAAAAGGGGGTGGGCCAATATATTATATATTATTATTATTTATATATATTTTAAAATATATTAAAATATAGATATATATATTAATAATATATATAATATATATATATATATATAACAAAATATAATTAATATATATATATATATATAATTTAGGGTGGTCCACCAAAAATTTTTTTTTACTTTTATTCCTCCACAAGGTTATTTTTGGGCCATTACCATAGGTTACAAGCCTATGAAATTTTATGGCGATAAAACTTAATTTAGAGGTCGACCCATAAACTCGCTTTCTATCATAGGATTTAACCCGGAAAATATCAATCCCCAAATTTGGGAAAAGCATTCCCCAAATCACAGACCCAAAGGGGGTTTTGATTTCTAAATTTCTCCGGGGTTAAAACCCCCAAACAATTTATCAACAAAAACTGAATACAGCTGTCTGAGGTTTTTATTTTTTTGGTTTATACCGTAAATTAGGGGTAGGCCATACCGGGTTTTAGGGTCCCTTTAATAGAGTTTAGAAAAAAAGGTTTTGTTTTTTTAACTCAGAAGGGTCGATTTAGCAAAGAAATGTTTATATTCATTTTTTTATAAAACCCTGCAAAAATGACAAAAAAATTTAAATTTTTCTCTATTTTCCTATAGAAAAATGATTTTTGGCAAAAATTTTGGAATTGTAAATAAATAGGTCAAATGAAACCACTTTTGTTTTAAATCGACCCTTCGGTTTTTCAAAATAAAAACCATTTTGCTTTACTTACAGAGACCCTAACCGGGTTTGGGCCTCCCCCAAAAATTTAGTGAAGAAAATAATGAAATCAGCATTCAGACAGTGTATATCAGTTTTTAGTTGAAAAATGTGGTTAGGGGTTATCAGCCCCGGAGAATTGAAATAAACCCCCCCTTTGGGTCTTGATTTTGGGGGGAAAGGCCCCAAATTTCGGGTATTTGATATTCCGGGTTTTTTTAAATCCTAGTGAAAGGGAGAGGGACGCCCTTAAAATCTGTATCGCGAGAAATTTTGCACACAAAGGAGAGGAATGCACACGAAAAAAAGAGCGGTGGGGAGAAAGGAAGTGCATTTGAAATTTTTACCCCCTTTTGGACCCCCTAATAAAAATATATATATATATATATATATATTTAAAAATAATATAATTATATAATATATATATATATATATATAATATTTATATATATTATATAAAATTATAATATATATATAATATAAATAATAAAAAAAAGAATTTTTTATTTATTCTTTGCAAAAGGGGGGGCATGGCCGTTGGGCCCCCCCCCCCCCCCCCCCCGTGCCACTGTCCACACAAAAGGAACAGAGAGAGGTGATCTCACACATATTCAAAGGAAAAAAAAAAAAAATTAAAGGGAAATTAAGAAAACCCTTTTGGGGACAAATGAGGAAGAATGGGGGGAAAAAAGCAGGAAATAAAGCCCCACATAAACATTCAGACATAACGTATAGACAATCAGATGAAAAACACAAGGAAAAAAATACTTAACATTTAAAAATCCCCTTGTGAAAAATTGAAAAATAAAACCCTTTACAAAAAAAAATTTAAAAAAATTGCCAAAAACGGGGGGGACGTAAACCAGATTAAATACACATATGGGAAAATTTAAAATGTAACAAAAGTCAGAATAAAAGGAGTTTGAAATAATTTTCCGGGAAAAATGGGTAAAAATGAAAGACTTTAAAAATGAAACCATCATGAAAGGTTGGGTTTTTTTTGAAGAAGTATTGTGGCAATTAAATAATTTTGGCGGGGTTTGGCATATGTAACTTAAATGTTTCATAATTTCACAAAAGGGAAGTACTCCCCGTATTGTTTGAGAGGGGGTCCAAAGGGGTTTTCATTTGGCTCTTTTCTGCTCATCCTCCATGGGGCCTGGAAATCAGAATATCAAGTCTTGACCTGGGGGTTTGACAACAAAATGTTCTTATTGTGGGTAGTTAGCAAAATTTTGTTGATAGCCTATCCATGTTGAATTTTTGTTTGTTAATATTTAATAAAAAAGATAAAAAAACACAACCATAGGGAAAAATTTTGATGAAAAAATAAAGAAGGTAAAGGGCATCAATCAGACTAATTCAAATCAAACTGCCTTCTAAAATTACAAAAACCTGAAAAACAAAAATTAGTAAATTTTGACACCCTTTAAAAGGAAATTTTTGCATGTTGTAGGAGGCAACAAAAGGGGATGAGGGGGAAAGGTTGAAGTCTTTTTCCCCAGCAGTGTCTCCCACCCTTTTTAATTTTTTTTTTCGTTGTGTCCATCGTAATAAACAGTATGCAGTATACACAAGGGAAAGGGGTTAGAGATTTAACTTCCTTTTCCCAAAGGGAAGGGTTTTTAAAACCCAAACATTCACTTTCTTTTCTAAAACACAAATAATTACATTTAAAAAGAATTTAAAGCCAACAATCCAAAAAATCAAAAATCAAAAAAAGAATACAGACAGTGATTCAATAGAACAGTAAAAATGTAAGAAAATATGAAGATATCACCTGAAAATTTGAAATACTGTCACCCTTTTAAAGGAATTGGAGAAAATATGGAAATTTTAAAACGAGGACCCAATAAACTGAATTTTACATAAAAAAATGTGATCCCCCCCTATGTTACAAGCTCTGCATGGATAGTGTCTCCCGAATAACAATCTTTCCAAACCATTAGTGTGAGTCCAAGCAACCAAAGGAATTGGGGAATGGATAAAAAAATGTCCTTGAATTTTTTCTATTAGCTGAGACACAATTTTTGGTCTTTCTTTTCCCTTTAAGAAGTCATTAAACAAGATTTTGATTCCAAATAATGGTAAAATCTTGAAAAATAGGCTCAAAGTTTTCATGGTAGGAACTTAGGTATGCCATAATTTTGACAGGCGCCAGCAACAGCATCTTCGGAACCTGCAAACAATATCAGAAAATAAAAGGAAAAAAACCAATATGTTGTAAAGAGGGAACGTAAGGGGAAAGGGAGTGTGTGTATGTGTGAGTAAAAAATTTCATAGGATCCTTAAATTCTTGATTTGTGAGTTGTGTTCAGGTTTGTAATTATTCAAAATGTTTTGAGCAAAATCTTTAGGATGAGTTTTTGACTGGTGTTTGTAATGTGACTATAATAGATGGTGAAAACAAGTGGACTCTCTTCCTGAAGCAGTTTTTCCACCTTTTCATGAATTAAACTTAAAGAGGGGAGTATCAACACACCCTCCTAAATTTAATTGGCCAACCCCTTTTGATAATCATTTACTATTTGCCTTAAGGGGGCTGGCTTTTTGTGTTCTTTTTTCTGCCTAGGCTAGCCCCTTATGATGGAAAAAAAGGCACCTTAATTTTACAGTGGTCCCTCACGTTTAGCGAGTTTCATCTTGGCGAAAAACAGTATTGGCGATAGGTTGGATATGGTACCAAAATCCGAATTTGGCGCTTGAAATTCACTTTGGACGAGACGCGGGCTGACGTCACGGAATTACGTCGGCCCAGAATGCTGACGTCACGGATTGACGTCGGCCCAGAATGCACCGCCCGCAAGCGTCCATGGGGAAGATCCACGAAGCACTTACCGTATTTTACGGCTCATAAGAAGCTGCATCTTGGAAGACACACCCTGTTTTCTGAAAGAAATTTCTGAGAAAAAAAATATAAAAATAAACAGATTTTCTACAGTAGGCGTAGTAAAATCTACCGATTTTCTCGGTAAGCGGTGGTTCGAAGTGTCTTTCTGTTGCTCTGTTCCCATGTTCTTCGTCGTATCATACAACTTTTAGCTTGTATGCGATAATATTATTAAATTGTTTTGATGAATTCGCCATGGGTGATAATTTCCAGGACTGAAAGAGCTTGTGATACGTGTGACAGCCTGGTGGTAAATGATACATCAATACTAGCAGACGATAGATGGCGCTGTTGGCGGTGCCAATCCACCGAGCCTCCGAGACGGAACGTAAACATCACAGCGTGAGGACAATTAGTTGATTTGAATGTCTTATGGTATTTGAAATACTAGTAACAGGTAAGTACTGGATAAGATAGAAGGTACTGGTAAGAAGCTGGATACACCTGCCCCACACTTCACAGCACTGTCAGTCCCAGAATACAGACCAGTTATCAAACCAATAGTCCTTGCAGGAATCCCTCGAAGTCGCAGAAGATCCCAGAGGGACTCACGATGCACTGAGTCAAACGCCTTCTTGAGATCAACATAGGCTGCAAGCATCCCCTGTCGAAACTCACATCGGCGTTCCACCAGGACGCTTCGTGTCTGGTGGAACGCCGACGTGAGTTTCGACAGGGGATGCTTGCAGCCTATGTTGATCTCAAGAAGGCGTTTGACTCAGTGCATCGTGAGTCACTCTGGGATCTTCTGCGACTTCGAGGGATTCCTGCAAGGACTATTGGTTTGATAACTGGTCTGTATTCTGGGACTGAGAGTGCTGTGAAGTGTGGGGCAGGTGTATCCAGCTTCTTTCCTGTGAATACAGGAGTGAGGCAGGGGTGCGTCCTTGCCCCATCACTTTTCAACGCTTGTATGGACTGGGTATTGGACAAGGTTGTAGGTCAAAGTGATTGTGGAGCATCCGTCGGCAAACACCAAGATCACTGATCTTGTTTTTGCCGATGATGCAGTAATCTTTGCTGAGTCGCTGGAGGTCCTGGTGATGGCTCTCGAGGCGCTGCACGAGGAGGCAAAGCCTTTGGGACTTGAGGTCTCCTGGCTCAAGACCAAGGTCCAGGTATTTGGAGACTTACTAGATGAAGCAGTACAGTCTGTTCATGCATGTGGCGAGGACATTGAGATCTTGGAAAGTTTTACATACCTTGGTAGCGCAGTCCATAATGACGGCGGGTCACGTCAAGAAGTCTTACGACGAATTGGCATAGCCCACGGTGTTATGGACTCGCTCAGCGGGAGTATTTGGCATTGTCGGTACCTGTGCAGGAGGACAAAGATCCGGATCTTCAAGTCGCTTGTGATCCCTGTCTTACTCTATGGTTGTGAGACATGGACACTAAATAGTGACTTGAAGAGACGAATCAATGCCTTTGGTAATAAGTGTCTTCGCAGAATCATGGGGTATCGCTGGGATGATTACGTGTCAAATCAGCGATTGCACCGTGAGACTGAATCGAGGCCTATTACCTGCATAGTCCGTCAGCGCCAACTTCGGCTATATGGGCATGTGGCACGCTACCCTGAAAACCGATCCTTCCCATCGGGTTGTATCTGTAAGAGACAATCCGGCGTGGAGGAGGCCAAGGGGGCGCCCACAAGGCTCGTGGCTGGGGCAAGTTGATGTTTCTTGTCGAGAGCTGCTTGGTATGGGAAAGGAGCCTGCATGGGAACTCGCGCGTGGTGACCCCCGGGAGTGGCGTCGTAGGGTGGGCAAGGCGACGCGCCCCCCGGCGTATGCCCCCAATGATTGATTGATTGGTAAGTACTGAGGTACTGAGTACTGAGGAAGTACTACAACATTCGTCTTGGAAGATGCATGAGTATTTTTCAGGTATTTCTTTTGGGAAAAAGTGTGTCTGAAGTTATTAAAAAAAGGGTTTCGTAGGGGAAAACCAATTATTTTGAGCATGTACCTAGATACATATTCACTGTGTAGGGAATGTGAATGAAAATTGTACTTGTTAAAATGTAAAGGGAATGCTGTAGTTTGTAACCAAAATCAGTCATAATTTATTGCAGGATGCCGCACGAATTGATATTCTAATATTTACAACCTATGACATTAAGCTTAGACTTAATGTTGTAGGTATGCCTTTGTTGCTATCCTGCCATGTGATTAAACTTGAGGAAATTTGCAGTAAAGATATTGGTATTATTTCGGTAGTGGGCTTTCAAGTCCTAGGATTTTTTCTTACATACATCATCGAGTAAATTTCTTCATTTTGAGTATTTTGAATCTCATTTCCCATCCGCAATTCAACCATAATGACGTTACATGTAATACCAAAATTCTACCGGTATTTCAGCCATAAACAAATGTTAGGTTAAATTAGACAAATTTAGGATAGGTTAGAGGTGGGGTTTGGTTTTGTAACAGATGATATCAAGAACAAAAAAATACTATGGCAGTGCGAAGAGGAGCAAGGTTTGCGGGGCAGCCTAGAGGAGCGTGCCGGGCACCCCCCCACCTGTAAATAAGCATTGATTTAGGACAAGAACGAGTGCCAGATAAATTCAACACATCAAAACTATTGAGAAAAACTAAGTTTCGGCCTCGAAATCCATTGTTGCCCAATTACGAAAGTTTACCAAGATATTAAGGTAACACTGTAAGGTAACAATCTCTACCTTGTTGTTATTGTTGAAGGGCACTGATGTCGGGATCGACGATATTCGCCATGGTGTACACCTGTGAATCCATCACAGTTGTGAGGGTTGTTTGGTCTTCCTCAGAAAGGTGAAGGCAGATTCACATTATACCATTACTGGAACGTTTCATCACATCACAGCAGTGTTCCATCAGCCGTGCCTTGTATTACCACTATTCGTTACAGCTCCGTCATTTTTGGCAGTTTGCGCTGAACCTCTAAGCAGGCATGACGCCTCACAGGTTATGGTTGATGAAATTTGCATTAATACACCTTCTGTTGGACGAAGAAGAGGAGTTGAACTCTAAAAGAAATGGTTTTATGTTCATAAAGCCTTGAGAAAACGATAATCATCAGTACGGCACCGTCTCTCATCACATCAAAATATTCTTCCCGAGAAACCGTTACGAGAAGGAACGGTGATGTGCTGGAACCATGACAGTGGTGGAAAGTTTGGTGTTGACACGTCCATTTAGTTGAATGTAAGAAATTCTAATGGATGTGATAAGACAGTGACGTAATGGTATGGTATGAATCAGCCTTGAGGGGGATGACTGCGGGGCATCGTGGAGGGTCTTGGTCTTGGTGTACCGTGTGGAAGGCTTCCGTCCTGTCTACATGTACCGTTGTGGCCTTTTTACTAGCTCTCTCTTTCATACAGTTTTCTTATCCGCAGAGGTACAGATTCCATTACCATTTTCTGCCTCCCTTTAATCATTTCATTCCAAATGATTATTCCTATTTCACGTTTTACTAGTTATCATCACCGTTCTTTCTCCGTTCCGTCCGGGTGGAGGGCAGCGGCGGCCAGCAGATTGGGCAGGTTGGGTTAACTGCGTAGAAGTCGTCATTAGGTGTGGAAGCACGGACACTGGAACAGGAAGTGCTCAATCGACTCTGGGACATTCCTGCACCAAGGGCGGTACGGGTCTGGTGAGAGGTACAGTCGGTGGAGGTGGGCCGTGAGTGTTGTGTGGCCAAGTCGCAGGCAGGTGAGGGCGACATCTAAGATGCAGAGTGTTTGTTTTTTCCTTGTGAAATAACTTATATCCCGCTATCTCAACTTCTGGATTAAATACTTTGCCTGTCATACCTAACAATGTTTCTGTTAATGCTATTATATCAAAATTTTCAACACAAGATGTTCCTCTCAGTAAATCTATCTTATTTAATATACTCCTACAATTTGTATAATAAACTTTTAAGTTGTACTTCATCTTGTCGATTTTCCCACTAGCTGTATTTACGCTGACTGCCATACATTTCATACCATACCAAGCAGTAATAAGCGAGCCTGGAAACTTACTACCTCTCCTAATACCAGTCCCGAGCAGTCATGGGCCAGCGTGCAGGTTTACCACCAAATCTACTACCTACCTGCACTGTGGATTTGAGTTACCACCTACTTGGGAGTTACCATCTCCAAGCAGGTGGTAAGTGCTTAGTGCAGGGGTCCCCAACCCGCAGAGTACCGCGGGCCGCATCGACAAGTCCGAGAGGGCCCGAGGGCCGCACCAATAAAATACTCTGAAAACCACATATATAGAACAAAAAATTTCAAAGAATTTATTAATGAGACACCTGGTGACATTTCTCAGCACAAAGCTTATCAAAATCAGGGGTAATGGAACTAACACTCAGCAAGAGAACGTCGTCCAAGTGGTCATCCGTGAGCTGTGCACGGGTCTTCAATTTTGTCAGTTTCATCTTGCTAAACAGCTGTTCGCACAAGTATGTTGATCCAAACATCGATGACACTTTCATTGCGTTCTGTACCAGAGCCGGAAATTGACGTGTGCGAACTTGAGACTGCCAGAAGGTGAGGGGGGAGGATCCGTTGAACTTCGAGCGCAGCTCGTCGGAACACTGGAGCTCAAGAGGAGGGCCGCACCGATGACCAAAAGGAAATTATCTGGCGGGCCGCACGGAACGGCCTCGCAGGCCGCATGTGGTCCGCGGGCCGTGGGTTGGGGACCCCTGGCTTAGTGCATCTCCTCCATGGATGCTTGCGGGCGGTGCATTCTGGGCCGACGTCATTCCGTGACGTCAGCGTGCGTCTCGCCAAAAGTTAATTTGAAGCGTCAAATTCGGATTCTGGTACCAAATCCAACCTATTGCCAATACTGTATTTCGCCAAGCTGAAACTGGCCAAATGCGAGGGACCACTGTATATATATATATATATATATATATATATATATATATATATATATATATATAAAATATATATATATATATATATATATATATATATATATATATATATATATATATATTTTTTTTTTATGACTATTAAGTTACAAACTTACATCCAAGACTCCAGCTGCTTGAAAAGCTTTCCTTCTGGCTAATAGAAGACGAATGAGGCCAATGTGGTGGTCAGCATGAAGGTGGCTGACATACACTGCTACCAGCCTTCGTAGCAAAGCTTCACACTCACTAGTCCCAAGGAGACGCATCAACTGCCCATAAGTCCCTTCGCCACAGTCCATAAGGAGGGCCTTGTCATTACTGTAAAATATGTTGACCATTTCAAGAATAATTCCCTAATAGTATCTTATAAAAATACATAAATGTTTTCTTAAACACCTAATGTTTTACCACTGTAGGGTGTGATGTGTAGACTTTAGTGTGTAGTTTTTGTTCAAACTCTTCTCGTGACTTCTGGGATATAGCCAAAAACAAACTTTAAAAATTTCCCTTCTTCATCTTTTTCTTCATCTTCCCCAGATGTATCTGGTGAAGCTGTATCACTACAGCTGTCTCATCTATTTCTAAAGCTGATTTTTTTCCCCCTAACCTTTTCTAATAACTAAACTCTGGATGATGAAGGGCTTATCCTCCTTCTCCTCCACCCTCTGACTATATTATGCTGTTATTAAGATTCTTTGGAAAAATGTATTCTATGCCCCTTTGGCCTTAATCCACGGAAGGCTTATGGTCTGAACGGAATCCCTCCAATTGTTCTCAAAAACTGTGCTTCTGTGTTTTAACCTTGTCTGGTCAAACTTATCCGTTTCGGTCTATCTAGTTCCACCTTTCTTTCTTGCTGGAAGTTTGCTTACATTCAACCTGTTCCTAAGAATAGTGATTGTTCTAAGTTCTAATCCCTAGTTTCGGTAAACTTTGCTACCGTCATTGACATATCGAAAGCTTTTGATAGTCGGGCAAAAATCTTAAATTTCTAAACTACCCTCTTTCAGATTATATCCTTCTCTCTACACCTTCACCTCAAGTTCCTTTCTAACCGTTTTATTGCAACTGTTGTAGACAGTCATTGCTATTCTCCTAAGTCTATCAATAGTGGTGTTCCTCAGGTTCTGTCCTATCACCCACTCTCATATTATTATTTATAAATTATCTTCTATGTCTAATTCAATGCCCTACCTACTCCTACGCTGATGACTCTACCCTGCATTTCTCAACGTTGTTACGAGATGTCCGACTCTACAGGAATTAAGTTATTCACGGATGGATGCCACAAAGCGCCTAACTTCTGATCTTTCTTTAATTCTGAATGGGACAGAGCAAACCTTGTTTTCTGCCTCGAAACCCCAATTTCTTCACCTATCTACTCAACATACCTTCCAGACAACTTTCCCCTTTTAAGTGGCACTCAGCTGTCTCCCTCTTCAAAAATTAACATTCTTGGGCTATCCTATACTAAAAATCTCAACCGAAAATTTCATGTCTCATCTCTTGCTAAACTAGCTTCTCAGAAGTGAGGTGTTTTGTGGCATCTGCATCCATTTTTATTCCTGCTCAACTCCTTGTTCTCTACAGGGGCATTATCCGCCATATATGGAGTATGCTTATCATGTTTTGGCCCGGTGGATCCACTCATAAAGCTCTCTTTAACCCGCTGGATCCCAGCGACGCACGTGATGCAGTCCACTATGTATGTAACGCCCAGTCCCAGCGTCGCACCCTGTGCGTCCGCCATTTAAAAAATCTGGTACACGGTTCTATGGTAAGGAATGGCCTGAAAATGGTATGGGGCACTCCTTAATATGTGGGGCAACAGTGGCTGTACCTGGCAACTGCGTGGGCTCGCTGCGCGGGGTTGGGGGCGGGCGGATTAGAGGCGCGAGCTTATCCACTTTTTTTTTCGCCGCGACTTTGGACCTTATTTATTCCGGTCGTATGGTAGCTAGTGGCTTGAAATTTGTATGGGATACTTGTAAGGGTGTTGTCAATATGTAGTGATACTCGGCAACACCTTTGGTCCTGCGGGCCTAGCTCTGATGTAGGGGAGTGTGATAAAACACTACACCCGCTTATCGC
>JACEEZ010007512.1:0-20000 GCA_016584305.1 Chionoecetes opilio
GGTCCTTAAAGGGACATTGGAACAGGTTCTGCGCCCCTCTCACGTTGTGCCGTTCATGTGTACCTTTGAGGTGTACATGACACACAACTTTTATGACATTTCAATATCATTTCATTGTTATCTCTAATGATTCTGAAGCTCAAAGTGTTTTTCATCGCCATATATCTTACTACACTGGATAATGTTCCTTATTCTGACTGCTTTTACAGGTTTCAATTTTTCTTTCTTTGCTTGGCAGTTGAACTTCCAACTGAGTAACACTCCTCGGCACTGGATCCATAACCAATCTGTAAAGAAAATTAACATGAGTTAATCTATAATATATAAGCGAAAGTGTGTCTGTCTGTCTGTCTGTCTGTCTGTCTGTCTGTCTGTTGTGTGTGTGTGTGTGTGTGTGTGGTATAGGTTCCGCCCCCCGTGGCGCAATCACCTCATATGGCACATTTTTGGAACCGGGTTGACCAGGGAAGGTCATAAGCCCACTTATGAGATGATTCGATCACCTTTTTTTTTTCTTTTTTTTTAGCAGCCTATTAGCGATAATTGTGAGAAAAAAAAGTGGGTTGCGAGAATTGAGGAAACCTTGATGTAGGGTGATGGGTAATGGGTGAGTGAATGGGTGGGGTGATGGGTAATGGGTGTGGGGTGATGGGTGAGTGAATGGTGGGGGTGATGGGTTGGGGTGATGGGTGATGGGTGAGGGAATAGGTGGGGGGTGATGGGTAATGGTAAATATAAGCGTAAGTGTGTCTGTCTGTCTGTCTGTCTGTGTGTGTGTGTGTGTGTGTGTGTGTGTGTGTGTGTGTGTCTGGTATAGGTTCCGCCCCCCGTGGCGCAATCACCTCATATGGCACATTTTTGGAACCGGGTTGACCAGGGGAAGGTTTTAAGCCCAATTATGAGATGATCCGATCACTTTCTTTTTTTTAGCAGCCTATTAGCGATAATTGTGAAAAAAAAGTGGGTTGCGAGAATTGAGGAAACCTTGATGTAGGGTGATGGTAATGGGTGAGTGAATGGGTGGGGTGATGGGTAATGGGTGTGGGGTGATGGGTGAGTGAATGGGTGGGGTGATGGGTTGGGGTGATGGGTGATGGGTGAGGGAATAGATGGGGGGTGATGGGTAATGGTAAATATAAGCGAAAGTGTGTCTGTCTGTGTGTGTGTGTGTGTGTGTGTGTGTGTCTGGTATAGGTTCCGCCCCCCGTGGCGCAATCACCTCATATGGCACATTTTTGGAACCGGGTTGACCAGGGGAAGGTTTTAAGCCCAAATTAGGAGATGATCCGATCACTTCTTCTTTTTTAGCAGCCTATTAGCGATAATTGTGAAAAAAAAAAGTGGGTTGCGAGAATTGAGGAAACCTTGATGTAGGGTGATGGGTAATGGGTGAGTGAATGGGTGGGGTGATGGGTGAGTGAATGGGTGGGGGGTGATGGGTTGGGGGTGATGAGTGATGGGTGAGGGAATAGGTGGGGGGTGATGGGTAATGGGTGAGTGAATGGGTGTGTGGTGATGGGTAATGGGTGAGTGAATGGGTGGGGGGTGATGGGTAATGGGTGAGTGAATGGGTGGGGGTGATGGTAATGGTGAGTGAATGGGGGGGGGGTAATACATCATTTCTACATCCATGATTTCAGGAAAGTTAGAAGGGGCTATCTGGAGAGTCAGTGTTTGGTGGGCCGAAGGCCCACCAAACACAGGTGGTGGGCCGAAGGCCCACCACCAATAGCCCTCCGCAGGAGCTAGCCAAAAAGTCCGCCCGGAGGGCGGCTTTGCGGCTAGTACACATATATTTCCCAGTGTGATTCTCACCAAAGTGTTGTAAAAATAAGTTAATCAGTTTCATAAATGGCTAGAGGGCAGAAAATACTGTATTATATGGAATACAGGAACTGCTTTATTAATAATTCATTGTAGATAACAGGTTAGAGGCATTTGATTTAAGTATTTTGCATGCAATATAATAAATCACGTTTCTTTTGTGATTTTGGTGTTTATGGGGTTAATATCTCAAAATGCCCAAGGGTGCCCATTGGGCACCCTCCTGTATTTTGAAGAGGTACCCCCAAGCTACAAGAAACTGCAAAAAAAAAAACTTTACCCGACAAAACAAGGTGCAGCGCCATGGCTACCGGACTAATTAATACCTTTTATACTGATAAACATATACTTAGTAGGGGAAAATTACCATAAGCTGGCAAACACGGGCGGCAAGTGGAGTTTGTTGGTCCTCCAGCTCGCTCCGACGGGCGGCATTTGGCTTAAAGACGGCGGGATTTGGCTTGAAGACGCTAGATCGTGACGTCAGTGCAAGGCACCTTTTGTTGGGTAGTTTAAAGCATTCGGTGTCCCTGACTTCGGTCGTTTTTTCATCCGAACTTTTTGGCATTCTTTTTTTTTCCCTCAAAGCATTGCTTTTGTATTTTGACAAGCTTTGCCAGAGCGCAGAAAACTGCTTAGAAAACGTGAGCATTGCCCCCAAAAAAAGCTAAATATACATGAAAAAAAATATATTAAGCTTTCATACTCGGGGGCGAGAAATTTTGCTTTAAAATTATCCAAAACTTAAATGAAAATTCATTCATCCATAAAATTGTCCCAAAACAGAAAAAACTTTTTTTTTTTGGCATCAAGGGGGTGCATAAATTTTACCGGGGAAATTTATTTAAAAAAAAATGCGATCCGGGGGAAAACATAGAAAAACCAACCTTTGAGTTAAAACTCCCACGCCCACGGCATTTACAGAAATAGTTTCTCTGATATTGGGTGCCCTAGGGCATCTGCGTCCTTTTTTTCTCCCCCGATGCCTTTTTTTTGTACAGGGGCTGTCCCTCATGTAGGGGGAGTATGACTCTCTTTTTTGGGGTAAATCCACCAAATAGACTTTTAAAAACAGGGGGGATTGGGTTTGGGGCCCAAGTAACAAGTACTTGGATTTAAAATACAAATTTTTGTGTATTTGTACTTGTACTTCGACTTGACTTTTAAAAAAACCAAAAGTACTTGTAGCTAATTTACCTGCTCCAAAGTACTTAAAAAATTAAGTACTTTAAAGTACTTCTAAAATGATTAAGGTAATGAAAGAAAACTCTACATCCCCACTACATCTTTTGTGCAGCTCAAAAAACTATAACCCACCACAGAAAAAAAATTAGCCCCTCCTGTGCCCTTTTCTCAGTCTGAAAGGGGCCCAAAATCAGTTTTAGATCCCTTTTGGGCCTGTGAATCCACTAAAATATACATATTTTTGAGGATTCTGAAATTTTTTTGTCCGCTTTTTATACGTTTTTTTTTTTAAAATAAAAAGTTTATTCAAATTCTTTAAAAATAAAACATTGGTGTCTGGGATCATAAAAAATTAATAATATATACGTAAATTGAAATTTTTTCTCCTAAAATAACTGTATTTGCATAAAAAATTCTCGATTGGGAAAAACTCTCATTTTGTCAATATACATTAATCATTGGGGAAATTTAGAGTAATCTTTAACGAACCTTTTTCCATATTTTTTTTGTTGCCACGGAAATTTTTGACGTGTGACATTTAAAATGTAAGAACCGGGCCCATATTTTAAAAGATTTGGATTCGTTTTAACTCGCTCGAGTTTAAATATGGGGGCCCCGGCGTCCTAAATCATTGAGCGACCTAAATCCAAGACTCGTCCTAATTTCGGGGTTTTGGCTAGGACGGGGTGGGGGTGCCTAGCGAGCAGGGCGGGGGCCCTAAGCTCTTCCTAAGGACGAAAAACGGGTCTCCACCCACTCCTGAAATTTTCGTGATAGGTAGATGTTGGACGAATTTGTTGATACATAACAAATAAGCGATACCGCTTGGACCGAGAAGGGTTTTAATATGTGACAGACAGGGGGGAGTGAAATAAAAGAAACACAAAAAAATGGGCCATCATGCATAAAGCACGAGTGTTTATTATTCACTTGAGGTGTCATTTCCCCCTTCCTTGATATCATGTATCGTGATAAAAAGATTGAAGTGCATCCCCACCAAATGTTGATGAAGAATGGTATATGTTAAATAAAAGCGTTTTAGAGTGGGCTCCTTAAAAAAAATTTTTAAAAAAAATTGAATAAGTCGTGATTTATTAACCATAAAAATATCCTATAATTTATTCTTTTCCCTGCCGTAGTTTTGAAAAATTTTTTTATTTGTTCTTATCATCTGTTAATATACCAAACCCCCCCCTCAAACCAAATTTAAAACGTTTTTTGGTTTTAAAAAGAACTAGATTTAGTAGTATATGTATCAGCATTATTTTTCAATTGCGCCATGGAAGGAAATTGGGTTTTTAAAAAGACCCGAATAAAGGGAAATCTACACTATGAAACAGGTGAATTGTCGGGCTCGAGGTGACCTAAACCAAAACGGAAAATATTCCCGGAGTTGGCGGTGTTTTGGGGCGGGGGGCCAACCCCCGGAAAATCGCGCCCATAAAAAAAAAAAATTTGTTTTTTTTTAACCCTAAATAATCAAAAAACCTAATCCAAATTTTCCCCCAAAGCTTAACTAGCCAAAACCAAAACCCTTTAAACAAAAACCAAATTACCAAACCTAACTCAGCAATTTGGAAATAATGGACGATGACTTTGCGGTCGTTTTCAGCACCGACTATTTTTTCCTGGTCTTCAATAGGTGCTTTTTCTAAGGGAAATGTTTTTTTTTGGCGCAGCCCAAATTTTAAAAAAAAAAAAAATCATCACCAAATTTTATGGTACCGTTTCCATTAAAAAACTGTATCCCCATCAAAAAAAAGCACTTAAAACTTGGCCGGGAGAAATTAGTCAGGGTCTTATGGGTTTTATAAAACCAAACCTCACCTTTGGGTTTTTAATAAAACCCAAACTAACCGGGAAAAATCTTAAAAACAAGGTCCCCACGTAAGCTGACACAAATGTTGGGCTCTCGTATTATACTTACTGTTTTTAAGACATCTTTTTTAATTTTAATGAGTCCGTCCTTTTTTGCTACATGCCGATATTAAATTTCAGCGATCCATAATGTTATATTTTTATTTTTTGGTTGCGGGTCCCGGAAAATGCCAGTAAAAGTGCTCTTAGCCGAAACCCGTGTGAAAAAGGCATATTTTTGCCCCCACTACGGGCATTTTTTGGGTAGAAAAATCCCAAAAGTGCCGGAAAAAGTGTGTGGGGACAGGGCCTTTGGTTGGGTTTTAGGGCAGGTCGTTAGGTTAGGTTAGGTTGGGTTAGGTTAGGTTAGTTACGTTGGGTTTAGGTTAGTGCACAGCACAGGGGCTCGAAGAGGGGTGCTAGGTTAGGTCTGTAGAGTTTGTCATCTTTAAAAAAGAGGTCAATCTCCATCTTCTTCTTATGGCCAACAAGCTTGGGGGACATGGTGGAAACCGGGTTTTTTGGGTGGGGAGCCCACATAAGGAAAAATAGGGCCCCCCCCCCCAAAAAAAAAACCCTTAAACTGGGGAAAATTTTTCCTATTCATGGACTTTATCGGGGAATTTTTTCCCTTATAGTTGCTCCCCCCAAAAGGAGCACCTCAAAAAGGGAAAATGACCCCCCAAAAAAAAAAATCCCTAAACTAGGGGAAAAACCCAGTACTAGACTTAATCGGGGTAAATTTCCCCGATAAAGTTCAGAAAGGGAAAAATCCCCAGTTTAGGGATTTTTGGGGGACCATATTTCCTTTTGTGTGTGCTCCCCCCCCCAAAAACTCCCGGTTTCCCACCATTCCCCAGCTTGTTGGGTATAAAAGGGAAAATAGAGGGTGGAGCCTTTTTTTCTTAAGATTTTCCCCCAACCTTTAACCCCCAAAAATATTCTAACCTAAATTATAGGTTTCTTAAAAACCCATAAAAACTCTGAAAATCTTTCCCGGCAAGTTTTAGTGCTTTTTTTTTATGGAGATTGTTTTAATGGAAATGGGACCAAAAATTCGGTGAAATTTTTTTTTTGTTTTTAAATGGGCTTGCCAAAAAAAATATCTCCGGTAATATGGCGAGAGTTTCGCGGCGTTTACGAGACACCACTATTTTTTTTTTGGGGCCCACAAAAGGGGGCTTGCTTAATGGAGGGTAGTTTATTTTGCGCAAAAAAAAAAAAAAAAAAAAAAAAAAAATTATAAAAAAAAATTATACTTAACCAACCTTATAGGGTTTTTAAAGAAACCTAACCTAACTTAAGGGTTTTAATGAAAACCTAAACCAACCTATAGGTTTTAATGAACCTAACCTAAACCCTTTAACCACAAAGTATACTTTTTTTAATCTTTTTTTTATGGGGGTTTCGCAAAAAAAAAACTTCATTAAACAAGGCGGAAAAAATTTTGGAAAAAGTCCTTCACCCCCTTTTTTTTTCCCCCCTATAGCCAACAAGCCCGGGGAAATGGGGGGAATACGGGGTTTTTTGGGGGGGGAAGCAAAAATAAATGATTTTGGGTCCCCAAAAAAAACATCAAAGTCACTATAGTTAAAAAACTAACCCCAACCTAACCTTAAACCCCAAAGGTAACCTAAACCCAACCTAACCTAAAATTAACCAAAGTATACCTAAACCCAACCTAACCCTTTAACCCCAAAAATATCCCCAACCAACCCAACCTTAACCACAAAATATACCTAACCTAAACCTAAACCCTTTAACCACAAAAATATACCAACCGAACCAACTTAACCTTAAACCCCAAAGTATACCCAAAACCCACCTTAACCACAAAGTATACCTAACCTTAAACCCCAAAAATAACCAAAAATACTAACCTAAACCCTTTAAACCCCAAAATATACCTAACCTAACTAACCTTTAAACCCCAAAGTATACCAACCTAACCCCAAAACCCTTAAACCCCAAAGTATCCTAAAAACCCAACCCAACCTTAACCACAAAATATTCCTAACCTAACCAACCCAACTGGACTTAGAATTTTTGAGGGACCTCTATTTCAAGCGGCCGTGTGGGTTAACCCAAGCTGGCGCACGCGGGAACCCTTTTCAATTAATCAATAAACATACAATCAGTGCGGTAGTTTTATTTTAGTCAAAGCCGGAAAAGGGGACTCCAAAGTATTTTCCCCAAACCCCTATTGTAGGGCCAAAAAAAAATATCGGTGTCTCTGAAAACACCCGAAACTCTGTCCATTATAAAACCCCTTCCCATTAGAAAAAGAACCCTTTTTTAGGCAGGAAAAAAAAATCGGTGTCTTTGAAAAAAGCCCCGAAGTCCTCGTCCATTATAAACCCGGCATCCTTTACGTATCTCTTCGCCGATCATCTCGGATGGGAAAATTTCCCCCCGCCGGACTAGGACATTTTTTTCCCTTTCTTGAAAGAGCGGCCAAGGATGAAAGTTTGTCCTGAAAAAAATTATTTTTCTCGTCGTAGAGCGAAAACAATGTCAATGCTTTTGTCTTTTGACGGGAAAACTTTTCTATCTGGTACAATTTTTCTTAAGTGAATTCATTCGTTGTAGCTTTAGCAATATCATAAAAAATTAATCTTTTTGTTTTTTTTATATTTTTATACCTTTCTGATGACTCTTGCAGTGATATTTCATGAAAACCAAAATTGACTCTTTCTAAAAATTTGCGCTCGCCTTCGTCCTAAGCCGCCGTTTAGGACGCGTCTTAACTTTCCCGAACCTTAGGCGCAGGGGTTAGGACGAAACCTAGGACGAATCCCAAAACTTTATAATATGGGCCCTGAAGAAGAAGAAAAGGTAACTTTCAGGGCGAGGGTTTGAGATGTAGCCCCAACACGGTGGTAGTGAAAGGTGGAACACTGAACAGAAGTTTCAAAAGGTTTCCGGACGTTTCCTGGACCAGGGCTGGGTTTCCTGTTATAGTTACCCAGTAAACACAAGCGATAGTTCGTCAGCCATCGTCACTGTCTTTACATAAAATACAAACATCGACTTTGGCAGGGGGCCTGTTTTTTTTCGATGTTTGGGTGGCGATATTATCCATGGCGTTAATCATGGGTTTTTTTAAATAAAAAATCATTTACCCCTTGTGCACACAATCTAAATCTTTCAGCCAAAGGAGAAATAATTATTTCACCAAAAATTTTTTACGTAACAGTTCTTAAAAGTGTCGGACCGATGAGTAATGTACTTTTAAATACTATTTTTTCTAACCAATGTTTATGGTATGGCAGAGTAACAAGCCTTTGGGTTTTTTTTATGAAAACTGATTTTCAACATAAGAACCTTAAAATTTCCCTTTTTTTGGTTAAAAAACATCAAATATTGACGCTAAACCCAGTTTCATGTGCCAGGCAATGCAAAGTTAATCGTATTTTACCCTTTTATACCTTTCAGTATAGACCTGGAACCTTTTTGTTTTTGATTACCTCTTCCCGGGGCTTTAAAAAATCCAATTAATTCAATAATTATATTAAACAAACAAATATTTAAAATATTTTAAGGCCCCTTCCATTTTTTGACATTTCAAGAATCATTACGGAAACCCCAAAAGTTCAGGCGTTCCATTTGCGCACGAAACCTGGGGCCGAGGGAAAACGCGTAGTGGGGTCGCAAAAAACCCTGAGCTTTCTCTACTCACATTAGGCCCTTCCCCTTTTTTGCCCAAGGCATGACCATTTTTTTCAGTTCGGGTTGGGGTTCGGGTTTGGGTTTTAGGGTTTTTTTCGCGTGTCACAAAAGGAACGCAAAAACCCCTTTTTTTTTTTACAAACAACCAGCTGGCGAGGCAATTTAGAGAGAGGAGAGAGAGAGAGAGAGAGAGAGAGAGGGGAGGAGAGAGAGAAGAGAGAGAGAGAGGAGAAAAACGAGGAGAGATACGAGGGAGGGGGAATACCGAAGAGAATAACGAGAGAGAGAGAAAAGAAGAGAGAGAGAGAGAGAGAGAGAGATAACGATAGGGGAAAGAAACAAAGAGAGATAACGAGAGAGAGAAACGAGAGAGAGGAAACGGGAGAAGAAAACGAAAGGATAACAAGAAGAATAACGAAAAGGAGATAACAGAATAACAAGAGAGAAGAAAACGGAGAGAAAACGGAAGATAACAAAAAGAGATAAGAAGATAACGAAGAGAGAAAAACGAAGATATAACTCACTAGCGCTATGTGAAGGGTCATATCAAGTTAAGATCGCGGGAACGCGGGGCTCCACCCCCCCTGTTTTTGGGCCTCTTTTATGCCGTCTGACATCCTCTCCGACTCGTGCATGGGGAAAACCTTTCCCATAAAGAAATAGGGGCCCCAAAGGGGAATGTTTGTTAGAAAATAAAACTCTCCCAGCTACCCCATTTACATTGTTTTCATTGTTCCTTTGGTGGGGCTTGAAATTTGGGACCTTGTGCTCACTTCCCAGGGGGTCTTGTCGACCCCTTTTTGATGGCCCAATTCGAACTCGGGGCACGAGTTCACCACTCCAAGACGCTAACTTGGTCACTCGCCTCCCCCTTTTTAAAATAAAATATATAATATATATATAAATATATATAATATAATATATAATAAATATATATATATATATATATAAATATATAATTTTTATATATATAAGCAAATTTTATATATAAAAAAATAAAATATAATATATATTTTTTACTCTTGGCCATACCGAGGCCGTGACATCCAGGGGTGGGGTGGAGGCCCCGGAGGGTTTACTTAAAGGGGTGTGAGGTGCCCTCGCCCTTTTTTTCCAGGCAGGTTTTTTTAACTGACGCCTTTGATTAAAGGGGAATTCCCCCCCCCCCCTGTGTTCCCATGCACCGCAAAAGAAGGGAGAGTTAATGGACTCACTTTTGGGGTTTTTTTGGCCACCGACGGGGCAGAAAAATTTAAGTGATTTATGGGGCTACTCGGGGTCGAAAATCGGGTCTTCGGAACGCCCAAAGTGAGGCTAACCACTCTTCCCCACCGCTCCCCCAAAAAAAAAAAAAAAAAAAATATTAAAATTTTAATTTTTATATATATATTAAAAATAATTTTAATTTTTTATTTGCATATCGAAAGGATTGATCCAGATCTTTTTGTCTCGTTTTTTTTATCCTAATGCAGAAATTACCCCTAAAAAGTATGATGCCCGAAAAGACAAACTGAATTTCTTTGCAGACGTAAACCCGGTTTTGAATCTCTCTCTCTCTCTCTCTCTCTTTTCTCTCCCCTCTTCTCTCCTCTCTCCTCTCCTCTTCCCCCTCTCCGCTCTCGCTCCGCTTCCCGCTCTCCTCTCGCTCTCGCCCCTTCTCTCTCCTCTCTCTCAATTTTTCTCTCTCTCTCTCTCTCTTTCTCTCTCTCTCTCTCTCCTCTCTCTCTCTCGCTTCTCTCCCCCTCTCTCTGAAGACTTCAGATTAAAAACCCTTAAATTTGGGGCCCTTTTTTTTTATTTTACATCATAAGGACTGGTCAAGGACACAAAAAAAAATGGTAACATAAAGCCCCTTTTAAATTTCCAGTCCCTATAAAGAAGACATAAATTTGGCCCGTTCACACGAGGCATTTCAGTCGGCGACCCAGTAGTGCCGCGAGGGCAAAGAAAGTCAATGGAGCGTTTAATAGTCGCTTTTCGCTGGCCAGTCGCGCGATTCAAAATATCCCTTTCTTCGCATCTTCTCAGCGACTCGATTACATGTATTTTTTATGGGGCTGTAGTAAATTCTTTACTACAACTTCGGGGGAATTTTGGTCACCCGTCAGGCAGCCGCATCTGGCTGGCGTGACCTTTAGGGTAATTAAACACTGACCTGAACCAACATTGGGTCAAAAATACAAAGCGGTTGGCCAAAACCGAAAAAAGGAAANAGGGGGAAAAAACAGATTTTTTGTTTTTTTTCTATAATAAAAATTAACGTTAACGGTTTATCGATAACTTCCGTTACATTTTTAAAGAATTAACTGATTAACGGTTATCGAAGTAAATTTTTTGGTTAACGTATTAACGGTTAACGAAGTTAACTTTTTGATTAACGGCGCCCACCACTGCTTGTATATTAGAAAAACCTTCATCATGCGACCCTACGAACAGCCTGCGGATGCTCCTCAGCAACCTTAGCACTAAGAACAAATATGGTGGAAATAAGAAAAAATATGGCGGAAAGCCAAAAATTCGTAAAGATTGTTTGAAAATACTTCTTAACGCGTTACGAACGTTCCAAGATAAATCTTAGTGCAAAGATGATCTTAGAGATCGTTACGAACGTTCGAGCATCCGGCCCCTGATCTCTAGGGTTCTAGGCCCTCTCTGCGCGATGATATGCAATAACATAGTAGTAGTATTGTATTAGTAATAGTAGTAGTAGTAGTAAGTAGTAGTAGTAGTAGTAGTAGTAGTAGTAGTAGTATTTGTTGTTGTTTGTTGTTGTTGTTGTTGTTGTTGTTGTTGTTATTGCTGTAGTAGAAGTAGAAATGGTAGTAGGAGTAATGAGAAAGAAATATTAATAATAATGATTTTTATAATAGTAGTGATATTGATAATTAGAAATAATGATATTATTAATGATGATAATGATAATAATAATAATGATCATAAAAGTAATAATGAAAATTATATATTTGTTTATACATCTCAAATGAAAGGCCAGGGGAAAAAAAATAGGAAGTAACAAAAAACCAGCTAGCTGCCACTTCCTATAAAGAAGACAGTAAAAGGTTATAGAAAAGGGGGATGGGGCAATTTAGTTCAAGAAGTGTCTTGATACTCCTCTCTTGAAATTTTTTTTAGTCGTAGGAAGATGGAAAAATAGAATCAGGAAAAGAGTTCCAGAGATTACCAGTAAAAGGGATGAAAGAGTGAAGATACTGGTCAACTCTTCCATTAGTAGAATAAGAGATGAAAATGAATATAAAGTATTGGGCAGCGAGGCCGCGGAAGAGGGAAGGCATGCAGTTAGGAAGTTCAGAAGTGCAATGAGCATGAAAATAACGATAGAAGATACCAAGAGATGCAACATAGGTGATTTTAAAGATTGAAAAGAGTCAGTTAGAAGAGGGGAGTTGATTAGACGAAAAGCTTTTGACTCCACCCTGTTTAGGAGAGCTGTGTGAGTGGATAACCCCCAAACATGAGAGACATACTCCATACATGGGCGGATAAGTCCCCTGTACAGAGGAAGCAATTGGGAGGGAGAAGAAAATGGATGCATACGCCACAGGACACTTATCTTCATAGAAGCTGATTTAGCAGGAGATGAGATGTGAAATTTCCTATTCAGGTATTTAGTAAAGGATAGTCCAAGAATATGCATTGTAGAAGAAAGACAGTTGATTGTTATTGAAGAAGAAAGGATTGTAGTCTGGAAGTTTAGGTCGAGTATATAGGTGAAGAAATTGGGCTTTTGAGGCATTGAACAAAACAAGGTTTGGTTTGCCCCATTCAGAAATTATAGAAAGATCAGAAGTTAGCCACTCTGTTGCATCCCTCCGTTGTAATAATGGTATGATAATGATAATGATTATAACCATAATATAAATAGCAACTATAGTGATAGTGAAAAAAACATAATGACTGTAGTACATACCTCCCCTAGATATTGTCGTGTCACCACTTCGACACCTGCCCACGCGCCACCTTTTTCTGCAGCTGGAGCACCTCAAGCCGCAATCAAGACTGCCAAGGCCGTCAGTCTGTAAGCATAACGCCCAACTATGTGTCATATTCGCCATACTGTATACACCTAAAATCATCCTTATTGAGCCTCATCATCCACTGAGACTCGCCCAATATTCTTGACCTCCTTCTAACCTCTAACCCTTCTACTGACTCTGTGAAGCTATTCTCCCTGCCGATCTCCTCCGATCACAAACTTATTTCCGTAACCTGGCCCATTGTTCTGGAGCCGCCTCGAGACCCATCTAAGTGGAGGTGCTTCTGTCATTACACCTCAACTAAGTAAGATGACCTAAGGCAGTACTACTTTGATTCCATAAAATGTTTTCTGCTTAAGTGTCAGAGACCCATCTCTTTGTTCAGAGTGCATAGCTGTGCAGTCATTGTCTGTTGCATGAAGGCATAAATTCCACACACTTTCTCTAATCCTTAAGGCATAAAGCCTTAAACCTAGGTTTAATTCAGCTTGTTCACGTACTGTCTAAGATAGAGAGGCGATTCACAGACGGTACCGTAACCATCTACCTCCTGAAACTCATGCCCTATATATTTTTGCCCGTAATCATGCCAAATCTAAATTTCAACTTGCCAAAAACTCAAACATCATTAGAAAACGTAAAATTCTTTCTAATTCCAACTCTTATCGTGACTTCTGGCACCTAGCTATAACAATTTCTAACAATTTTTCTTCTTCATCTTTTTCACCTAAGCTACACGCAGATGGCTCCACAGCTATCTGATCTATTTCTAAATCTGAACTCTTTGCTCAGGCCTTTGCTCATAATTCCAATTTAGTTGATGCAAGGCTTGTTCCTCCTTCTCCTCCACCCTCTGACTATATTACGCCTTTTATTAAGATTCTTCGTATTGAAAATGTATATGCCCTCTCTGGCCTTGATGCTTGAAAGGCTTACGGTCCTGACGGAGTCCCTCCTATCGGTTTCAAAAACTGTGCTTCTGTGCTTGCACCCTGCCTGGTCAACCTTTTTGGTCTATGTCTATCTACATCTATCTTTCCTTCTTGCTGGAAATTTGCACACATTCAAAATGTTCCTAACAAGGATGACCGTTCTAATCCGTAAAACTACCGTCATATAACTTTGACTTCCGGCTTTTCTAAAGTTTTTGAATCTATTCTTAATAATTCTTAAGCATCTATCTACTCACAATCTTATGTCTGATCGTCAGTACGGTTTCCGCATAGGGCGACCCAATGGCGACTTTCTAACATTCTTATAAGTAAATCTTGGTCATCCTCTTTTAGGAATTTAGGTGAAACTATTGCTGTTAGCCTTGTTACAGTCTGGCACAAATCTATATTTTTCAAACCACCCTCTTTCTGTTTCTATCCTCTCTTCTCATTCATCTCTAGTTTTCTATATGACCTCTCTAATGCTGCTGCTGTATAAGGTCATTGTTCTTCTCTTAAGTCTTTTAACATTATTGTTCCACAGGGCTATGTCCTATTACCCAATCTGTTATTATTATTTGTAAATTATCTTCTAAGTCTTACTTAATGTCCTTTCCACTCTCATGCTGATGACTCCACCTTGCACTTTTCATCATCTTTCATCAGTCGTCTAACTTTACAGAAATTAGCTAATTCAGGAAAAGACGCTGCAGTGCGCCTGACTTCTGATCTTTCTAGAATTTCTGAACAGGGCAGAGCAAATCAAGTTTTGTTCAATGCCTCAAAAACTCAATTTCTTCAATTATCTATTCGACAAAGCCTTCCACATAGCTATCCCCTCTTCTTCAATGACACTCAACTGTCTCCCTCCTTCACATCAAACATTCTTGGGTTGTCCTTTACTATATTCTTAGCTGAAAATTTCATATTTTATTTCTTGATGAGTCAGCTTTTATGAATACCTGAGAACTGTAACTCGTAAATGCCAGTGGTTGCTGGCAGTTTTAACTCACAGGTTGACGAAAAGTTGGTCTACTGTTAAAAAAAATATGGGCTTATTCCACTGCACTTAAAACACAAAATTATACTACTAAGAACGATTTTCTTCTATATGTATATTGTATAGAAGCCTGATTCTGTAAAACATGTATATAACCATATAACCAAGAAGGTTATCGTTGAGGAGGCGATAGAAATGTTACTCTTTTTGCAACATCATCATTTCGCTTCCCATTTCGCTTCCCATAAACATCCAAGAGAGATGCCTTGGTGTCCATTTCTCTGAATAGATATGCCTCCCTCCATCTAGATGGGTGTTTCTTGTCAGCATTAAGATTGCAAAACTCACCACAGAAAATACAGTGCCTTTTAAAATCAAAACATTCAGCTGAACCTCCCGAATGTGAGCGCCTGGTCACCTTGAAAGGGACATTGGAATCAGGTTCTGCGTCCCTCTCACGTTTGTGCCGTTCAATGTGTACCTTTGAGGTGTAACATGACACACAACTTTTATGACATTTCAATATCATTTCATTGTTATCATCTAATGATTCTTGAAACTCAAAGTGTTTTTCATCGCCATATATCTTACTATATTTCCCAGTGTGATTCTCACCAAAGTGTTGTAAAAATAAGTTAATCAGTTTCATAAATGGCTAGAGGGCAGAAAATACTGTATTATATGGAATACAGGAACTGCTTTGTTAATAATTCATTGTAGATAACAGGTTAGAGGCAATTTGTTTTAAGTTTTTTTTGCATGCAATATAATAAATCACGTTTCTTTTGTGATTTTGGTGTTTATGGGGTTAATATCTCAAAATGCCCAAGGGTGCCCATTGGGCACCCTCCTGTATTTTGAAGAGGTACCCCCAAGCTACAAGAAACAGCAAAAAAAAAAACTTTACCCGACAAAACAAGGTGCAGCGCCATGGCTACCGGACTAATTAATACCTTTTATACTGATAAACATATACTTAGTAGGGGAAAATTACCATAAGCTGGCAAACACGGGCGGCAAGTGGAGTTTGTTGGTCCTCCAGCTCGCTCCGACGGGCGGCATTTGGCTTAAAGACGGCGGGATTTGGCTTGAAGACGCTAGATCGTGACGTCAGTGCAAGGCACCTATTGTTGTGGTAGTTTGAAAGCATTCGGTGTCCCTGACTTCGGTCGCTTTTCATCACAGAACGATTTTGGCATTCTTCTTTTTTCTCAAAGCATTGCTTATTGTATTTTGACAAGCGTTTGCCAGACGCAGCAGTACTGTCTTAGAAAACAGTGAGACATTGCCCCCAATAAAACATGCTACAATATACATGTAAAAAATATATTAAGCTTTCATACTCGAGGCGAGTAATTTGCATTAAATTGCTATCCTAGAACGTTTAATCGTAATTCATGTCATCCATACAATTAGTAGACCAACAGAAGAACTTTATTTTTTGGCATTCATATGCGGTGCATCAATATTTACCGGGAAATTTATTTAAGAAAATGCGAGTCGCGGAGGGAAAACATAGTAGACCAACCTTTGAGTTAAAACTGCCAGCGACCACTGGCATTTACGAGTAATAGTTCTCTGATATTGGGTGCCCAATGGCATCTGCGTCCATTTTTTTCTCTCTCCAAATGCTTCTTTTGTACAGGGGCTCGTCCGCTCATGTATGGAGGGAGTATGACTCTCATGTTTGGGGTGAATCCACTCAAATAGATCTTTTAAACAGGGTGGAGTCTGAGCTTGGGTCCAAGTAACAAGTACTTGGACTTAAATACAAAATTTTGTGTATTTGTACTTGTACTTCGACTTGACATTTAAAAAACCAAAGTACTTGTAGCTACATGTACCTGCTCCAAATGTACTTGAAAAAATAAAGTACTTTCAAGTACTTCTAAAATGATTAAGGTAATGCAAGTAAACTCCTTACATTCCCACTACATCTCTTGTGCAGCTACATGAAACATATACCCACCACAGAATAAAATTAGCACCTCCTGTGCCCTTTCTGCAGTCTGCAATGGGCCACTACAATCAGTTTTATGATCCCGTTAGAGCCTGTGAATCTCACTCAAATATACATATATTGAGGACTTCATAGATAATTTTTTGTACGCGCTTCTATACAGTTTTTTTTCAAATCAAAAGATTATTCAAATTCATTTAACAAATATAACATTGGTGTCTGGGATGCATAGAAAATGAATATATATATACGTATAATTGTAATTATTTTCTCCATAAAATCAACTCGTACTTGCATACAAATTCTCGATTCGGTAAACATCTCATTTTGTCAATATAGCATTATATCATTGTGGAAATTTAGAGTAATGCATTAACGAACGCTTCTTACCATATTCTTATTTGTTGCCACGGCAATTTTCGACTGTGTACGACAGTTAAAATGTAAGAAGCCAGAAGAAGAAGAAGAAAAAGGTAACGTTCTCAGGGCGAGGATTTGAGAGTGTAGCCCCACACACGGTGGTATTGAAGGTGTGAACACTGCAACAGCAAGTGTTCAATGGTTTCCCGGACGTTCCTGGACCAGGGCTAGTTACCTAGTTATAGTTACCTAGTAAACACAAGCGACTAGCTTCGTCAGCCATCGTCACTCGTCTTTACATAAAATACAATCATCGTACTTTGGCATGCGGGCCGTGTTTAGATTTCGAATGTTGGATGGCGATATTATCCATGGCGTTAATCATGGTTTTTATAGAATAAGAAATCATATTACCCTTGTGCACACCATCTATAATCTTTCAGCATCAATGGAGAAATATATTCACCAAAACATTTTGACGTAACAGTTCTTAAAAGCTGTCGGACCATAGATGAGTAGATGATACTTTCAAATACTATTTCTTCTAACCAATGTTCATGGTATGGACATGAGTATATCAAAACCATTGGTTTTATTAGTGAAAACCTGATTTTCAACATAAGAACACTTAAGATTGCCTTATTTTGGTTAAAATAACATCAAATATTGATCGCTAACACCCAGTTACATGTGCCAGGCAATGCAAGATTTAAATCAGTATCTTTACCCTTTTATACCTTTCAGTGGTAGACTCTGGAACTCTTTTTGTTTCTGATTTACCATCTTCCTGGGACTTAAATATATCCAATTATATTCAATATATTATATTAAACAAACAAATATATTAAATATATTTAAGGCCTCTTCCATTTGCGACATTTCAAGAACCAGTTCACGGAACCCAAGAGTTCAGGCGTTCCATTTGCGCACGAAAACCTGGGTCCGAGGCAAAGCGCGTAGTGACTCAGCAAAACCCGTGAGCTTTCTCTACTCACATTAGGCCTCTTCCTTTTGTGCCCAAGCTGCATGAACCAGTTCTTTCAGTTCAGGGTTGGGTTCTGGGTTCAGGGTTGGGTTCGCGTGTCACAAATGGAACGCAAAAACCCCGTTTTTTGTTTACAAACATACTCAGCTGGCGAGGCAATTTAAGAGAGAGAGAGAGAGAGAGAGAGAGAGAGATAACGAGAGAGAGATAACGAGAGAGAGAGAGATACCGAGAGAGAGATAACGAGAGAGAGAGATAACGAGAGAGAGAAAAAGAGAAGAGAGAGAGAAGAGAGAGAGAGAGAGAGAGAGAGAGGAGAGAGAGATAACGAAGAGATAACAAGAGAGATAACAAGAGATAAACGAGAGAGAGTTTAACGGAGAGAGAGAGATAACGAGAGAGATAACAAGAGAGAGATAACGAGAGGAGGGGATACGAGAGATAACAAGAGAGAGAGAGATAACGAGAGAGATAAAGAAAGAGATAACGAGAGATACGAGAGATATAACTCAGCTAGCTGCTATGTGAAGGGATCATATCAAGTTTAAGATCGGGGGAAACGAAATGGGCTCCACCAGCCATGTATGCCTCTTTTATCCCGTCTGACATCCTCTCCGACTCGTGCATGCGGAAAACCCTTCACGAAAAGAGAAATAGGGCCCAAGGCGACCATTGTTTGTTATGAACTGAAAACTCTCCCCAAGCTACCCACCTCTCCATGTGAGTAGAAAAAAGTTCACGGTTTTTGCTGAATCCTACGCGCTTTGCCTCGGGCCCAGGTTTTCGTGCGCAAATGGAACGCCCTGAACTCTTGGGTTCCGTGAACTGGTTCTTGAAATGTCGCAAAAGGAAGAGGCCTATTGAGAGGTCGGTAGCTTGGGTAGAGTTTTCAGTTCATAACAAACAATGGTCGCCTTGGGGGCCCCATTTCTCTTATCGTGAAGGGTTTTCCGCATCACGAGTCGAGAGGATGTCAGACGACATAAAAGAGGCATACATGGCTGGTGGAGCCATGCGTTCCCGCGATCTTAAACTTGATATGATCCCTTCACATAACAGCTAGCTGAGTTATATCTCTCGTATATCTCTCTCTCTCTCTCTCGTTATCTCTCTCGTTATCTCTCTCTCTCGTTATCTCTCTCTCGTTATCTCTCGTTTTTTCTCTCGCGTTATCTCTCGTTATCTCCTCTCTCTCTCTCTCTCTCTCTCTCTCTCTCTCTCCTCTCTCTCTTTTCTTTTCTCTCTCTCTTCTCTCTCTCTCTCTCTCTCTCCCCTCTCCCCTCTTGTTATTCCCCTCTCTCTCTTCTCTCTCTTGTTATCCTCTCTCTCTCTCTCTCTTCTCTCTTGTCATCTCTCTCTCTTGTTATCTCTCTCGCTATCTCTCTCGTTATCTCTCTCTCGTTATCTCCTCTCTCGTTATCTCTCTCTCGTTATCTCTCTCTCTCGTTATCTCTCGTTATCTCTATCTCTCTCTCTCTCGTTTTTCTCTCTCGTTATCTCTCGTTATCTCTCTCGTTATCTCTCTCTCTCGTTATCTCTCGTTATCTCTCTCTCGTTATCTCTCTCTCTCTCTCCTCTCTCTCTCTCTCTCTCTCTCTCTCATCCTCTCCTCTCTCTTCTCTCTCTCTCTCTCTCTCTCCCCTCTCTCTCTCCTCTCTCTCTCTCTCTCTCGTTATCTCTCGTTATCTCTCTCTCTCTCGTTATCCCCTCTCTGTCTCTCTCGTTATCTCTCTCTCGGATCTCTCTCTCTCTCTCTCTCTCTCTCTCTCCTTCTCCCTCTCTCTTTTCCCCTCAATCTCTCTCTCGTTTTCTCTCTCTCTTCTCTCTCTCTCTCTCTCTTTCCCCTTTTCTCTCTCTCTCTCCTCTCTTCTTAAATTGCCTCGCCAGCTGAGTATGTTTGTAAACAAAAAACGGGGTTTTTGCGTTCCATTTGTGACACGCGAACCCAACCCTGAACCCAGAACCCAACCCTGAACTGAAAGAACTAGTTCATGCAGCTTGGGCACAAATGGAAGAGGCCTTTATTACGTGAGAAGAGTGTGAAAAAAATTCCAAAATTGAAGAAAGGTGAGTAAGTAGGACATAATATTTTTTTCGTTTATGGGACCGAAATCTGTAACGGGCTTTTTGTTAGGTGTTTTTCTGCCTTTGGCCTTTTTTACCTCCCTTTTGAGGTAAAAAAAAAAGATTACATGTATATATTATATATATATATATATAGTATATATATACA
>JACEEZ010007512.1:25000-55000 GCA_016584305.1 Chionoecetes opilio
TTACATACAACAACCCCTTACACACAACAACCCCTTACACACAACAACCCCTTACACACAACAACCCCCAGACACACAACAATTGGTGATAGTGATGGTGGTGACACACAGCAACACAACAGCATCCGGTGAGTGAGTGAGTGAGTGAGTGTGTGTGTGAGTGTGTGTGTGAGTGTGTGTGGTGAGTGTGTGTGTGTGTGTGGTGTGTGTGTGGTGTGTGTGTGTGTGTGTGTGTGTGTGTGTGTGTGTGTGTGTGTGTGTGTGTGTGTGTGTGTGTGTGTGTGTGTGGTGAATGTATCACTACAAATCCTTGCAAATTTCAACTTCTCGTTCCAATCTGCCCTAGTCCGCCGCACTAATCTTTTCAACACATTTAACGTTGTCGTATCAGTCGGAAACGTGTGCAAACTTTTCTCGAAAGGCACAGCTGTCTTGCTGCACTCATAAAGGATGCATGCATGTGGCATATCGCAAAAAAAATCTATCAGAAACACCCAAAATCTTTAAAATATTATATTTATCTCTTGTGTTTACGTGCTTCTGATCAGCGCGGGGAGAGGAGGCCTTCCTCCTGTTACGTCACCGAGCCGTGGCGCATCGTCTGCCAGTTGCCAGCAGCGTTTGCGAAGCTCGGGGAATTTACAGATTTTGATTGCGGATTATTAAAAACCGGCTGACTGGATGTAAAAAGTGACAACATATTGTTGATACACTCGATAATAGCTATACTCTAACTACATAAAATCAGGAATGATGAAATGGTCTGGACGATTACTTTAAGGCAGGGGTCGGCAACCTTTTCAGTGCGAGGGCCAAAGAAAGCTTTTAGGAGTAGCCTGCGCGCCGGAGTGCCAAAGAGAACCCAAAAGTGACATTGTACAAAATTTTTATAGAAAAGCAGGCAATCCAGTGACTAGATTACAAGAAATTTATTGAAAAACATGCAAATCATTGACTGCAGAAAACAGTTTGTAACAATATACAAAAAAATATAGAAGAGCAGGCAAACCAGTGACTAGACTACAAGAAATTTATTGAAATACATGCAAATTAGTGACTACAGAAAACAGTTTGTGAGAATATACAAATTTTTTGTAGAAAAGCAGGCAAACCAGTGACTAGATTACTAGAAATTTATTGAAAAACATGCAAATCAGTGACTGCAGAAAACAGTTTTATCAAGAGACATGCAAATTAGTGGGATGGTTGGTGCTGTTTGCCATGGAGAAGTGATTCAATGTCTGGATCGATTGATGAGGTAGACAAGAGCAGAATGTCATTGAGGTGGCGGTCACTTAGCTGGGAGCGAATGCGAGACTTTGTATATTTCATTTTTGAAAAGAGTTGTTCACAACAGTAAGTGCTGCCAAACATGGCAACGATGCGTTTTACATGCTCAATGTAATTTGGAAATTTGTTAGAAGGGAGGACGAGGTCACGGAAGAAGGACAGTGGAGAAGCGGTACGGTACTTTGCCTTCAGTTCGTCATTACACTGAAGCTCCACCAACTCCATCTGCAGGGGGGCAGGGGCTTCGTCCACAGGGAAGTCAAAGGGGGAGGTGAACAGCTTGAAGCCCGGAGCCAGTGGCCTGACACCTGTGAAACGGGAGGCAAATTCCTCCCGCAAAGAGGTGACAACACCAACACAAGTGTTCAGGTCCACGTCATCAGGTGCACAAGCCGCAATACGAGGAAAATGCATAAACTGACCAGCAGCCAGTTGAGCCTCCCAGAAGCGCAGCTTTACCTCGATGGCGGTGATGTGCGAATACATGTCTGTGACTAGAATGTTTTTGCCTTGCAGCTTCACATTGAGGTCATTTAGGTGCGTAGTGATATCTGTGAGTAGGGCCAGACGAGCAAGCCATTGCGGGTTGGAAAAATGATCAGCACCGAGGAGGTTCTTTTGACGGAGGAAGGTGGCGATCTCCTGCTGCAGGTCGCACACGCGGGACAGCATGGCTCCATGACTCAACCAGCGGACCTCACAGAAGTAAAGCAGGTCACCATAGTGTGCGTTGACTTCGTCCGTTAGTGCCTGGAACTGGCGGTGGTTAAGGCTGCTGGAGAGGATGGAGTTGACAACCTTCACGACTACAGACATGACATCAGTAAGGTTGGCAGACTTGGAGCACAGGGACTCTTGGTGGATGATGCAGTGCACCTTGTGGATGGGCTGGGTGTGTCCGGCGACCTCACAGTGACGCACTAGCAGTGAGGCGGCACCCTTCTTCTTTCCAGTCATTGCTGGAGCACCGTCGGTCGTCACGCACACGAGACGGGACAGGTCGAGGGAGTGTTGCTTCACACACTGAAGCACGGCGTCGAAGATGTCTTGCCCAGTGGTGGTGCCGTGCAATGGAACAAGCTGGAGAAACTCCTCATAAACCTGAAGGGCAGCAGTGACTCCATGAATAAAAATCGCCAGCTGGGCTGTGTCCTTCATGTCTGTGCTCTCATCAAGAGCGAGAGAGAAGGCATCGAAATTTGAGCAACAGGTCTTAAGCGAGGCGTTCACGCTGTCTGACATCTCCTCAATGCGACGACAAACAGTGCGGGGTGAAAGGCTCACACTTTCAAAGGCAGAACGCTTTTCAGGACAGAGGGAATCTATCACAACCATGATGCACTCCTTGATAAAGTCCACGTCTGTGAATGGCTTCATCCGGCGAGCAAGGAGGCGGGAAACCTCATAGCTGGCGCGCGTCACTGTGTCAGCCTCAGTAGTCTGCTTACGGAAGAGTGAAGTGCTTTTCTGCAGGTTGCCTGACAGTCTGACAATGGCCTCCTTTCTCTCGGCAGCAGACATCGATGTAAAGCTCGATGCTTGGTGCTGTGTCTCCCAGTGGCGGCGCACATTATACTCTTTGAGGACAGCCACAGTCTTCAAGCAAATGAGGCACTGGGCCTGTCCAAAGCGTTCAGTGAAAAAGTACTTCTCCCACTCAGGTTTGAAGTCCCGACACTCGAGGTCCACTTTCCTTTTCTTAACAATTGCAGACATGATGATTGGCTAAAAAGAAAGAAAAAGAAAGAATAAGCACAAAGTGCGAAATAATTATCCACATGTACATGCAAATACATGACACAAATACATGCAAGACTTTTATATAGTAAAAAAAATGCATACAATAATTAAAATTACGATACAGACGTCCACACAGTATTTTGTGACAAACATAGTGTTACGCCCCTGCGTTGGGCGTGGGCGTGTGTGTGTTTGAGTGGGCGTGTTTGAGTGTGCGCGCATGTGTTTGAGTAAGCCATTGTCTGATTTGGGCGGGCGGGCGGGACAGGACCTACCAATACGAGTAATTAGTGAGCGTGAATGTGGTTGTGAGCTTAAGAAAGCTTGATGCATACCTCTTCTCAGTACGAACTCCTACGGAGACTGGCCGCTGGCGTGACCGTTGGTGGTGAGGGAAGACTGCTCATGGGACGTCACGTGTAATGCAGAGTTGCCAGATGCCACGATAGTGGCCAGTCCCACGTCGTAGTGCGGTGGATATGTGTATAATATCAGAACGATTGTGGGTTTGGTGGTAAAAGCACCAAAATTGGCACAGTTCATGCTAAGAACATATCAATTGATTTTAGCTATAGTGCCAAGCCAGATTTTTCGTTTTTCTAGAAATATTGCCAAAAATCCAAGATGGCCGCCACCGCTGGTTGTGAAATTTTGAAATATCTTTGCCAATAATTGACATAGAAAGTTGTATAAGGTGTCTATACCTATGTTTTCATACCCATAGAAACTGATTAAACACTCAAATTGAACATAACATGCTCCAGCGTTAGTATAAGTGGAACATGACTGCCAAAATGTGCCAATTTTATGCAGCGACTAATCAATTCGGTCCTAATCGATTCAGAATGTCGTTTTGATGATATACCCCACGTTCCCTTCATTAGGAGTTCATTAAGAGCAAAATAAAATAGTCAAACATCATTAATTACATTTATAATAACCATAAAACATGTTGCAAAATTTTTCGGTTGTGAAACTTTCAATAACTTTTATCAAGCTTCAAAACAATAGTTTCAACACAATACATTCATTAAGAAATGTTGACCAGAAACCATACACAATAATACTCTTGATTGAAAACAATTAAGCACTTTTGTACAACACATTGTAACAACAAAATCATGGCTTGAAAACCAAACATAACTACACATAAACAAATATAATCACATGTTGTGATGAATAACAAATACAATGTAATAACACAGCACCATATTTGTGAGTACATGTATCAGTACATGCCACAGTGAGAGCAGATTGACGAACTATGTATGGGTCTTTGTTTTTTATATTTGTTCCATCCATTACACTGGACAACAAATTTCAAAAAAAAATTATTACTGGAGATGTGTAAAGTGATTTAGACTAATTTGGGTACGCTGATTTCAAAAATCATAACCGTTTTGCTGTATCACGTCAGGATTTTGAGTTACAGAAATACTCCCATTGCCTAGAAGTCAGGATTTCAATGAAATTTACAAAAATTCATTTATTCATTTATTTCATCATGAATGCTTCAAAATTATAGAAATTACAGAAAAACTCTACTAGAATGTAATTAAAAATGCTTTAGGCATTTGGCTTTGCGTTTGTGCTGCTCTGTGTCAGTTTCACGATGCAGGAACCAGCAGAAGTCGCCCATCATGTTCGGGTTGTGCCGCCCTTGGTAACGCGTCTCCATGAGTGAAATCTCTTGGTGGAATCGCTCGCCGTGCTCGTCCGAGACAGCTCCCAAGTTGTCAGGGAAGAAGTTCAGGTGCTGGTGTAGGAAATGGATCTTCAGGGACATCCTGGAGCCAAGTTTCCTGAAGGACTCCAGCAGCTGCTGCACTATTTCTTCATAGTTGTCCGCGCGCTCGTTCCCCAAGAAGTTGTCCGTCACAGCTTTGAAGCTCCTCCACGCTGCCAGCTCTTTGGGGTTTAGAGTTGTCGGAAAAGTTTCGTCCTTCATTACCTCTCGGATTTGCGGTCCAACAAAGACACCAGCCTTGATCTTAGCCTCCGACAAGGTGTTGCCAAACTTCTCCTTCAGGTATAAAAACCCACGCCCATTCAGATCCATTGCCCGTACAAAATTCTTCATCAAGCCGAGCTTTATGTGGAGTGGTGGAAGGAAAATCTTGGCTGGGTCGACAAGGCGACATGCTTCACGTTGTATCGACCAGGTACATGCTCCGTCCGCTCTTTTCAATCATTCTTCGTCCAGTGATTCTTGTCGTCTCTGCTATCCCAGAGACAAAGGAAGCACATGTATTTCGTGTAGCCTGACTGCAGCCCTAACAACAGCGCCACCACTTTCAAGTCTCCGCAGATGTGCCAGTTGAAGTCATTGTACTTGATGGAATCAAGCAGCTGCCGCATAGTCTCATAGGTCTCTTTCATGCCGAACGCGTGAGCCAGTGGGACTGATGGTTTCTTGTTGCCATTGTGGAGCAAAACAGCCTTCAAGCTGTTCTTCCCGAGTCGATGAAGAGGCGCCAGTATGCAGGATCGTGATCACACCCAAGTTCTTTCAACAGACCGTTGATGTCACTGCAGAATGTCATCGTGTCTTCCTCTCAAGAACTGAGCCATGTCGCTGTGACGTGCTCTGAACAAGGATATCTTGGTGTTAGGTTCAAGTAGATTCCACTGCTGCAGCCTTGATCCAGCAGCTCTGCCTTCGCCTTTGACAGCAGAGATCTCTTACAAGATCATTTAACTCTCCCTGGTTCAGAAGGTGTGGTTCTTGTTCTTGAGTGTCGGGTTCAAAAGGTTCATCACCATCCTCTTCGCCACTGCTTACAGTTATGTTCTGATCAGCTGGACATGTTGGAACGGGGTTCTCGTCATCATGAGGCACAGGTTTACGAGCAGAGACGCAGTCAGCGTACTTGATGTGGCCTTTATTCTTCCTGTTGAAGCCGGCGATGCTTGTGCAGCAGAAATAACAATCATCATGATGATTCTGCGGCTCACGCCATATCATGGGCACCGCAAATGGAATGCTCGCGCGCTTGCCCACCAACCACTGAGTCAAGGCTGAGTGGCAGCTTGTGCAGCAGATGTGTGGTGCCCAGCTCTTTCCTTGGTCCCCCACCTTACACCCGAAGTAGTGAAAGTAGGCGGCCTTCATTTTCACTGCCGTAGATACACTTCGCTGTTGATCTTTTTTGGTATACCGACCACAGACATAACAGAAGTTGTCTGGATGATTGGTACAGGAACGTCTACTCATGTTTAACTGAAAGAAAGAAAGAAACAAAAATTAGTAGTTATATAGTACGTTATATCGTAGTTACGTAAGAGGTGGTAGGCTGCAGACTGCACTCTAAAGGTCGCTGTCTGTAGCTACATTTGTATAGCGTATTGATTGCGGCGTGATGTGGTTGGTTGCGCGTGGTCTAGTTTGTGTTAAAGAAAGTCGTTTCTCAAGAGCGCGTGACTTTGTTCTGCGCGCAGCCAACGGCTCACAAGGCCACAAACTAGACCACGCGCAACCAACCACATCACCCCGCAATCAATACGCTATACAAATCTAGCTACAGACAGCGACCTTCAGAGTGCAGTCTGCAGCCTACCACCTCTTACGAAATAGGCATGTTAAAGACATATGGAATTGAAGCATTCATGATGAAATAAATGAATAAATGAATTTTTGTAAATTTCATTGAAATCCTGACTTCTAGGCAATGGGAGTATTTCTGTAACTCAAAATCCTGACGTGATACAGCAAAACGGTTATGATTTTTGAAATCAGCGTACCCAAATTAGTCTAAATCGCTTTACACATCTCCAGTAGCAAACATGTTGTTGTCCAGTGTTATCATGCTAACTAACGCTAATAACGATTGTGGTATGGCTTCTTCCTGGCAGTTGTTTCCAAACGATCCAGTGAATGTCGAGGTCTTCTGTTGCATATCTTTTCTGACTATCTGTGCAGCCTTCGCTAGGCATATTGCTTCATCGTCGTAGTCATCCAAGGTTGCCTCTTTCAATGCTACTCCAACATCATCTTCGAAGCTCAGCATCACATTTCGACCTTGCTTGAATGCACGAAGACCGGGTATATTGGCAAGTAGCCTTATCTTCAAGTCTGTTGAGTGAATCCGACCAGACTGTTCAACGCCAAAATCGAGAAGCCGTTCACTGTAGAGCTGGGCGAGATCTGCAAGACGAAACACCGGGGCAACGTTATCGTCGTTGTTTCGTGTATCTTCAATGAAACCTATAAGTTCAGCCAGTGCTATGCCATGGGACACACTGTCAGATATGCCTATGTTAGTATCTTCTCCACTTCTAGTGCTAGCATTGTATAACTTAACAAAAAAAAGGCATTTGATACCGTGCATCCAGAGCTACAAGGTCGCCGATGCTAAGTTTTCCTATCAGCCTCTCATCTTGCAATTTGATTGCACAACGCTTCACTCGTGCTGTGACCTTTGGCATCATTGCATCATGTAGTGGTTACTCTTTGGACTCTGGTTGGGCACAGAAAAAGCATGTGTTTTTCTGGTTTGGTCGAGATCACCGTCAATGTGCGAGGAACCTTGACGGGTATAGTGGGACTTGCTTTGCTGGCCTTCACTCAAGTTTTCAGACGTGCACATTGTTGATTCCACTCTGGCTATACGACTAGATGAGCACTTCAATCTGCATGAATTGTGCCACTGGGCTTCGTGTGCTTCCAGTGTATTTCCAATACCAGTACCATCATCGAGTTGTGATATGTCAACTGGAATAGGTTGTTTTTCATTTCCCTGAAAATTGTCAAATTGTCGCCCAGGTTCTTGTAACCTGCGCCAAGACTAGCTTTCCTTGATTTTGCTGGGCAATTGAGCACTTCAGACGTAACACTTTGGCAAAGAATACACATTGTCCAGTTAATAGGTTTGGGATCAAGCGTAACAGTGATGCTGGCTCCATGGATAAGCTTACATTTCTTCTTGGCCGACATGTTCAAACCTGGTTTTGCTGCATTCATCTGAAATGCAGTTGACATTTGTATAATGTTTCAATTCATAATATTGTGCTCCTATTGGAGTGCTCATGGCTATGAACATAAAATATATCATCCAAATAGCATTCGAATTAGTTTAACTTAAGTGGGGAGGCGGTAGCAGAGTGGTTAGCGTCTCCGACGGGCGTTCTCGGTAACCCGAGTTCGATCCCCGAAGAATACCAAAACCTGTCTGTACCGTCGAGTGGCCTAAGAACACCCACATGCCCTGCCCATTAACTCTACATTTGATTGCGAGTGCATCGGAGGACACAGGGGGGCAGCATGAGCCTCTAATCACAGGCGTCACTATAAGAATCCTGCCTGCGCCACCACGGGCGAGGGCCAACCATCACAGCCCTCAAGTGAACCTCCAGAGACTACCCTGATCCGAGCCCTGGGTCACCACTGCCTACAGTCGCTATAGGCACAGATGTAAAAATAAATAAAAAAAATAAAAAAATAAAAAAAATCTGAATTAATTAGGCGCTACACAAAATCTACACATTTTGGCAGTCATATTCCATTTATTCTAAGAATGGAGCACTTTATGTTCAATCTTAGTCTTTAATCAATTTCTATGGGTATGAAAACATAGATATAGACACCTTATACAACTTTCTATGTCAATTATTGGCAAAGATATTGCGATTTCAAAATTTCACAATCAGCGGTCGCGGCCATCTTGGATTTTTGGCCATATTTCTAGAACCGAAAAATCTGGCTTGGCACTATAGCCAAAATCAATTGATATGTTCTTGGCATGATTTGTGCCAATGTTGGTGCTTTTACCACCAAACCCACAATCGTTTCACATATCTGCTGCACTATCGGCGCCTCTCGACATGATCGCGTGTTGCCATGTAGTCATTTTCTCCCTGGCGATTTTCCGTGGTGCTTCTGTGGTAAAAATCTCAGTCATGTAGATTTTCCCCGCCCTACCCGCCGCGATCACGTCGAGAGGTGCCGACTTACTCATTTAGTTGGCTAGGCTGTTGCGGGCCGGATTGTTATATAAATATCAAGCAGGCTGACGGGCCATGAGTTCGGACTCTGGCCCGCGGGCCGGAGGTTGCCGACCCTTGCACGGTGTAGAGGAATGTTTCAAGGAGGGTGTATGGGTAAATACCTTCATGCATGCAAAGAGAAGGTTTTATTTACCCATATACCCGCCTTGAAGCATTCCTCTACAGTATTTAGTAGAATGTTGTAGATCACACGTGGTCAAATGCATCTATTTTGCCAACAATCCTCATTATAACGCCATGAATAATGTATAACTCGTATATTTTCATTTTGCATAAACCTATGTTGACCATGACAACACTTAATTGTTCTGTATCTGGTTTGGTAGGGAATAATGGAAAATAAGTCTAGCCTGACACCCCTAGACCCGACGTCCTGGAGCTGACGGGAGGTTCCCAAACGGCCACCAGATGGCAAGTCAGCTCACTGTTTTAGTCCATTGAAGAGTTTGCAGTTGTAAAAGCGCGCAAGGTTACAATCTAAGGTCTAGTAAACTGTAAAGCAAAGTGCCAAATCTGTACGAGTTTTGTCATGCATATATTCATACACTGCAAATTGTATAGAGGGATTAAATAAACCAGTTTCTTTTCAAATTAAATATTTATCTTTTTTTGTATTAAATATTTTGTTCTTGAATCAGTTCATCTTTTGTCTGGGGTCCATTTCCATGAGCCCGAAATCTAAGCCCGAGTTCAGGCCATTCTCTAAAATTTCAAAATGTGCCTTAAGGCCAGCCTAGAGTACCTATATTATAATATAGAGTAGCGACAACTCGATTTGTGGGCGCCATCTTGGCGCCAAGGCCTCCTCGTTCACCCAAGACCGGGGGAAGTTCTCAAAGCATTACCCCGCAGTATATCACGTTATACATATATAAAGGATAGACTGTTATCTTCGGAAATGCTTGTTCTATAAGATTATCACATAAAACATAGTAAAACACATTAAATAAAGGTCATTATGAGACTCTGAAGAAATATGATGAACTTAACATTCACTTAAAACTCGTCGTCATGTATAACTTTGTGGGACAGCTTATAAGATGGCAGATATAAATAGAAGAGAATTTTTTTAGCTTTCCATTGACAATTTCGTTTTTGATACATCCCAATAGTACCCAGAAACTTTAAAGGGGTTAACTTAAAAAAAATCGCGGCGGCGTCGCCCCGCTCTTTTTTTTTTCTCTCTTCTCTCTCTTTCTCCTTCTCCTCCCCATCTTCTTCTCTCTCTCTCTCTCTCTCCCCCTCTCTCTCCTCTCTCTCTCTCTCCGTGAAAGATATAATAAAATATATATATATATATATATATATATATAAAAATATATTTTAAAATATATAATATTATATATATAAAATTTTAAAGTAAAGAGGATGAAAAAGCGTAATGAGAATGAAACCGAAAAATTAAAATTCTCTTCTCTTCTTCTCTCTCCCTCTCTCTCTCTCTCTCTCTTCTCTTCTCTCTCTCTCTTTCCCTCTTCCCCCTCTCTTCTCTCTCTCTCTCCCCTCTCTTCTCTCTCTTCCCCTCTCTCTCTCTCTAAATATATATTTAAAAAAAAAAAATTATATATATATATTAATATATTTTAAAATTATAAAAATTTAATAATATATATAATAATAAATAATATATATAATATATATATATTTAGAGGAGAGAGAAAAATTTTTAAAAATTTTTTGGTTACCTCTCATATCTTCTATATCTCTTTCCCTTCTCTCCTCTCTCTCTCTCTCCTCTCTCTCCTCTCTCTCTCTCTCTTTCTCCGTAAAAGAGAGAGAGAGAGAGAGGAGAGAGAGAGAAGAAAGGAGAGAGAGAGAGAGAGAGAAATGATAGAGGATATGAGGTAACCAAAAACCTTTTTCAAATTCTCTCTCTCTCTCTCTCTATATATATATAATATATAAAAATTATAATTAATATTATATTTTATATATATTAAAATTTTATATATATATTATATATATATTATGTATATATTATTTATGATTATATATATATATAATATATATATATATAAAATATTTAGGCCCTAGTCGTCTACATGGTGATAAACAGACACCCGGTTGTTAGTTTTTTTTTTGGAGGAGACAATGTGGGGGTAAGTGGTTAGCCAAACTAACTTGTTTTACAAAACGGGCTTTTAAAGGAGCCACGATACTAAAGACCTGAATCTGACGCCTAATCTCAAAATTTGGCTTTGAGCCCTGACTCTGCCCAGAGGACACCTAAAGGGTGATTACCCAGCTTTTTCAGTCGGGAGATTGTAGGACGGGATAAAAGAGAGCGTGGCCGGACGGTGTTTAACTCTTCCCGGGGGTAATCGCCAGCGTGTGTTCCCCACAGACTTCCTTCCTAAAAAAAAAAAAAAAAAATATTATACAAATAAAACTTATAAAAAAAACATAGAGGTCCCAAAGGGCCGGGGTACTAGGTAGGGAAAACTGCCCAGTCTTCACGTTGGAGCGGTAGCTGCAAGTTTAATAGGAGGTGCCGAGGGGGGGGAAATGCAGGTAGGGCGGCGTCCGTCTTCACTTTGCAGGGGGTAGCTGAAAAGATTAGTAGAGGGCCGGGATCCTGCTGTTTTGATTGCTGCACAAGATCGGGGGAGGCTGGATCAATGTCTTCGGGGGAAAGCGAAAGTGTCCAGGAAAATCGGCTCCCAAAGATAGTTTGGGTTTGCTATGCGTCCCGTGCGTGCAGGGCCTTGTTTGGAGCAGCGGAAGGCTGCGGACGCAGCGTGGGGCGCGGGAAAGCGCGTCAGGCAGCAGGAGTCAGCGGAGACGGGGAGTAGCACGTGGCGGCAGGAGGCAAGGGGGGGGGCGGGATGCGGGCCCGTGCGTTGCGGGCCTTGCTGGTACAGGGGGCTGCAGGACGCGGATGGGGCCGCGGGAAGCAGCTAGGAGCAGGATGAGGATTGCATTTTGGCGGCGGGAGACGGGGCTGAGGGTGCCCTTAGAGGCTTCGTCAGCTTAGCGTGTGGCAGGCGGGCCGTGGCTGGGCGGCTAGGGGCGCTGGTCGGTGACGGCGGCGGGGGGCAGCACCAGGGCGGGGGCAAGGGTGGCGCCAGGGCGGGGGCAGGGGGGGGGCGTGGCGGGGGCGGGGGGTAGGGCGTGGGACACACCCAACCGGGGGGGCGTGGTGGGTGCGCTAGATGGGTAAAAGGCGTGGCGCCGGGTTGCTGGGCACGCGGGGGGCTGGGGGGTTGTGGGGTGAGCCTGGGCAGCACGCGAGAGGGGGCGCGGGGGCGCAGCGTGACGTAGTGTCAGAGAGGGGGTGGCCCACCGTGGTGGGATGAGGCCGAAGGGCGAGGTGCGGGCCGGGGGGGCGTGGCGCAGGGCGGCGTGGAGGCGGCGGGGCGGCGTGGGGGGCGTGTGTGGCTGCAGGCGGCGCGGCAGGCGTGATGGGGGGGGCGAGGGAAACCCCCCCCCCCTGGGTGCGTCTTGTCCTCCGCGGTCCCCCAAAACTGTTGACCTGGGGTCCGGGTTTGTAAACAGACACCCAGGTTGTTTTGGTTTTTTGGGAGAGAGAGCAGATGTGTGTGGGACGTGGTTGAGCCTAACTAAATTGTCTCTACAAGAGACGGCTTTTAAAGGGGGCCACGATACTCAAGCCGACATTTACGCCTAATTCTAATTGGTGTTGAACCTGACGTCTGACCAGAGGCACCTGAAGGTGTTTTGCCCTGTTTTGTCGGTGGATCGTAACAGGATTAAGAGAGGGGGCGTGGACCGGACGGTGTTAAATTAGTGCCCGGGAGGTAATCGCCAGCTGTGGTGTTCACCCCAAATAATATTTTTTTATTTTATATATATATATAATATTTTTTATTATATATTGGGAAGAAGAGAGAGAGAGAGAGAGAGAGAGAAGAGAGAGAGGAAAAAGAGAGAGAGAAGAGAGAGAAGAGAGAGAATTATAAAGGTTTTTTGGTTACTCTCAATCTCTCCATCATCTCTTTTCCTTTCTTTTCTCTCTCTCTCCCCCTCTCTCTCTCTCTCTCTCTCTCTCTCTCTCTCTCTCTCTCTCTCTCTCCCTCTCTCCTCTTTTCTCCCTCTCTCTTTCTTTCTTTCACGGAGAGAGAGAAGGGGGGGGGTCGACGCCCCGCGATTTATTTAAGTTTTAAACCCAAAGGGTTTTCATGGGCTATTGTTGTATCAAAACGAAATATTCAATGGAAAGCTAAAAAAATTCTGCTTCTATTGATATCTGCCCTCTTTTAAGCTGTCCCAAAAAGTTTTACGACGACGAGTTTTTAAGTGAATGTTAAGTTCATATTTTCTTTAAGTTCATAATGACCTTTTTTTAATGGTTTTTCTAGTTTTATGTGATAATCTTATAGAACAACCTTTTTCCCAAGATAAAAGTCTATCCTTTATACATTATAAAATGATATACTGCGGGGTAATGCCTTTGGGAAATTTCCCCGGGTCTAGATGAACGAAGAGGCCTTGGGCCAAGTGGGGCCCCTAGCGTTTAACTAGGGCCTATGATGGCGGACCCTCTTACATATAAAAAAACCCCCGGCCCCGAGGCTTAATCCGGCACTGCTTTTAAACATATTCAATAGTCTGGGGGGTAGCTGAATGGTTAGTGTCTCCGAGAAGCGTTTTTCGGTACCCAGTTTTTGATCCCCGACGAAAAAAAAAAATCTTTCTGCACCCCGGGGTGGCCTAGAACACCCCCCGCCCTGTCCACTAACTCACCCTTTGATTGCGAGTGCTCGGAGGACACGGGGGGGGCAAAGACCCCCTTAAATTTCAGGCGTCATTAAAAATCCTGCCGCGCCACCCCGGGGGAGAGCCAATCATCACAGCCCTCAAGTGAGCCCCCCAGGACCTAAACCTCCCCAGCCTTAGAAAATCACTGCCTACGGGGGCCTTTGGCAACAGTAAAAAAAAAAAATAATAATTGGTTTGAGAAAAACGTTCTAACCGGTTTGATTTCTTTTTAACCGGTTCAGGACGTTATTTTGAGGAGGGAAAGCAAAAAGAAAGGTTAATAAAATGTTTTTTGATCGGAATGAACCGTTTGAAAAATAATTTTTTTTCCAAGCCCCGGGTTTTTAAAGGGACCCCCATCTTTTTCCCCCTCCGCCCCGAGATCGAACCCGGGACTTCCTGTTGGCACTTTTCCCAAACGCCACGCGTTTGGTGCAGGCGCTGTACGAGTTGCCGGTAGTGAAATAAGGCAATTTTTTTATGCTTCATATCGTTAAAATGGCCTCTACCATGCAAAACTTTTTTATTTACAAAATATGTAATTAACTGACCACACGCACAGCCCCATTTACCGTCATAAAATCAATATTAAAGAATAAAAATGCAATTTTTACCTTGGGAGATGAATTACACCTTTCAACAATCAAAAAATCATTGGGGGAACCCGGGGGGCGCGTCGCCTCGCCCACCCTACGAGCCCCTCCCGGGGTCACCAGCCAGTTCCCCTGCAGGCTCCTTTTCCCCTACAAGCGCTCTCGCAAAAAAAAATCAACTTTCCCCAGCCCGGCCCTTTGGGCGCCCCCCTTTGGGCCCCCCCACGCCGGATTGTCTCTTAAATACAACCCGATGGGGAAGGATCGGTTTCAGGGTAGCGTGCCACTGCCCATATAGCCGAAATTGGCGCTGACGGGCATGCAGGTAATAGGCCTCGATTCAGTCTCACGGGCAATCGCTGATTTACACGAATCATCCCAGCGAACCCCCTATTCTGCGAAGACACTTATTACCAAAAGGGATTTATTTGTCTCTTCAAACACTATTTGTGTCCCTGTCCACAACCATAGAGTAAGACAGGGGTCCAAGCGACTTGAAGTCCGGTCTTTTCCTCCCGCACAGGTACCAACGCCAAATACTCCCGCTTAGCGAGTCCCTAAAAAACCGGGGCTTGCCAATCCCCGTAAGGGTTCTTGGTGACCCCGTCATTAGGACTCGCTACCAAGGTATGTAAATTTTCCCGATCTCATGTCCTCGCCCCACGCATGAACAGACGTACTGCTTTTAGTAAATCTCCAAACACCTGGACCCTTTTCTTGAGCCAGGAGACCGCAAGTCCCCAAAAGGGTTTGCCTCCTGTCGCGCCCGAAGCCTCACCAACCTCCCGCGACTCAGCAAAGATTACTGATCATCGGCAAAAAAAAAATCAGTGTCTTGTGTTGCCGACGGGTGCTCCACAAACACTTTGATCTACAACCTTTTCCCAAAACCCAGTCCCTACAAGCGTTGAAAAGTGATGGGGGAAGGACGCACCCCTTCCTCACTCCTTATTCCCAGGGAAAAAAGCTGGAATACACCTGCCCCCCCACTTCCAGCACTCTCAGTCCCAGAATACAACCATTTATCAACCAATGTCCCCCTTTCGGAATCCCCCGAAGTCGCAGAAATCCAGAGTGACTCCGATGCACTGGTCAAAAAGCCCTTTTTGAACAAAAAGGGTGCAAGCATCCCTGTCGAAAATCCGTCGGCGTTCCCCCAGGCACGAAGCCTAGGATACGGTCCGTTGTTGACTTCAGGGGTGGGAACCCGACTGCTGAGGGCTCTGAGCTTTCACCAGATATGCGAATTCGGTCAGAATAATGGGCAAGGACCTTGCCTGGTACGCTAGCAGTGTAAAACCGCGGTAATTTTTGCCGTCCTGACGGGGCCCTTTCCCTTTCCAGATAGGGGAAAGACCACCCCCTTTTCCATCAGGGGGAATGGTACCATTGCCACACGGGATCAGGACAGCATCAAACCCCGGATCATGGCCTACCCCTACTTTGAGGGGCCCGCACTGATATTAAACACCACTGCCTTTCCACCCTTCAACTTTTCTCAGCCTCTCACTTTCAAAAGTCTACCATAAAAAAAAAAAATATTTATGGTGAAGGTTTTCTTTAACTTTCTTAGGGAAGACTTTCTAAAAAGGTTTTGGGAAAAATGATAGCTACGTTGGTTTTTTTTACTGCCCCCTTCACACATTCCTAATCGAACCACGATAGCGCCACAAGCAAGCGTAGCGCCATCTGGGCCTTTTTATGGGGCCATCGTGACTGTCTGACCCGTGACGTTCGGCCCAAGGCCCCGAAAAATTAGGCACCTAAAATATCGGGAAGCTTCCGATTTTTTTTACCCAACGCAGCGCTTCGTAAGTATATCGTGGAGCTTTTTTTCCCCCCGGGGGGGGGGTTTTGGGCCGGCGCTGCGGCAGGCGTGATGGGGGGGGGCGAGGGGCAAGCCCCCCCCCCTGGGTGCTTCTTGTCACTCCGTCGCGTCACCAACTGTAGTGACCTAGTCGGTTTCTACATGGTTGATAAACAGACACCCAGGTTTGTTAGTTGGTTTATTGGAGAGAGAGCAGATGTTGTGGTACAGTGGTTGAGCTCTAACTAACTTGTCTCTACAAGAGACGGCTTTTAACAGGAGCCACGATACTCAAGACCTGACATCTGACGCCTATCTCATAATTGGCTGTTGAGACCTGACGTCTGACCAGAGGACACTGAAGTGATTAGCCAGCTGTTTCAGTCGGTGAGATCTGTAGGACAGGATTAAGAGAGAGGCGTGGACCGGACGGTGATTAACTCTAGTGCCCTGGGAGGTAATCAGCCGCTGTGGTGTTCACACATATATATATTTATTTATTTATATATATATATATATATGATTTTATATATATATTGAGAGAGAGAGAGAGAGATAGAGAGAGAGAGAGAGAGAAGAGAGAGAGAGAGAGAGAGAGAGAGAGAGAGAGAGAGAGAATTATAAAGGTTTTTTGGTTACTCTCATATCTCTCACTCATCTCTTTCACTTATCTCTCTCTCTCTCTCTCTCTCTCTCTCTCTCTCTCTCTCTCTCTCTCTCTCTCTCTCTCTCTCTCTCTCTCTCTCTCTCTCTCTCTCTCTCTCTTTCTCTCTTTCACGGAGAGAGAGAGAGAGAGCGGTCGACGCCGCCGCGATTTATTTATAGTTAACCTTAATGTTTGCATGGTACTATTGTATGTATCAGAAAACGAAATATATCAATGGAAAGCTAATAAAATTCTGCTTCTATTGATATCTGCCATCTTATAAGCTGTCCCAAAAAGTTATACATGACGACGAGTTTTAAGTGAATGTTAAGTTCATCATATTTCTTCAGAGTCTCATAATGACCTTTATTTAATGTGTTTTACTATGTTTTATGTGATAATCTTATAGAACAAGCATTTCCGAAGATAACAGTCTATCCTTTATACATGTATAACATGATATACTGCGGGGTAATGCCTTGAGAACTTCCCTGGGTCTAGAGTGAACGAAGAGGCCTTGGCGCCAAGATGGCGCCCAGTAGCGTTTAACATAGGGCCTATGAATGGCGTTACCCTCTTACATATAGAAGCCCTAGGCCAGCCGAGGCTTAATCCGGCACTGCTTATAGCATATTCAATAGTCTGGGCGGTAGCTGAATGGTTAGTGTCTCCGAGAAGCGTTCTCGGTGACCCGAGTTCGATCCCCGACGAAAACAAAAATCTTTCTGCACCGTCGAGTGGCCTATGAACACCCACATGCCCTGTCCACTAACTCTACCTTCGATTGCGAGTGCATCGGAGGACACAGGGGGGCGGCATGAGCCTCTAATTACAGGCGTCACTATAAAAATCCTGCCTGCGCCACCACGGGCGAGAGCCAATCATCACAGCCCTCAAGTGAGCCTCCAGGACCTACCATCCGAGCCTTAGAACTCACTGCCTACGGGCGCTATAGGCATACATGTAAAAAAAAAAATAATAATAATTGGTTTGAGAATAACGTTCTAACCGGTTTTGATTTCTTTCTAACCGGTTCAGGAACGTTATGTTTGGAGGAGGAACGCAAAACGAAAGGTTAATAATACTGTTTCTGATCGGAATGAACCGTTTGAAAAATAATTTTGTTTCCAAGCCCTGGTTTTAAGGAGACCACCCATCTTTCTCCGCTCCGCCCAGAGATCGAACCCGGGACTTCCTGGTTGGCACTTTTCCCAAACGCACACGCGTTTGGTGCAGGCGCTGTACGAGTTGCCAGGTAGTGAAATAAGGCAATTTTCTAGTGTTCTTTCATATCTGTCATTAATAATGGTCCTCTACACATGCATATAACTTATTTACTTGACATATATATGTAATTAACTGACCTACACATGCACAGCCCTATTTACCGTCATAAAGTCAATAATTAAAGATATAAAATGCAATTTTTAGCCATATGGCAGATGAATTACACACTTTCGAATCAATCAATCAATCATTGGGGGCATACGCCGGGGGGCGCGTCGCCTCGCCCACCCTACGACGCCACTCCCGGGGGTCACCACGCGCGAGTTCCCATGCAGGCTCCTTTCCCATACCAAGCAGCTCTCGACAAAAAAACATCAACTTGCCCAGCCACGAGCCTTGTGGGCGCCCCTTGGCCTCCTCCACCGGATTGTCTCTTACAGATACAACCCGATGGGAAGGATCGGTTTCAGGGTAGCGTGCCACATGCCCATATAGCCGAAGTTGGCGCTGACGGACTATGCAGGTAATAGGCCTCGATTCAGTCTCACGGTGCAATCGCTGATTTGACACGTAATCATCCCAGCGATACCCCATGATTCTGCGAAGACACTTATTACCAAAGGCATTGATTCGTCTCTTCAAGTCACTATTTAGTGTCCATGTCTCACAACCATAGAGTAAGACAGGGATCACAAGCGACTTGAAGATCCGGATCTTTGTCCTCCTGCACAGGTACCGACAACGCCAAATACTCCCGCTGAGCGAGTCCATAACACTGTGGGCTATGCCAATCCGCCGTAAGGCTTCTTGACGTGACCCGCCGTCATTATGGACTGCGCTACCAAGGTATGTAAAACTTTCCAAAATCTCAATGTCCTCGCCACACGCATGAACAGACTGTACTGCTTCATCTAGTAAGTCTCCAAACACCTGGACCTTGGTCTTGAGCCAGGAGACCGCAAGTCCCAAAGGCTTTGCCTCCTCGTGCAGCGCCTCGAGGGCCATCACCAGGACCTCCAGCGACTCAGCAAAGATTACTGCATCATCGGCAAAAACAAGATCAGTGATCTTGGTGTTGCCGACGGATGCTCCACAATCACTTTGATCTACAACCTTGTCCAATACCCAGTCCATACAAGCGTTGAAAAGTGATGGGGCAAGGACGCACCCTTGCCTTACTCCTGTATTCCCAGGAAAGAAGCTGGATACACCTGCCCCACACTTCACAGCACTCTCAGTCCCAGAATACAGACCAGTTATCAAACCAATAGTCCTTGCAGGAATCCCTCGAAGTCGCAGAAGATCCCAGAGTGACTCACGATGCACTGAGTCAAACGCCTTCTTGAGATCAACATAGGCTGCAAGCATCCCCTGTCGAAACTCACGTCGGCGTTCCACCAGGACACGAAGCGCTAGGATACGGTCCGTTGTTGACTTACCAGGCGTGAACCCAGACTGCTGAGGTCTCTGATGCTTCACCAGATGACTGCGAATTCGTGTCAGCAATAGATGGGCAAGGACCTTGCCTGGTACGCTGAGCAGTGTAATACCGCGGTAATTGTTGCCGTCCTGACGGTCCCCTTTCCCTTTCCAGATAGGGACGACCAGCCCCCTTTTCCAGTCAGGAGGAATGGTACCTGATTGCCACACGGCAGTCAGGACAGCATGCAACCCGCGGATCATGGCCTCACCCCTAGCTTTGAGGAGCTCCGCACTGATATTACAAACACCAGCTGCCTTTCCACCCTTCAACTTTGCTACAGCCTCTCACTTTCGAATAGTCTACCATAAAAATAAAAAAATATTATATGGTGAAGGGTTTTCTTTAACTGTTGCATTAGGTAAGACTTTCATAACAAGGTTTTGGATACAATGTATAGCTACGTTAAGGTTTGGTTTACTGCCCCCTTCACACATTCCATAATCGAACCACGATAGCGCCAACAATGCAATGCGTAGCGCCATCATGGTCCTTATTATGGGTCCATCGTGACTGATCGTGACGCTCGTGACGCATTCGGCCAAGGCCACGAAAAGTTAGTGCATGCACTAAAATATCGGGAAGCTTCCGATTTTTGTACCCAACGCAGCGCTATCGTAAGTATATCGTGACGCTATTGTTATCTATGTAGTAGCTTCGTGACACTTTCGTGATCGTCGCACGTATGTCTATCGTGACGAGGTGTCACGAGAAAAACCGTTATAGTGTGTCACGATAGCCCTAATAATATGCATAATACATCACTAATGCATCACGATAAACGCAAGCATGAGTCACGATAGAGCTAATAATGTGTCACAATTGAGATTGCGTCATGATAGTGTTGTGTACACTTTAGCTAGACACGGGTTACACCAAACACAGCGTTCATACACAAGTTTATAACGGCGGTAATATGTAGGTAAGTACAGCGGAGTGATGCCACGAGGAACACAGAGAAAGGAGTGATGTGTTGCCTCTGTGGTGGTTGGTAGGTAACTGAAAGAAGCTGGTCTAGGAAGCCAGCAGCGAAAGAAGGTGCGGGAGGAATTTGGGTCACGAGTGAGTCAGGTCCAGCCATCAGGTGTTGGCTTGACCTTTAGGGGTAATTAGCCAGGTGTGCGGCCCCAACCTGGAGCCACCACAATAGTGTTAAATTTGGATCACAATAGAGTCGATCACGATATACCAACGAATGCCTGGTGAGGCATGTTGGTAGCTATAGCTCTTGAAGCTATCGTGATACCTTCATGACACCGTCGTGGCACTATCGTGGTTCGTGGTTATCGTAGCTCTATCGTGACGACAAAATTTTCATTTATTATCCATTCGTGACTTAGTCGTACAGATATCGTGATACCTTCATGACACTGCCGTGGCACCATCGTGGCACTATCGTGGTTATCGTAGCTATATCGTGACGACAAAATTAACGTTAATTTTCCATTCGCGACGTAGTTTTACAGCTATCGTGATACCTTCATGACACCGTCGTGGCACTATCGTGTTTATCGTAGCTTTATCGTGACGACAAAATGACCGTTAATTATTATCCATTCGTGACGTAGTCTTACAGCTATCATGACTCCATCGTGACCATCTTACGACCGTCATGACACATACCTATTACCTATACCTATATACCTATAGACATCGTGACCTATTTGTGAGGCTATCGTGGTCGGCGTTAATCGTGGTCAAATTTCACGATAGCGCCAATAATTAAATTAGTGGCGCTATCATGGTTTGATTATGGAATGTATGAAGGGAGCTTTACCTGGCAACTCATCTTTGGCTGCACCAAACACGTGTGCGTTTGGGAAAAGTGCTTCCGGTTGTGAACTGAGGTTGCTAACCACTACACTACGGAGTACGTGTGTGTGTGTGTGTGTGGTGTGTGTGTGTGTGTGTGTGTGTGCGTGTGCGTGTGCGTGTGCGTGTGCGTGTGCGTGTGCGTGTGTGTGTGTGTGTGTGTGTGTGTGTGTGTGTGTGTGGTTATTCACCCATGGTCTTGTCCACACGAGTAGGACTCGCGATCGCCAGTTTCACCCTCCCGGTGTTGCGTGCACAGGAGTCTGTTTATGCGGTGCAGTCCACCTTTGTTTACTAACAAAAGAAAACGCGAACTGTGCATGCGCGGAGGCGAATATTTTTCAGTAAATTGATAAAAAGGGCCTATTTCATCCCTATATTTGGCTAATCTTTCCTGTAAATCTCCAGTCATGTAGTCGGAGGACGCCTGCGAATGCTTTTGCTGATACAAGCTGATTTGCTGATTTTTGCTGATTGTCTTTGTTACTAAACTTTTGCCTCCGCGCATACGCAGTTCGCCCCCCCCCCACCCCCACCTTTTGTTGATAATAAACAAAAACAGATGTGTTGTTGTAGGACGCCTGGGCATGCCTTTGTTGATCAACAAGTCATGTTAGGCCCTTTACATAAATTTACTAAAAAATATTCGCCTCAGCGCATGCCCAGTTCGAGCATGTTCATGTTTTCTTTTGGTAATAAACAAAAAGGACTGCACCTCATAAAGAGACTGCTGTGCACGCGACACCGGTGCGAGCTTAGAGCTCATTATTACCGATCTTTGGGTAATGCTGGGACCTCACTCATCACACACACCCATCCCCTTGCTCAAGGAGGACAGTAACCGCCCGAATTTGTCAGTGAAAAACCCCCAGGTGCAGTGAGGATTCGAACCGGCTACCATAGAATGGCAGGTCAGCATGCTATCAACCTGACCATGGCGGTGTGTGTGTGTGTGTGTGTGTGTGTGTGTGTGTGTGTGTGTGTGTGTTTGTATGTGTGTGTGTGTTTGTGTGTGTGTGTGTGTGTGTGTGCGTGTGTGCGAGTTTTCCTATGTCTGTCCGTCTGGCATTCTACTCATATGAAGCAATGACAAGGTATTTGTTGCAGGTATGCTTGCGGGGACCAGGGGGACGGTGTCAGTGGCTACAGGGCCGCCTTTACCGCCGATGCATGAAGTCGTTGCGCCACAACATAACCACTGCCCTATTGCCTCACCGCAACAGTATTCAGTTGGTGACTGATATGTCCCGCCGCCAAAAGCTTTCTAAGTTCGCTTACAAACGGCGGTTGGGACTACAGAGGCGGTTTCGGCGACCTCGCCCTGCCATCGGCTACATCCCCAAGAAGGGTTAATGGCCCATACTCACCATCTCACCTCACAACTTTCTGCTCTCCTGATCACAAAGTTGTTATGTGCAGTGCAAAGCAGTACCAAGGTTGTGCTACACCCTCGCTGCAGCAACACAATTATTGATGTTGACACTTCCATAAACTACCAAATATTGTACCACTAGTCTGTTATCCTTATGTTGTCTTAAGGGACGCCACCTGCTTTTTTTTACCAAAATCTTTAATATTCACTAAATTTTAATGAAACATTTACTAAACATCATTCTTAATACTAGAAATATAATGTCCAAATTTGATGTCAATTCCTAGAATGAGAATGGAGAAAAAAAATATTAATACATATAAATGCATCGTTTACAGTATGCGACATTGACTTACTACTGAATAATAATTATTATTCATTATAATGGCATGCAATTTTGTCTATTAACGCTTACTAAGTATGTCAACACCTTGTATAAATTACTTTTGTAATATTCTGCTTCGTATGTGTATTTTAATAGCATGATCATGAGAAAAAAATCACAAAACAAAAATGTCATGGATAAAAATAAATTATTTATTCATGTCTTAGATATTATTAAAAATATACTGAGAAGTTATAGAGCATTTATCACTGAAGAAAATGAGACCAAAATGACTAAAATCAGAAAAGAAATAAGAAAATTATAATGGTTTAAATGTAAATATCTTGCATTTGAGAAAACTGCTTCCGAAGTTGGGACATCAAAGCATCCTGCATCGTTGCAAAAAAAAAATTGCAACTAAAAAAAAAAAAAAAAATTTTTTTTTACCTTCAGCTGCTTCCATACCTCTAGATACACCTTCGTAGTTCATGAAAATAAGCAATATCACCGCAGAGCGTAGAATGTAAACAAACCAGCCACGTGAGTTGCGTGGACCTTTAAATCAGTTTACACGTAAATGCCTTAGAATGTGAATATTCGTGTAATACTTTGGGAAAGTGTTGCCATAATGTTCGTGACTCATATGCGGCGGGAAGCTCAATTACTATTTTTTTATAAATATTCTGCTGAAAATACCAGGAGGCGTCCCTTAACTCGGCTTGGAGTAGCCCAGTCATGAGTTGAGATGTTAAGGTAAATGAGTTGATGATGCTAAGGTAACACCTTAGGTTAATGGAGTGCTCCTGGCCTGTGTAGCTATAGTGTGTGTTATCTACTGCTAAGCCCTGCCCTATTGTGTCCTGAGGTATACCAATCTCCTGGCTTGTCTTCTTAACCCACTCAAGGTTGATGTGTACCTCATGAGGCACACATCAACCATGAGCTGGGTGGGGATACACTTTGGTCTACATCAACACCATGGGCTGGGATACATCTTGCCATAGATCAGTATTTCCCAACCTGGGGGAAATTTCCCCCTGGGGGGAAATTTCAGGATTCTAAGGGGGAAATTTATTCTGAGGGACATCTGAATTACTAGCATTCAGTCGACAGAAAAAAAAGTTTTAGAATGCGGCTATTGACTTTTCTTGAAATATATATAGATATAGAGGATAGTGTCGATATACTTGTGTTATTAAGCAAGTAAACTCTGTGTATTGGCTACTTTTTTCCTTGAAGGGGGAAATCCGGATGGTTGAACTGGTTGAAGGGGGAAACAACAGAAAAAAGGTTGGGAAGCACTGCCATAGATGAAGTATGTTCCATCTTGAGATACGATGTATTCTTTCAGGGACTGAGGTATGCCTCTATCTATTATATCTCCCATTTCAAGGGCACTAAACAGAGATATTCACCGTCACTGGCTAAGTAGCACCATGCACATTAGCTTATGGGCTTATGTATAAGGACCGGGATGTGCTTATGTATAGGGCCCGGATGTGCCCCATATTATACGTAGTGACAAAAAAAAAATCCCTCAAGGAGATTTAACACACTAAGCTAGAATGTACCACAGCCAGGAGTGAGACGTACCCTGCATCAGATTATGAACCCTTGCTAGGGCTAGAATGCAATCTGCTCTGTTCTAAGATGAGGTTTATCTCGTTTTGGTATGCGAAGTAGCCTGCTATAAGCTTAATCCCGTGCTAAGATATAAACTGATCTGCTCTCGGGTATGATTGTTCAGTATATTGAAAGAGTTATATTTTAGTTTATATTTCCAATCAATTAATTGTTAGGTGTCTCAGCTACATCGCCTCTTGGATATCCTCCCGACTATTTTATCAACCTGTTTTACTAAACGACCTTAATTCTATTATTGCACACTCGAACCTTATTGACAACATGTGCCTATCCCTAAACACCCCTACCTCCCTTTTATCGGTACCAGTCATCAAATATGATGTATAAGGTACACATGACACTAACCAAAAATATAATCTTATATGTCAGAGTTTTATTTAGGATATATGCTATTAATTTATGCTCTTGAATAAAAATGAATACATCTCGGCTCTTTATTTGATTACAGATTCATTACATATTTTCAGCCAATCAGGAGCTTTAGCATTCTGTTCTTCCTGCAGAATGAAATCACGTTTCTGTAGACCAGTGCTCTTCAACCTTTTTTGATGTCGTCCACCCTAGTGGTGATTTGGTAAGTGCTGTCCATCACAATTTGTTTTCTCTCTTTAAAATTTCACGGCTCTGACATTTTAAATCTAACTATATCATTCTACAAAATGTATAAGTAGGAAAAGGAAGCTTCACTCTCATTTTAAATTTACAGTTTACATATTCTTCTGTATAATAACACATGCAGTCTAAAACTATAAATATACAAGGAAAAATTAAACATACCTTCGGAATTCCACAGCAACTGCATTTTCTTCACGAAACAAAAGTAAAATTGCACCTAATATGCGTTCTATTTGGTAATCCAGAAAACAAAGCCTTTTCCTTCAAGAAACAAAAATTAACTATTTATCTTCTTCATATTTCCCTCCTATGCTTCACCAAGATGGCGCCACAGGCTTGGCTACTGTTGCAATTTGTCTGCTATCAGCTTAAATCGAGGCATCATACAATTTTCAACTGCAACCCGCATAAGAGGATCCAAAATCAGAATGGCATTCCTTATATATGCCTTGATTAAAACTAAGCTTGAGAAACCTTGCTCACACAAACATGATGCTGGCCTCTGCACAACAATGGCCGTTGCCTTTTCAGCTTACTCCTTCTAGTCCTGACTATCAAACAGGACAACACAGCAATGCAATGCATAGGATGGCCAAATGTTTTGAAAGCTGCTTTTTAAGATTAATCCACTGGAAGCTCCAATAGGGCATCAGAATGATCAGGTCTATTATTTGAGAATGGATGAAGCTTCCATATGTTGGAGGTCTGAGGTGTCTTGGAAATAGAAGTTAAGTTTTTTCTGCATCAACGTCAGGTCTCTAGTAATCCAGGGGGACATTCGTACCTGACGGTACCTCCAGTGTTTGTTCTGCTGTATGCATACCATGTGCCCAGCCACTGTACCTCATATAGGTATTGTAGCGAACGCAATTCTCGTCACATCCCTTCTACCTTTCAACCTTACCTAGGGTTCGGTGTCTGTGCAGGACGGGAGAGTGTTATGTTACCTGAGCCGATTAGACGCCACTTTTACCACGATCACACCGGGCCACTACACACACCCAGACACGCCAGGGATACAAAAACACCTGTGCATTTCCTTATTCCTGTACTACGTCCATAACACTACAAACCCAACAGGCACTACACAACACTTCACGACCCCCGACCTCTTCGTTGGCCGTCGCACGGAAACACAACCCTACCAGTCAGCCACCTATGGCGGGAGACGCCACCTTACCACACGCAGCCAGGGTCACGCCCGCACACAAACAGGAATACAGCTGGCTGCCACCTTCACCAGGCGCCGCTAGCCACAGGGGACTTCCTCTACCCTTGGCCCGCCTCTGAAGTAACCACAGCTCTTCTCTGCTTCGTGGCTGCGTGTCTGTATCTCCCAGCGTAACCGTTCCTCTCCCGACTCTCTCCCTAACCCGACTGGCGCGGCATCCTCTGTCTTCTTCCTTCCTTCCCGGTACACGGCGCCAAAATCCCAGCCAATCAGCACTCAGAGGGCATGATGCCGGAACGATTTACAGTGTTTGCCGCGCCGCGACATCACCCTGACGAAGGAACTGGTTGCGTTTGTAACAGTATCAAAGACTTCAAAATCAGAACAACACCTCTTTTCTACATTGCTTTTAAATTTTTTCACCTTCAGTTTGAATCCATTTATTTTCCCTATACTTATAAAAATCTATCACCTCTGCCTAGTTTTATACCATAGATTTATTTTCCCTTATCTATACCGACACGTGGGCATGATCTCGTCCACCCACCTGTCCACCCTAAGACAGCCGTCCACCCCTCACTCAGTCTCGTCCACCTAGAGGTGGACCGTCCACCCAGGTTGAATAGCACTGCAGTGTAGACCATGATAAAAAGACGGCACAGAGACGGTACCGCAGTCATTCATCTCCTAATATAACTCATGCACTTTGTACTTCTGCTCGTAATCACGCCGAATTTATTCTTCAACTGTCTTAAAAGTCCTTCATCAATAGAAAATATAAAAATCTCTTAAGTTCCAACTCTTCTCATGACTTCTTCACCTAGCCAAAAATATCTCAAAAACTATTTATCTTCTTCATATTTCCCTCCTATGCTTCACCAAGATGGCGCCACAGCTGTCATATCTATTTCTAAAGCGAAATTCCGCTCATTCCCTTGCTCATAATTATTCCACTCTGAATAATGCTGGACTTGTTCCTTCTTCTCCTCCACCCTCTGACTGATTTTGTAAAGCTTTTGAATCTATTCTTAATAAGAAGATTCCTGTGGGATGGAAGACAAAGTCTTGCTGGCTGAGCCGATGTTTACTGAGTGTCCTTACAGTGTTAAGGCCGGGTGCACACTGGCCACCGCTCGCGTCTCCCGAGCATGGCACAGTTGCCAGCTCTCACAACTCCCCCCTAAGATTGTAAGGGTAAAATAAAAATTATATGCCCTGACAATCTGAACTAAACAAAGCAACAAAAGCAAAACTAGTCCAACTGAATAGAACAAAAAATGTAGGCACTATTGGGTGATGTAGTCACCCAGCCATCCCGGGCGGGCCTTGTGCCTCTGCGGTCGTTTTCTCCTTGGGGGGACAGCTACCTCTGGCACTGATGACTCCTGGGACTGTGTGTACGACTCCGGTGTGTGCCCCGGATTTAGATGGCCAGATGGTGCCGTTGTCTCTTTTATATGGTCGCGGGTACGTAGTGATATGCGACCACTTCCGTCCATCCTTACAGCGTACTGGCGGTGCGGGTGAACTTCAACGACGGTACCCGACTTGCTCCATGCCTTGGTGGCCTGGTCCTAAACACAGACGCGGGCTCCTGGTTATAAGCGGCGTCGCTGGCGATACTGGCCCCCACGTTGTTGCTGCACTTCCTCGTGGTGTTGCGCCATCTGCGTTTCCCTCTCGTCCAGGGAACACCGCCACTAAGGGTCTACCTTGTAGTTTTGCCTGGCAGTGGGAACGCCATCTCGCAGCTGTCTGCCTGTCGTCATCTGCGCTGGTGACTTGTTCACTCCCCGCAAGGGAGTGTTCAGGTATTGAAGTAAGGCGAGAGACACCTTGTCGTTGTCCAGGCTGCCACCAGTCCCCGTATTGCCTTGCAAGATCCTCTTGGCCGTCTTCACAGCGGCTTCGGCCCGGCCGTTGGACTGGGGGTACTGGGCGGATGAGAGGCGGGTCGCGACTCCTCACCTCTTCAGGAAAGCTGACATCTCCCCACTCACCAAGTTGGTGCCTCCATCCGTGGAGAGCTGCTCCGGGGCTCCCCACCTGGTGAAGTAATGTCTGAGGTGCTTCATTATCTTGCCGGACTGAGCACCCGAAGGGAGGTGCGCGACCTCCAACCACCCCGTGAGTCGGTCAGCGTAGACGAGGTAGGTCTGTCCTCCCAGCTGGAAGAGGTCCGCCACCATCTGCTGAAAGGGATATTCAGGGGGCGGCGTTAGGATGAGGGGCTCAGGCGGCTGGGAGGGTGCACTGGCATTGCAGGATTCACAAATGGCCCTGTGATGCTGCAGATCACCTTCTATCCCGGGCCAATACACCGTTTGCCGAGCCCTTCTCAGCATGGAGTCCAGCCCCTGGTGGTTGACGTGAAGGCTGGCGGCTACCCGATGCTGCAGGGCCGCGGGTATAACGAGCCGCACGCATCCCTGATCAAAGGTGTAGGTGACACAGCTAGCCTGTCCCGCACGCTGTAGAAGGTTCCGCAGGCAGATGGGCTCCTGTGACTTGTGAGGTCCCCAGTCACAGTTGGTCACTTGTAACACCAGCAGCTGGTACGCAGGATCCTCGAGCACCATCTGCAAAACCGTCTCCTCGTGAAATGGTAGCGCACCCACTCAGGTCAAGGGCATCCACGGTCGCTGCTGACATGGCTGCGGCGGTGATGTAGTCCTGCTCCTCATCCACCTCGTCCGGGGCGGACTTCACTCCGGGGTACCGAGACAGGAAGTCTGCCACTGAATTGTGCTTCCCTGGCAGATAACGCATGGCAAACCTGTACTGCAAGGTTCGCTTTTTGAGCCGGAATAAACGTGGGTTGGCCATATCTTTGAGAGCCTTATCGCCCAAGAGCCTTATCAGGGGCCGGTGGTCCGTCGCAACAACCAGGCTGGGGCATCCCTCGACTGCAGACTCACCTGCAGTCTGTGCAGTGCTGAAGAACTCCGACCACCGCACTGCCTGGTTGGTGGCACGCATCACTAGCTTGCCGAGTCCGTCCAAGGCCTTGGCGGCAGACAGGGCGCCCCACTGAGCCTTGGGGAACCTGGCGTCTAATGCCTTCTGAAGCGCGGGGACACACAACAGGCGGATGTAACACCCAGCGTCTGCATCACTCACCACGTTCAAGGTAATCCAGTCTTCAATGGAGCGGCGCCAAGCGCGGAAGTCTGCATTACATATGTCCAGGTTACACTTGTCCAGCCCTGCTGTGGTAAGAGCTCTCCGTCCCGGGATCCTGGCACCCGCCATGTCTCTTTGCAGTGCTGCGATGGCATCCTGCTGGGCGAGTATCACCGACAGCGCTTGAGCCAGGCGATTTACTCCACCCAGCCTTCCACTTGACAAGGGCGAGAACCTTGGGCGCCGTGGGGAAGCCCTTGATGTGTAGATCGCACCAACTACTGCGCCATGTGGGATGGAAGACAAAGTCTTGCTGGCTGAGCCGGTGTTTACTGAGTGTCCTTACAGTGTTAAGGCCGGGTGCACACTGACTAGGGATGTGCACCGGTATCCGGTATACCGAAATACCGGTATTTTAGCACCGGTATTTCCG